>CAWUFW010009713.1:725000-760898 GCA_963921515.1 Calotriton arnoldi | reverse complement strand
GTGTACTTCCTCAGTTACGTATTGCTTTTTAACTAGTAAAACAGGGAGGGACTAACTCTATGACCCCACCTATGGGAGGGTCAAGGGAGGGGTGGCTACACCCACTTCCCTTTGTCCAGTTTCGCGCCAGAGCAGGGGCAGGTAGCCCCTGAGCTGGTTTGAACTGGCATATGCACAGAGGAGCCTTTTGCTCCCCCAGTGCAGGACTTCAAAGCACTCTAAGAGTGCACCCACCCAGCCCCAATACACATTATCCTGTCTGGGGAGGTGGTCACACCTCCCTGCAACAGGAAACCTATTGTCCAGGCCTCCCCTGCCGGAGTTTCATCCAGCAGCAGGAGGCCAGACTTCGTGTCTGTGGCAGCAGCATCCATTTTGTGATGCCAGGGCTTCAGAAAGAAGTTACCGGGTAAGCCAGAGTTAACATGTCTTTCCCTCTAGAAGGGTGGAATGCTACCCCCGCCGCCAGGATTGGCGGGGGTAGTATTCCAAGATGTTTGACACCAAACACGACATGTTTAGGTGCAGCCATTCCAAAGTTAGCATTTTACCGCGAGGATATAATGCGCTTAAGAGTATATGGTCAGGCTGCACTACAAACAGCATCAGAGATGGTCTCCGAACGCTGCAGAGGGCCCTGCTCATGCAGGGCACCCTCTCACATAGGAACCATGCACTCTGCCTTTAGGATTGATAAGGCCTGCCTTAGGAGTGACTTATAGGTTTCTAGGTGTGTATGTATTTCGTGATATAGGTAACCTATATCACAGTAAAGGATGCATGCACCACCTTACCCAGGCTGCAGTAGCAGACCTGTGGTGTCAGTTTGGATGGCCTTCCAGGGGTGGCATAATACATGCTGCAGCCCCTGGCAGGCCTCTGAGGTACCTATGCCCTTGGTACATAGTATACCATATACTAGGGACTCATAAGGGCACTCCAGATCCCAATCAGAGATGTGCCTAAGGCACATGGAATCCATTTTACAGAGAAAGCAGATAGACTGGGGCCCTGAATAGCAGGATCCCAGTCCAACTAAGTCATAAACCAGCAAAACACCATAAAAAAAGTGGGGGCAACCATATAGTCAGATTCCACCTTCCTACAGTATTTTAGGGTTTAGGGTAGTGCAGTGGTCTTTGGGTAGTGTAGGGGTCGTGCTGGGGGTAGTGTTTTAGGGTAGTGCAGTGGTCTTTGGGTAGTATAGGGGGTGATGGGGAGGGTAGTGTTTTAGGGTTTAGGGTAGTGCAGTGGTCTTTGGGTAGTGTAGGGGGTCATGCGGGGGGTAGTGTTTTAGGGTTTAGGGTAGTGCAGTGGTGTTTGGGTAGTGTAGGGGGTCGTGCTGGGGTAGTGTTTTAGGGTTTAGGGTAGTGCATTGTTGTTTGGACAGTGTAGGGGTCGTGCTGGGGTAGTGTTTTAGGGTTTAGGATAGTGCATTGTTGTTTGGGTAGTGTAGGTTGGACGTGCTGGGGTAGTGTTTTAGGGTTTAGGGCAGTGCATTGGTGTTTGGGTAGTGTAGGGGGTCATGCTCGGGGAGTGTTTTAGGGTTTAGGGCAGTGCAGTGGTGTTCGGGTAGTGTACGGGGTCCTGCTGGGGGTAGTGTTTTAGGGTTTAGGGCAGTGCAGTGGTGTTCGGGTAGTGTAGGGAGTCGTGCTGGTGGGAGTGTTTTAGGGTTTAGGGTAGTGCAGTGGTGTTCGGGTAGTGTAGGGGGTCATGCTGGGGTAGTGTTTTAGGGTTTAGGGTAGTGCAATGGTCTTTCGGTAGTGTAGGGGGTCGTGCTGGGGTACTCTTTTAGGGTTTAGGGCAGTGCAGTGGTGTTTGGGTAGTGTAGGGAGTGGTGCCTGGGGGGTGTTTTAGGGTTTAGGGCAGTGCAGTGGTGTTCGGGCAGTGTAGGGGGTCGTGCTGGGGGTGGTGTTTTAGGGTTTAGGGCAGTGCAGTGGTGTTCGGGCAGTGTAGGGGGTCGTGCTGGGGGTGGTGTTTCAGGGTTTAGGGCAGTGCAGTGGTGTTCAGGCAGTGTAGGGGGTCGTGCTGGGGGTGGTGTTTTAGGGTTAAGGGCAGTGCAGTGGTGTTCGGGCAGTGTAGGGGGTCATGCTGGGGGTGGTGTTTTAGGGTTTAGGGCAGTGCAGTGGTGTTCGGGCAGTGTAGGGGGTCATGCTGGGGGTGGTGTTTCAGGGTTTAGGGCTGTGCAGTGGTGTTCAGGCAGTGTAGGGGGTCGTGCTGGGGTGGTGTTTCAGGGTTTAGGGCAGTGCAGTGGTGTTCGGGCAGTGTAGGGGTCGTGCTGGGGGTGGTGTTTCAGGGTTTAGGGCAGTGGTGTTCGGGCAGTGTAGGGGGTCGTGCTGGGGTGGTGTTTCAGGGTTTAGGGCAGTGCAGTGGTGTTCGGGCAGGGTAGGGGGTCGTCCGGGGGTATTGTTTCAGGGTTTAGGGCAGTGCAGTGGTGTTCGGGCAGTGTAGGGGGTCGTGCTGGGGCTGGTGTTTCAGGGTTTAGGGCAGTGCAGTGGTGTTCCGGCAGTGTAGGGGGTCGTGAAGGGGGTGGTGTTTCAGGGTTTAGGGCAGTGCAGTGGTGTTCGGGCAGTTTAGGGGTCATGCAGGGGTGGTGTTTCAGAGTTTAGGGCAGTGCAGTGGTGTTCGGGCAGTGTAGGGGGTCTTGCAGGGGTGGTGTTTCAGGGTTTAGGGCAGTGGTGTTCGGGCAGTGTAGGGGGTCATGCTGGGGGTGGTGTTTCAGGGTTTAGGGCAGTGCAGTCATGTTCGGGCAGTGTAGGGGGTCTTGCAGTAGGGTGGTGTTTCAGGGTTTAGGGCAGTGCAGTGGTGTTCGGGCAGTGTAGGGGGTCTTGCTGGGGGTGGTGTTTCAGGGTTTAGGGCAGTGCAGTGGTGTTCGGGCAGTGTAGTGGGTCTTGATGAGGGTGGTGTTTCAGGGTTTAGGGCAGTGCAATGGTGTTCGGGTAGTGTAGGGGATCTTGCTGCGGGTGGTGTTTCAGGGTTTTGGGCAGTGCAGTGGTGTTCAGGCAGTGTAGGGGGTCGTGCTGGGGCTGGTGTTTCAGGGTTTAGGGCAGTGCAGTGGTGTTCGGGCAGTGTAGGGGCTCGTGCTGGGGCTGGTGTTTCAGGGTTTAAGGCAGTGCAGTGGTGTTCGGGCAGTGTAGGGGGTCGTGCTGGGGCTGGTGTTTCAGGGTTTAGGGCAGTGCAGTGGTGTTTGGGCAGTGTAGGGGGTCGTGCTGGGGCTGGTGTTTCAGGGTTTAGGGCAGTGCAGTGGTTTTTGGGCAGTGTAGGGGGTCGTGCTGGGGCTGCTGTTTCAGGGTTTAGAGCAGTGCAGTATTTTTCGGGCAGTGTAGGGGTTCGTGCTGGGGCTGGTGTTTCAGGGTTTAGGGCAGTGCAGTGGTGTTCGGGCAGTGTAGGGGTTCGTGCTGGGGGTGGTGTTTCAGGGTTTAGGGCAGTGCAGTGGTGTTCGGGCAGTGTAGGGGGTCTTGCTGAGGGTGGTGTTTCAGGGTTTAGGGCAGTGGTGTTCGGGCAGTGTAGGGGGTCTTGCTGGGGGTGGTGTTTCAGGGTTTAGGGCAGTGCAGTGGTGTTCGGGCAGTGTAAGGGGTCATGCTGGGACTAGTGTTTCAGGATTTAGGGCAGTGCAGTGGTGTTCGGGCAGTGTAGGGGGTCGTGCTGGGGCTAGTGTTTCAGGGTTTTGGGCAGAGCTGTGGTGTTCGGGCAGTGTAGGGGGTCGTGCTGGGGGTGGTGTTTCAGGGTTTAGGGCAGTGCAGTGGTGTTCGGGCAGTGTAGGGGGTCTTGCTGGGGGTGGTGTTTCAGGGTTTAGGGCAGTGGTGTTCAGGCAGTGTAGGGGGTCTTGCTGGGGCTGGTGTTTCAGGGTTTAGGGCAGTGGTGTTCGGATAGTGTAGGGGGTCATGCGGGGTGGTGTTTCAGGGTTTATGGCAGGGCAGTGTATGGGGTCGTGCTGGGGCTGGTGTTTCAGGGTTTAGGGGCAGTGGTGTTCGGGCAGTGTAGGGGTCATGCTGGGGGTGGTGTTTCAGGGTTTAGGGCAGGGCAGTGGTGTTCGGGCAGTGTAGGGGGTCATGCTGGGGGTGGTGTTTTAGGGTTTAGGGCAGTGCAGTGGTGTTCGGGCAGTGTAGGGGGTGTTGCTTGGGGTTAGTGTTTCAGGGTTTAGGGCAGTGCAGTGGTGTTCGGGCAGTGTAGGGGGTCGTGCTGGGGGTAGTGTTTCAGGGTTTAGGGCAGTGCAGTGGTGTTTGGGCAGTGTAGGGGGTCGTGCTGGGGGTGGTGTTTCAGGGTTTAGGGCAGTGCAGTTGTGTTCGGAGAGTGTAGGGGGTCATGCTGGGGTAGTGTTTTAGGGTTTAGGGCAGTGCAGTGGTGTTCGGGCAGTGTAGGGGGTCGTGCTGGGGGTAGTGTTTTAGGGTTTAAGGCAGGGCAGTGGTGTTTGGGCAGTGTAGGGGGTCGTGCTGGGGTAGTGTTTTAGGGTTTAGGGCAGTGCAGTGGTGTTCATGCAGTGTAGGGGGTTGTGCTGGGGTAGTGTTTTAGGGTTTAGGGCAGTGCAGTGGTGTTTGTGTAGTGTGCAGCGCAAGTGCTGCGTCGCTAGGCGAGACCTAAAAAGCATTGCACCAAGATGGCTGCCAACTAAGCCTGGGCGTAGTTCGCGAAGTAGCGCTACGCGAAGCTACGTGAAGTGCAGTTCGCACTACGTGAGCTACGCGTAGCACTACGCGAACTGCGTAGTGCACTGTTCGCGATGATTGCACAGTGCCGGATGCTTGTCCGCACTGTGCAGTCATTGAAAAGGGCATCTTGCACAGTGCGAAGCTGTCTTTACTGCCGCTCGAGTAGATTTTACTCGAGCGGCAGCTTTCTCAACGCGGACTGGTAGTTTCTCATCGCGAGCTGAGAAACCTGACCTCCCTGCGTTGAGAATCTCGCCGGCAGGTTTATTTTCCACGCTCGCGATCGGCAACTTGATGTTGCTGATCGCGAACGAGGAAAAAGTCTCGCCGGGATGTCATTTGCTTGCTCGCGGTCGCCAACTTGACGTTGAGGACCGCGAGCAAGCAAAAATGACCGCTGCACTATGCTACGCTACGCGTGTTTGCACTGTGCTACGTGCAATTCGCGTTGTGCGAAGTAGCGCAAACTTCGCAAACTACGCAAGCGTAGCGTAGTGCTTTGCCCAGGGTTACTGCCAACACATCCTGGATTGAAGTGATGGCAGCCAATTAGAGCCAAGCTTGTGATTGTGTAGTTAGGTCCCGCCCAGATATATAAAGATTTTTTTCCTTTAATATCTCGAAAACTTCTGAACGGATTTACACCATTTAAAAAAAAGGGCGCTTTCTGAACCAAGCACTAACTTTTTGCCAAATTTGGTGTAATTCCGTTCAGCACTTTCAGCTGTAACCGTGTCTAAAATTTCCTATGGGAAATAGATTTTCCGACCTCTATTTTTTAATTTCTCAGGAACTACTTAACGTATTTACACCATTTAAAAAAAGGTCTCTTTCTGAACCAAGGGCTACCTTTTTGCCAAATTTGGTGTAATTCCGTTCAGCAGTTCGGGCTGTAGCCGTGTCTAAAGTTTCCTATGGGAATTAACATGGAGAAAACACGTATTGGGACCCCCTTTTTCTTGGCCCCCGCTTGCCGAATCACCCCAAAACTTTCAAGACAGGAGCTGACCGGAGCGGGCTACGAGTTTTGAAATTTTCGCGAAGATTCGCCAACCGGCGCCAAAGATATTGAGAAAACAAAAAACAAGTTTCCTATGGAAACTAGGTCCTAACTATAACTATCTACTGGCGACCGCCCGTAGATAATATATTTAGTATACTATGTATACATGTGAAAATGTGTCAGTCCACCTGTTTACCTCGGTGGCACGGAAAAAATGGGTGGAACTGACGTCAGCACGCCGACGAGGTCCTTATTTGGCTCCTGTGACGTCATACGGTGTCGCGAGCGGAGCCGTGCTATTATGACATCATCGTCGACGTGGGAGAGCTAGGAAAGAATTTCCACGGAATGCTGGCGCAGGGGATATTCACCTAAGTGTTCAGGCTAGTCCTTTGGGAGCAACTGTTTATGTTGCCACTCCAGAAACCGAAACCAGTGATCCGAGGGCAGAGGCCCTGCAGATGGCACACGAGGTGGGGAGCCCAGTCGTGTGCACCGGCGGGGCAGCGAAGTGACAAGCACCACTACCCACAGAAAAGGTAACGAGGGCACTGAATAACACAGGATCTTCTCTTTGTATCTGGCAGGAACAACAAGGTTAAAATGCCCTAGTTCCAAAATGTAGAATTAGTGCTACAACGGTCTTCAAGAGGACCTGCGATGGATGCCGCTTCTGCCTTCCGTACACTGGAGGCGGCACATGGGTCACGCGGTACGGTCATACTGCGGTGGGACGCACACTCGTTGACCTCTCATGGCACTGCTCCACACTTCGGGGACAACGCTTTCCATTAGCTGTGTTTTCTGATGACGTGTCGCGCCGGCCCCGTCCAACAGCAGAACCCCTTTAGATCCAAACAGACTCTTCCACTCTCTCACCGGAAGTGAAACCAGGCCACGCGGACACTTTCACAATACAACAGCCGGGAATGCACTTTTCGGTAAAAAAACACATTCCTTCCTCCTAATTTATCAAATAAATGACTCACTGAAGAACAGGGGCCAGCTTCGATCGGTAAACAGCCGTTACAACGACTTTTTACTTCGCGATACCATTACAACGCATGCATTACCACGCATGCGTTCTACATCACGAAGTCATTACTACGCATTTTTTTTAGAATGCACGGTCATTTACCACGCATGCCTTTACAATAAATTTTGCCGTAAAGGTATGTATGGTAAATGACCATGAGTTCTAAAAAAATGTAGACGATCCACGTCGTTGTAAGGAAACAGAGGCTTTTCCGTTTCCTCACAACGACGTGCACCGCCCCTCAGAGACGACATGAAGCAGGAACCATGAGGAGAGAGGAACCACGAGGAGTGAGAGGTAAGGGGGATTGGGCATGGGGTGGTGTTTAGTTTTCTAGGGTTTAGGGTAGTGCAGTGGTGTTTGGGTAGTGTAGGGGGTCGTGCTGAGGGTAGTGTTTTAGGGTTTAGGGTAGTGCAGTGGTGTTTGTGTAGTGTAGGGGTCATGCTGGGGGTAGTGTTTTAGGGTTTAGGGTAGTGCAGTGATGTTTGTGTAGTGTAGGGGATCATGCTGGGGGTAGATTTAGGGTTTAGGGTAGTGCAGTGGTGTTTGTGTTAGTGTAGGGGGTCATGATGGGGGTAGTGTTTTAGGGTTTAGGGCAGTGCAGTGGTGTTTGTGTAGTGTAGGGGGTCATGCTGGGGGTAGTGTTTTAGGGTTTAGGGTAGTGCAGTGGTGTTTGGGTAGTGTAGGGTGTCGTAATGGGGGTAGAGTTTTAGGGTTTAGGGTAGTGCAGTGGTGTTTGGGTAGTATAGGGGGTCATGCTGGGGTAGTGTTTTAGGGTTTAGGGTAGTGCAGTGGTGTTGGTGTAGTGTAGGGGGTCGTGCTGGGGTAGTGTTTTAGGGTTTAGGGTAGTGCAGTGGTGTTTGGGTAGTGTAGGGATCGTGCTGACGGTAGATTTAGGGTTTAGGGTAGTGCAGTGTTGTTTGGTTAGTGTAGTGGGTTGTGCTGGGGTTGATTTAGGGTTTAGGGTAGTGCAGTGGTGTTTGGGTAGTGTAGGGGGTCGTGCTGGGTGTAGTGTTTTAGGGTTTAGGGTAGTGCAGTGGTGTTTGGGTAGCATAGTGGGTCGTGCTGGGGGTAGTGGTTTAGGGTTTAGGGTAGTGCAGTGGTGTTTGGGTAGTGTAGGGGGTACTGCTGGGGGTAGTGTTTTAGGGTTTAGGGTAGTGCAATGTGTGTTTGGGTAGTGTAGGGGGTACTGCTGGGGTAGTGTTTTAGGGTTTAGGGTAGGGCAGTGGTGTTTGGGTAGTGTAGGGGTACTGCTGGGGGTAGTGTTTTAGGATTTAGGGTAGTGCAGTGGTGTTTGGTGTAGTGTAGGGGTCGTGCTGGGGTAGTGTTTTAGGGTTTAGGGTAGTGCAGTGGTGTTTGGGTAGTGTAGGGATCGTGCTGGCGGTAGTGTTTAGGGTTTAGGGTAGTGCAGTGGTGTTTGGGTAGTGTAGGGGGTTGTGCTGGGGTTGATTTAGGGTTTAGGGTAGTGCAGTGGTGGTTGGGTAGTGTAGGGGGTCGTGCTGGGTGTAGTGTTTTAGGGTTTAGGGTAGTGCAGTGGTGTTTGGGTAGTGTAGGGGTCGTGCTGGGGGTAGTGTTTTAGGGTTTAGGGTAGTGCAGTGGTGTTTGGGTAGTGTAGTGGGTCGTGCTGGGGTAGTGGTTTAGGGTTTAGGGTAGTGCAGTGGTGTTTGGGTAGTGTAGGGGGTACTGCTGGGGGTAGTGTTTTAGGGTTTAGGGCAGTGCAGTGGTGTTTGGGTAGTGTAGGGGTCACTGCTGGGGGTAGTGTTTTAGGGTTTAGGGCAGTGCAGTGGTGTTTGGGTAGTGTAGGGGTACGTGCTGGGGGTAGTGTTTTAGGGTTTAGGGTAGTGCAGTGGTGTTTGGGCTAGTGTAGGGGGTCGTGCTGGGGGTAGTGTTTTAGGGTTTAGGGTAGTGCAGTGGTGTTCGGGTAGTGTAGGGGTCGTGCTGGGGTAGTGTTTTAGGGTTTAGGGCAGTGCAGTGGTGTTTGGGTAGTGTAGGGGTCGTGCTGGGGGTAGTGTTTTAGGGTTTAGGGCAGTGCAGTGGTGTTCGGGTAGTGTAGGGGTCATGCTGGGGTCGTGTTTTAGGGTTTAGGGTAGTGCAGTGGTCTTTGGGTAGTGTAGGGGGTCGTGCTGGGGGTCGTGTTTTAGGGTTTAGGGTAGTGCAGTGGTGTTCGGGTAGTGTAGGGGGTCATGCTGGGGGTAGTGTTTTAGGGTTTAGGGTAGTGCAGTGGTCTTTGGGTAGTGTAGGGGGTAGTGCTGGGGGTAGTGTTTTAGGGTTTAGGGCAGTGCAGTGGTGTTTGGGTAGTGTAGGGGTAGTGCTGGGGGTAGTGTTTTAGGGTTTAGGGTAGTGCAGTGGTGTTTGTGTAGTGTAGGTGTTGTGCTGGGGGTAGTGTTTTAGGGTTTAGGGTAGTGCAGTGGTGTTTGGGTAGTGTAGGGGGTCGTGCTGGGGGAGTGTTTTAGGGTTTAAGGTAGTGCAGTGGTGTTTGGGTAGTGTAGGGGATCGTGCTGGGGGTAGTGTTTTAGGGTTTAGGGCAGTGCAGTGGTGTTTGGGTAGTGTAGGGGATCGTGCTGGGGTAGTGTTTTAGGGTTTAGAGTAGTGCAGTGGTGTTTGGGTAGTGTAGGGGGTTGTGCTGGGGGTAGTGTTTGAGGGTTTAGGGCAGTGCAGTGGTGTTTGGGTAGTGTAGGGGGATCGTGCTGGGGGTAGTGTTTTAGGGTTTAGGGCAGTGCAGTGGTGTTCGGGTAGTGTAGGGGGTCGTGCTGGGGGTAGTGCTTTAGGGTTGAGGGTAGTGCAGTGGTGTTTGGGTAGTGTAGGGGGTCGTGCTGGGGGGTGTTTTAGGGTTTAGGGCAGTGCAGTGGTGTTCGGGTAGTGTAGGGAGTGGTGCCTGGGGGGGTGTTTTAGGGTTTAGGGCAGTGCAGTGGTGTTCGGGTAGTGTAGGGGTCGTGCTGGGGGTGGTGTTTTAGGGTTTAGGGAAGTGCAGTGGTGTTCGGGCAGTGTAGGGGGTACTGCTGGGGGTGGTGTTTTAGGGTTTAGGGCAGTGCAGTGGTGTTCGGGCAGTGTAGGGGGTCGTGCTGGGGTTGGTGTTTTAGGGTTTAGGGCAGTGCAGTGGTGTTTGGGTAGTGTAGGGGGTCGTGCTGGGGTAGTGTTTTAGGATTTAGGGTAGTGCAGTGGTGTTTGGGTAGTGTACGGGGTCGTGCTGGGGTAGTGTTTTAGGGTTTAGGGTAGTGCAGTGGTGTTGGTGTAGTGTAGGGGGTCATGCTGGGGGTAGTGTTTTAGGGTTTAGGGTAGTGCAGTGGTGTTTGGGTAGTGTAGGGGTCATGCTGAGGGTAGATTTAGGGTTTAGGGTAGTGCAGTGGTGTTTGGGTAGTGTAGGGGGTCGTGCTGGGGGTAGATTTAGGGTTTAGGGTAGTGCAGTGGTGTTTGGGTAGTGTAGGGGGTCATGCTGGGGGTAGATTTAGGGTTTAGGGTAGTGCAGTGGTGTTTGGGTAGTGTAGGGAGTCGTGCTGGGGGGAGTGTTTTAGGGTTTAGGGTAGTGCAGTGGTGTTTGGGTAGTGTAGGGGGTCGTGCTGGGGGTAGTGTTTTAGGGTTTAGGGTAGTGCAGTGGTGTTTGGGTAGTGTAGGGGTCATGCTGGGGATAGTGGTTTAGGGTTTAGGGTAGTGCAGTGGTGTTTGGGTAGTGTAGGGGTACTGCTGGGGGTAGTGTTTTAGGGTTTAGGGTAGTGCAGTGGTGTTTGGGTAGTGTAGGGGGTACTGCTGGGGGTAGTGTTTTAGGGTTTAGGGTAGTGCAGTGGTGTTTGGGTAGTGTAGGGGTACGTGCTGGGGGTAGTGTTTTAGGGTTTAGGGTAGTGCAGTGGTGTTTGGGTAGTGTAGGGGGTCGTGCTGGGCGTAGTGTTTTAGGGTAGTGCAGTGGTGTTTGTGCAGTGTAGGGTGTGCTGGGGTAGTGTTTTAGGGTTTAGGGTAGTGCAGCGGTGTTTGTGTAGTGTAGGGGTCATGCTGGGGGTAGTGTTTTAGGGTAGTGCAGTGGTCTTTGGGTAGTATAGGGGTGATGCGGGGGTAGTGTTTTAGGGTTTAGGGTAGTGCAGTGGTCTTTGGGTAGTGTAGGGGTCGTGCTGGGGGTAGTGTTTTAGGGTAGTGCAGTGGTCTTTGGGTAGTATAGGGGGTGATGCGGAGGGTAGTGTTTTAGGGTTTAGGGTAGTGCAGTGGTCTTTGGGTAGTGTAGGGGGTCATGCGGGGGGTAGTGTTTTAGGGTTTAGGGTAGTGCAGTGGTGTTTGGGTAGTGTAGGGGGTCGTGCTGGGGTAGTGTTTTAGGGTTTAGGGTAGTGCATTGGTGTTTGGACAGTGTAGGGGGTCGTGCTGGGGGAGTGTTTTAGGGTTTAGGGTAGTGCATTGGTGTTTGGGTAGTGTAGGGGGTCGTGCTGGGGTAGTCGTTTTAGGGTTTAGGGCAGTGCATTGGTGTTTGGGTAGTGTAGGGGGTCGTGCTGGGGAGTGTTTTAGGGTTTAGGGCAGTGCAGTGGTGTTCGGGTAGTGTAGGGGGTCCTGCTGGGGGGAGTGTTTTAGGGTTTAGGGCAGTGCAGTGGTGTTCGGGTAGTGTAGGGGGTCGTGCTGGTGGGAGTGTTTTAGGGTTTAGGGTAGTGCAGTGGTGTTCGGGTAGTGTAGGGGGTCATGCTGGGGGGAGTGTTTTAGGGTTTAGGGTAGTGCAATGGTGTTCGGGTAGTGTAGGGGGTCGTGCTGGGGGGTGTTTTAGGGTTTAGGGCAGTGCAGTGGTGTTTGGGTAGTGTAGGGAGTGGTGCCTGGGGGGGTGTTTTAGGGTTTAGGGCAGTGCAGTGGTGTTCGGGCAGTGTAGGGGGTCGTGCTGGGGTGGTGTTTCAGGGTTTAGGGCAGTGCAGTGGTGTTCAGGCAGTGTAGGGGGTCGTGCTGGGGGTGGTGTTTCAGGGTTTAGGGCAGTGCAGGGGTGTTCGGGCAGTGTAGGGGGTCGTGCTGGGTGTGGTGTTTTAGGGTTTAGGGCAGTGCAGTGGTGTTCGGGCAGTGTAGGGGTCATGCTGGGGTGGTGTTTTAGGGTTTAGGGCAGTGCAGTGGTGTTCGGGCAGTGTAGGGGGTCATGCAGGGGTGGTGTTTCAGGGTTTAGGGCAGTGCAGAGGTGTTCGGGCAGTGTAGGGGGTCATGTAGGGGGTGGTGTTTCAGGGTTTAGGGCTGTGCAGTGGTGTTCAGGCAGTGTAGGGGGTCGTGCTGGGGGTGGTGTGTCAGGGTTTAGGGCAGTGCAGTGGTGTTCGGGCAGTGTAGGGGGTCGTGCTGGGGGTGGTGTTTCAGGGTTTAGGGCAGTGGTGTTCGGGCAGTGTAGGGGGTCGTGCGGGGGTGGTGTTTCAGGGTTTAGGGCAGTGCAGTGGTGTTCGGGCAGGGTAGGGGGTCGTCCGGGGTGTTGTTTCAGGGTTTAGGGCAGTGCAGTGGTGTTCGGGCAGTGTAGGGGTCGTGCTGGGGCTGGTGTTTCAGGGTTTAGGGAAGTGCAGTGGTGTTCCGGCAGTGTAGGGGGTCGTGAAGGGGTGGTGTTTCAGGGTTTAGGGCAGTGCAGTGGTGTTCGGGCAGTTTAGGGGGTAATGCAGGGGGTGGTGTTTCAGGGTTTAGGGCAGTGCAGTGATGTTCGGGCAGTGTAGGGGGTCTTGCAGGGGGTGGTGTTTCAGGGTTTAGGGCAGTGAGTGTGTCGGGCAGTGTAGGGGGTCTTGCTGGGGGTGGTGTTTCAGGGTTTAGGGCAGTGCAGTGGTGTTCGGGCAGTGTAGTGGGTCTTGCTGAGGGTGGTGTTTCAGGGTTTAGGGCAGTGCAGTGGTGTTCGGGCAGTGTAGGGGATCTTGCTGCTGGTGGTGTTTCAGGGTTTTGGGCAGTGCAGTGGTGTTCAGGCAGTGTAGGAGGTCGTGCTGGGGCTGGTGTTTCAGGGTTTAGGGCAGTGCAGTTTTGTTCAGGCAGTGTAGGGGGTCGTGCTGGGGCTAGTGTTTCAGGGTTTAGGGCAGTGCAGTGGTGTTCGGGCAGTGTAGAGGGCCGTGCTGGCCCTGGTGTTTCGGGTTTAGGGCAGTACAGTGGTGTTCGGGCAGTGTAGGGGGTCGTGCTGGGGCTGGTGTTTCAGGGTTTAGGGCAGTGCAGTGGTGTTCGGGCAGTTTAGGGGGTCATGTTGGGGCTGGTGTTTCAGGGTTTAGGGCAGTGCAGTGGTGTTCGGGCAGTGTAGGGGTCATGCTGGGGGTGGTGTTTCAGGGTTAAGGGCAGTGCAGTGGTGTTCGGGCAGTGTAGGGGGTCGTGCTGGGGCTGGTGTTTCAGGGTTTAGAACAGTGCAGTGTTTTTCGGGCAGTGTAGGGGTTCGTGCTGGGGCTGGTGTTTCAGGGTTTTGGGCAGAGCAGTGGTGTTCGGGCAGTGTAGGGGTTCGTGCTGGGGTGGTGTTTCAGGGTTTAGGGCAGTGCAGTGGTGTTCGGGCAGTGTAGCGGGTCTTGCTGGGGGTGGTGTTTCAGGGTTTAGGGCAGTGCGTGTTCGGGCAGTGTAGGGGTCTTGCTGGGGGTGGTGTTTCAGGGTTTAGGGCAGTGCAGTGGTGTTCGGGCAGTGTAGGGGATCTTGCTGCGGGTGGTGTTTCAGGGTTTTGGGCAGTGCAGTGGTGTTCGGGCAGTGTAGGGGGTCGTGCTGGGGCAGGTGTTTCAGGGTTTAGGGCAGTGCAGTGTTGTTCGGGCAGTGTAGGGGGTCGTGCTGGGGTTGGTGTTTCAGGGTTTAGGGCAGTGCAGTGGTGTTCGGGCAGTTTAGGGGGTCGTGCTGGGGCTGGTGTTTCAGGGTTTAGGGCAGTGCAGTGGTGTTCGGGCAGTGTAGAGGGTCGTGCTGGGGCTGGTGTTTCAGGGTTTAGGGCAGTGCAGTGGTGTTCGGGCAGTGTAGGGGGTCGTGCTGGGGCTGGTGTTTCAGGGTTTAGGGCAGTGCAGTGGTGTTCGGGCAGTGTAGGGGGTCATGCTGGGGCTGGTGTTTCAGGGTTTAGGGCAGTGCAGTGGTGTTTGGGCAGTGTAGGGGGTCGTGCTGGGGGTAGTGTTTTAGGGTTTAGGGTAGTGCAGTGGTGTTTGGGTAGTGTAGCGGGGTCGTGCTGGGGTAGTGTTTCAGGGTTTAGGGTAGTGCAGTGGTGTTGGTGTAGTGTAGGGGGTCATGCTGGGGGTAGTGTTTTAGGGTTTAGGGTAGTGCAGTGGTGTTTGGGTAGTGTAGGGAGTCATGCTGAGGGGTAGATTTCAGGGTTTAGGGTAGTGCAGTGGTGTTTGGGTAGTGTAGGGGGTCGTGCTGGGGGTAGATTTAGGGTTTAGGGCAGTGCAGTGGTGTTTCGGTAGTGTAGGGAGTCGTGCTGGGGGTAGTGTTTTAGGGTTTAGGGTAGTGCAGTGGTGTTTGGGCAGTGTAGGGGGTCGTGCTGGGGTAGTGTTTTAGGGTTTAGGGTAGTGCAGTGGTGTTTGGGTAGTGTAGGGGTCATGCTGGGGATAGTGTTTTAGGGTTTAGGGTAGTGCAGTGGTGTTTGGGTAGTGTAGGGGGTACGTGCTGGGGGTAGTGTTTCAGGGTTTAGGGTAGTGCAGTGGTGTTTGGGTAGTGTAGGGGTCGTGCTGGGGGTAGTGTTTTAGGGTTTAGGGTAGTGCAGTGGTGTTTGGGTAGTGTAGGGGGTCGTGCTGGGGGTAGTGTTTTAGGGTAGTGCAGTGGTGTTTGTGTAGTGTAGGGGGTCAGGTGTGTTTAGGGTTTAGGGCAGTGCAGTGGTGTTTGTGTAGTGTAGGGGGTCATGCTGGGGGTAGTGTTTTAGGGTTTAGGGCAGTGCAGTGGTGTTTGGGTAGTGTAGGGGTTGATGCTGGGGGTAGTGTTTTAGGGTTTAGGGTAGTGCAGTGGTGTTTGGGCAGTGTAGGGGGTCGTGCTGGGGTAGTGTTTTAGGGTTTAGGGCAGTGCAGTGGTGTTCGTGCAGTGTAGGGGGTTGTGCTGGGGTAGTGTTTTAGGGTTTAGGGCAGTGCAGCGGTGTTTTTGTAGTGTAGGGGGTCATGCTGGGGGTAGTGTTTTAGGGTAGTGCAGTGGTCTTTGGGTAGTATAGGGGGTGATGCGGGGGTAGTGTTTTAGGGTTTAGGGTAGTGCAGTGGTCTTTGGGTAGTGTAGGGGTCATGCTGGGGGTAGTGTTTTAGGGTTTAGTGCAGAGGTCTTTGGGTAGTATAGGGGGTGATGCGGGGGTAGTGTTTTAGGGTTTAGGGTAGTGCAGTGGTCTTTGGGTAGTGTAGGGGGTCATGCGGGGGGTAGTGTTTTAGGGTTTAGGGTAGTGCAGTGGTGTTTGGGTAGTGTAGGGGGTCGTGCTGGGGTAGTGTTTTAGGGTTTAGGGTAGTGCATTGGTGTTTGGACAGTGTAGGGGGTCGTGCTGGGGGAGTGTTTTAGGGTTTAGGGTAGTGCATTGGTGTTTGGGTAGTGTAGGGGGACGTGCTGGGGGTAGTGTTTTAGGGTTTAGGGCAGTGCATTGGTGTTTGGGTAGTGTAGGGGGTCGTGCTGGGGGAGTGTTTTAGGGTTTAGGGCAGTGCAGTGGTGTTCGGGTAGTGTAGGGGGTCCTGCTGGGGGAGTGTTTTAGGGTTTAGGGCAGTGCAGTGGTGTTCGGGTAGTGTAGGGGTCGTGCTGGTGGGTAGTGTTTTAGGGTTTAGGGTAGTGCAGTGGTGTTCGGGTAGTGTAGGGGTCATGCTGGGGGAGTGTTTTAGGGTTTAGGGTAGTGCAATGGTGTTCGGGTAGTGTAGGGGGTCGTGCTGGGGGGTGTTTTAGGGTTTAGGGCAGTGCAGTGGTGTTTGGGTAGTGTAGGGAGTGGTGCCTGGGGGGGTGTTTTAGGGTTTAGGGCAGTGCAGTGGTGTTCGGGCAGTGTAGGGGGTCGTGCTGGGGTGGTGTTTTAGGGTTTAGGGCAGTGCAGTGGTGTTCGGGCAGTGTAGGGGGTCGTGCTGGGGGTGGTGTTTCAGGGTTTAGGGCAGTGCAGTGGTGTTCGGGCAGTGTAGGGGTCGTGCTGGGGGTGGTGTTTTAGGGTTTAGGGCAGTGCAGTGGTGTTCGGGCAGTGTAGGGGTCATGCTGGGGGTGGTGTTTTAGGGTTTAGGGCAGTGCAGTGGTGTTCGGGCAGTGTAGGGGGTCATGCTGGGGGTGGTGTTTCAGGGTTTAGGGCAGTGCAGTGGTGTTCGGGCAGTGTAGGGGGTCATGCTGGGGGTGGTGTTTCAGGGTTTAGGGCAGTGCAGTGGTGTTCGGGCAGTGTAGGGGGTCGTGCTGGGGGTGGTGTTTCAGGGTTTAGGGCAGTGCAGTGGTGTTCGGGCAGTGTAGGGGGTCGTGCTGGGGGTGGTGTTTCAGGGTGTAGGGCAGTGCAGTGGTGTTCGGGCAGTGTAGGGGGTCGTGCTGGGGGTGGTGTTTCAGGGTTTAGGGCAGTGCAGTGGTGTTCGGGCAGGGTAGGGGGTCGTCCGGGGGTGTTGTTTCAGGGTTTAGGGCAGTGCAGTGGTGTTCGGGCAGTGTAGGGGGTCGTGCTGGGGCTGGTGTTTCAGGGTTTAGGGCAGTGCAGTGGTGTTCGGGCAGTGTAGGGGGTCATGAAGGGGTGGTGTTTCAGGGTTTAGGGCAGTGCAGTGGTGTTCGGGCAGTGTAGGGGGTCGTGCTGGGGGTGGTGTTTCAGGGTTTAGGGCAGTGCAGTGGTGTTCGGGCAGTGTAGGGGTCTTGCTGGGGGTGGTGTTTCAGGGTTTAGGGCAGTGCAGTGGTGTTCGGGCAGTGTAGTGGGTCTTGCTGAGGGTGCTGTTTCAGGGTTTAGAGCAGTGCAGTGGTGTTCGGGCAGTGTAGGGGATCTTGCTGTGGGTGGTGTTTCAGGGTTTTGGGCAGTGCAGTGGTGTTCAGGCAGTGTAGGGGGTCGTGCTGGGGCTGGTGTTCCAGGGTTTAGAGCAGTGCAGTTTTGTTCGGGCAGTGTAGGGGGTCGTGCTGGGGTTGGTGTTTCAGGGTTTACGGCAGTGCAGTGGTGTTCGGGCAGTGTAGGGGGTCGTGCTGGGGCTAGTGTTTCAGGGTTTAGGGCAGTGCAGTGGTGTTCGGGCAGTGTAGAGGGCCGTGCTGGCCCTGGTGTTTCAGGGTTTAGGGCAGTGCAGTGGTGTTCGGGCAGTGTAGGGGGTCGTGCTGGGGCTGGTGTTTCAGGGTTTAGGGCAGTGCAGTGGTGTTCGGGCAGTGTAGGGGGTCATGTTGGGGCTGGTGTTTCAGGGTTTAGGGCAGTGCAGTGGTGTTCAGGCAGTGTAGGGTTCATGCTGGGGCTGGTGTTTCAGGGTTAAGGGCAGTGCAGTGGTGTTCGGGCAGTGTAGGGGTCGTGCTGGGGCTGGTGTTTCAGGGTTTAGAACAGTGCAGTGGTGTTTCGGGCAGTGTAGGGGTTCGTGCTGGGGCTGGTGTTTCAGGGTTTAGGGCAGAGCAGTGGTGTTCGGGCAGTGTAGGGGTTCATGCTGGGGGTGGTGTTTCAGGGTTTAGGGCAGTGCAGTGGTGTTCGGGCAGTGTAGGGGGTCTTGCTGGGGGTGGTGTTTCAGGGTTTAGGGCAGTGCAGTGGTGTTCGGGCAGTGTAGGGGGTCTTGCTGGGGGTGGTGTTTCAGGGTTTAGGGCAGTGCAGTGATGTTCGGGCAGTGTAGGGGTCTTGCTGAGGGTGGTGTTTCAGGGTTTAGGGCAGTGCAGTGGTGTTCGGGCAGTGTAGGGGATCTTGCTGCGGGTGGTGTTTCAGGGTTTTGGGCAGTGCAGTGGTGTTCGGCAGTGTAGGGGGTCGTGCTGGGGGCAGGTGTTTCAGGGTTTAGGGCAGTGTAGTCTTGTTCGGGCAGTGTAGGGGTCGTGCTGGGGTTGGTGTTTCAGGGTTTAGGGCAGTGCAGTGGTGTTCGGGCAGTGTAGAGGGTCATGCTGGGGCTGGTGTTTCAGGGTTTAGGGCAGTGCAGTGGTGTTCGGGCAGTGTAGGGGTCGTGCTGGGGCTGGTGTTTCAGGGTTTAGTGCAGTGGTGTTCGGGCAGTGTAGGGGGTCGTGCTGGGGCTGGTGTTTCAGGGTTTAGGGCAGTGCAGTGGTTTTGGGCAGTGTAGGGGGTCGTGCTGGGGCTGGTGTTTCAGGGTTTAGGGCAGTGCAGTGGTGTTTGGGCAGTGTAGGGGGTCATGCTGGGGCTGCTGTTTCAGGGTTTAGAGCAGTGCAGTAGTTTTCGGGCAGTGTAGGGGTTCGTGCTGGGGGTGGTGTTTCAGGGTTTAGGGCAGTGCAGTGGTGTTCGGGCAGTGTAGAGGGTCTTGCTGGGGGTGGTGTTTCAGGGTTTAGGGCAGTGGTGTTCGGGCAGTGTAGGGGGTCTTGCTGGGGGTGGTGTTTCAGGGTTTAGGGCAGTGCAGTGGTGTTCGGGCAGTGTAAGGGGTCATGCTGGGGCTAGTGTTTCAGGATTTAGGGCAGAGCAGTGGTGTTCGGGCAGTGTAGGGGGTCGTGCTGGGGGTGGTGTTTCAGGGTTTAGGGCAGTGCAGTGGTGTTCGGGCAGTGTAGGGGGTCTTGCTGGGGGTGGTGTTTCAGGGTTTAGGGCAGTGGTGTTCAGGCAGTGTAGGGGGTCTTGCTGGGGCTGGTGTTTCAGGGTTTAGGGCAGTGGTGTTCGGATAGTGTAGGGGGTCATGCGGGGTGGTGTTTCAGGGTTTATGGCAGGGCAGTGTATGGGGTCGTGCTGGGGCTGGTGTTTCAGGGTTTAGGGTAGTGGTGTTCGGGCAGTGTAGGGGGTCATGCGGGGGTGGTGTTTCAGGGTTTAGGGCAGGGCAGTGGTGTTCGGGCAGTGTAGGGGGTCTTGCTGGGGGTAGTGTTTCAGGGTTTAGGGCAGTGCAGTGGTGTTCGGGCAGTGTAGGAGGTCATGCTGGGGGTGGTGTTTCAGGGTTTAGGGCAGTGCAGTAGTGTTCAGGCAGTGTAGGGGGTCATGCTGGGGGTAGTGTTTCAGGGTTTAGGGCAGGGTAGTGGTGTTCGGGCAGTGTAGGGGGTTGTGCTGGGGGTAGTGTTTCAGGGTTTAGGGCAGTGCAGTGGTGTTTGGGCAGTGTAGGGGGTCGTGCTGGGGGTGGTGTTTCAGGGTTTAGGGCAGTGCAGTGGTGTTCGGGCAGTGTAGGGGGTCATGCTGGGGTAGTGTTTTAGGGTTTAGGGCAGTGCAGTGGTGTTCGGGCAGTGTAGGGGGTCGTGCTGGGGGTAGTGTTTTAGGGTTAGGGCAGGGCAGTGGTGTTTGGGCAGTGTAGGGGGTCGTGCTGGGGTAGTGTTTTAGGGTTTAGGGCAGTGCAGTGGTGTTCGTGCAGTGTAGGGGGTTGTGCTGGGGTAGTGTTTTAGGGTTTAGGGCAGTGCAGTGGTGTTTGTGTAGTGTGCAGCGCAAGTGCTGCGTCGCTAGGCGAGACCTAAAAAGCATTGCACCAAGATGGCTGCCAACACATCCTGGATTGAAGTGATGGCAGCCAATTAGAGCCAAGCTTGTGATTGTGTAGTTAGGTCCGCCTAGATATATAAAGATTTTTTCCTTTAATATCTCGAAAACTTCTGAACGGATTTACACCATTTAAAAAAAAGGGCGCTTTCTGAACAAAGCACTAACTTTTTGCCAAATTTGGTGTAATTCCGTTCAGCACTTTCAGCTGTAACCGTGTCTAAAGTTTCCTATGGGAAATTGATTTTCCGACCTCTATTTTTAATTTCTCAGGAACTACTGAACGTATTTACACCATTTAAAAAAGGTCTCTTTCTGAACCAAGGGCTACCTTTTTGCCAAATTTGGTGTAATTCCGTTCAGCAGTTCGGGCTGTAGCCGTGTCTAAAGTTTCCTATGGGAATTAACATGGAGAAAACACGTTTTGGGACCCCCTTTTTCTTGGCCCCGCTTGCCGAATCACCCCGAAACTTTCAAGACAGGAGCTGACCGGAGCGGGCTACGAGTTTTGAAATTTGCGCGAAGATTCGCCAACCGGCGCCAAAGATATTGAGAAAACAAAAAACAAGTTTCCTATGGAAACTAGGTCCTAACTATAACTATCTACTGGCGACCGCCAGTAGATAATATATTTAGTATACTATGTATACATGTGAAAATGTGTCAGTCCACCTGTTTACCTCGGTGGCACGGAAAAAATGGGTGGAACTGACGTCAGCACGCCGACGAGGTCCTCTTATGGCTCATGTGACGTCATACGGTGTCGCGAGCGGAGCCGTGCTATTATGACATCATCGTCGACGTGGGAGAGCTAGGAAAGAATTTCCGCGGAATGCTGGCGCAGGGGATATTCACCTAAGTGTTCAGGCTAGTCCTTTGGGAGCAACTGTTTATGTTGCCACTCCAGAAACCAAAACCAGTGATCCGAGGGCAGATGCCCTGCAGATGGCATACGAGGTGGGGAGCCCAGTCGTGTGCACCGGCAGGGCAGCGAAGTGACAAGCACCACTACACACAGAAAAGGTAACGAGGGCACTGAATAACACAGGATCTTCTCTTTGTATCTGGCAGGAACAACAAGGTTAAAATGCCCTAGTTCCAAAATGTAGAATTCGTGCTACAACGGTCTTCAAGAGGACCTGCGATGGATGCCGCTTCTGCCTTCCGTAGACTGGAGGCGGCACATGGGTCACGCGGTACGGTCATACTGCGGTGAGACGCACACTCGTTGACCTCTCATGGCACTGCTCCACACTTCGGGGACAACGCTTTCCATTAGCTGTGTTTTCTGATGACGTGTCGCGCCGGCCCCGTCCAACAGCAGAACCCCTTTAGATCCAAACAGACTCTTCCACTCTCTCACCGGAAGTGAAACCAGGCCACTCGGACACTTTCACAATACAACAGCCGGGAATGCACTTTTCGGTAAAAAAACACATTCCTTCCTCCTAATTTATCAAATAAACGACTCACTGAAGAACAGGGGCCAGCTTCGATCGGTAAACAGCCGTTACAACGACTTTTTACTTCGCGATACCATTACAACGCATGCATTACCACGCATGCGTTGTACATCGCGAAGTCATTACTACGCATTTTTTTAGAATGCACGGTCATTTACCACGCATGCCTTTACAATAAATTTTGTCGTAAAGGTATGTATGGTAAATGACCATGAGTTCTAAAAAAATGTAGACGATCCACGTCGTTGTAAGGAAACAGAGGCTTTTCCGTTTCCTCACAACGACGTGCACCGCCCCTCAGAGACGACATGAAGCAGGAACCATGAGGAGAGAGGAACCACGAGGAGTGAGAGGTAAGGAGGATTGGGCATGGGGTGGTGTTTACTTTTCTAGGGTTTAGGGTAGTGCAGTGGTGTTTGGGTAGTGTAGGGGGTCGTGCTGAGGGTAGTGTTTTAGGGTTTAGGGTAGTGCAGTGGTGTTTGTGTAGTGTAGGGGGTCATGCTGGGGGTAGTGTTTTAGGGTTTAGGGTAGTGCAAAGGGTGTTTGTGTAGTGTAGGGGGTCGTGCTGGTGGTAGTGTTTTAGGGTTTAGGGTAGTGCAGTGATGTTTGTGTAGTGTAGGGGGTCATGCTTGGGGTAGATTTAGGGTTTAGGGTAGTGCAGTGGTGTTTGTTTAGTGTAGGGGGTCATGATGGGGGTAGTGTTTTAGGGTTTAGGGCAGGGCAGTGGTGTTTGTGTAGTGTAGGGGGTCGTGCTGGGGGTAGTGTTTTAGGGTTTAGGGTAGTGCAGTGGTGTTTGGGTAGTGTAGGGGGTCATAATGGGGGTAGAGTTTTAGGGTTTAGGGTAGTGCAGTGGTGTTTGGGTAGTATAGGGGGTCGTGCTGGGATAGTGTTTTAGGGTTTAGGGTAGTGCAGTGGTGTTGGTGTAGTGTAGGGGGTCGTGCTGGGGGTAGTGTTTTAGGGTTTAGGGTAGTGCAGTGGTGTTTGGGTAGTGTAGGGGATCGTGCTGACGGTAGATTTAGGGTTTAGGGTAGTGCAGTGGTGTTTGGGTAGTGTAGGGGGTCGTCCTGGGGGTAGATTTAGGGTTTAGGGTAGTGCAGTGGTGTTTGGGTAGTGTAGGGGGTCGTGCTGGGGGTAGATTTAGGGTTTAGGGTAGTGCAGTGGTGTTTGAGTAGTGTAGGGGGTCGTGCTGGGGGTAGTGTTTTAGGGTTTAGGGTAGTGCAGTGGTGTTTGGGTAGCGTAGTGGGTCGTGCTGGGGGTAGTGGTTTAGGGTTTAGGGTAGTGCAGTGGTGTTTGGGTAGGGTAGGGGGTACTGATGGGGGTAGTGTTTTAGGGTTTAGTGTAGTGCAATGTGGTTTGGGTAGTGTAGGGGGTACTGCTGGGGGTAGTGTTTTAGGGTTTAGGGTAGGGCAGTGGTGTTTCGGTAGTGTAGGGGGTACTGCTGGGGGTAGTGTTTTAGGATTTAGGGTAGTGCAGTGGTGTTTGGGTTGTGTAGGGGGTCGTGCTGGGGGTAGTATTTTAGGGTTTAGGGTAGTGCAGTTGTGTTTGTGTAGTGTAAGGGGTAGTGTTTTAGGGTTTAGGGTAGTGCAGTGGTGTTTGTGTAGTGTAGGGGGTCGTGCTGGGGGTAGTGTTTTAGGGTTTAGGGTTGTGCAGCGGTGTTTGGGTAGTATAGGGGGTCGTGTTTTAGGGTTTATGGTAGTGCAGTGGTCTTTGGGTAGTGTAGGGGGATGTGCGGGGGGTCGTGTTTTAGGGTTTAGGGTAGTGCAGTGGTCTTTGGGTAGTGTAGGGGGTCATGCTGGGGGTAGTGGTTTAGGGTAGTGCAGTGGTCTTTGGGTAGTGCAGGGGGTAGTGTGGGGGTAGTGTTTTAGGGTTTAGGGTAGTGCAGTGGTCCTTGGGTAGTATAGGGGGTTGTGCGGAGGGTAGTGTTTTAGGGTTTAGGGTAGTGCAGTGGTGTTTGGGTAGTGTAGGGGGTCGTGCTGGGGTAGTGTTTTAGGGTTTAGGGTAGTGCATTGGTGTTTGGGTAGTGTAGGGGGTCGTGCTGGGGGGAGTGTTTTAGGGTTTAGAGTAGTGCATTGGTGTTTGGGTAGTGTAGGGGTCGTGCTGGGGGTAGTGTTTTAGGGTTTAGGGCAGTGCATTGGTGTTTGGGTAGTGTAGGGGATCGTGCTGGGGGAGTGTTTTAGGGTTTAGAGTAGTGCATTGGTGTTTGGGTAGTGTAGGGGGTTGTGCTGGGGGTAGTGTTTGAGGGTTTAGGGCAGTGCATTGGTGTTTGGGTAGTGTAGGGGATCGTGCTGGGGGAGTATTTTAGGGTTTAGGGCAGTGCAGTGGTGTTCGGGTAGTGTAGGGGGTCGTACTGGGGGGAGTGTTTTAGGGTTGAGGGTAGTGCAGTGGTGTTTGGGTAGTGTGGGGGGTCGTGCTGGGGGGGTGTTTTAGGGTTTAGGGCAGTGCAGTGGTGTTCGGGTAGTGTGGGGGTCGTGCTGTGGGTGGTGTTTTGGGGTTTAGGGAAGTGCAGTGGTGTTCGGGCAGTGTAGGGGGTCGTGCTGAGGTTGGTGTTTTAGGGTTTAGGGCAGTGCAGTGGTGTTCGGGCAGTGTAGGGGGTTGTGCTGGGGGTGGTGTTTTAGGGTTTAGGGCAGTGCAGTGGTGTTCGGGCAGTGTAGGGGGTCGTGCAGGGGGTGGTGTTTTAGGGTTTAGGGCAGTGCAGTGGTGTTCGGGCAGTGTAAGGGGTCGTGCAGTGGGTGGTGTTTCAGGGTTTAGGGCAGTGCAGTGGTGTTCAGGCAGTGTAGGGGGTCGTGCTGGGGCTGGTGTTTCAGGGTTTAGGGCAGTGCAGTGGTTTCAGGCAGTGTAGGGGGTCGTGCTGGGGCTGGTGTTTCAGGGTTTAGGGCAGTGCAGTGGTGTTCGGGCAGTGTATGGGGTCGTGCTGGGGCTGGTGTTTCAGGGTTTAGGGCAGTGGTGTTCGGGCAGTGTAGGGGGTCATGCGGGGGTGGTGTTTCAGGGTTTAGGGCAGGGCAGTGGTGTTCGGGCAGTGTAGGGGGTCATGCTGGGGCTGGTGTTTCAGGGTTTAGGGCAGTGCAGTGGTGTTCGGGCAGTGTAGGGGGTCGTGCTGGGGCTGGTGTTTCAGGGTTTAGGGCAGTGCAGTGGTGTTCGGGCAGTGTAGGGGTTGTGCTGGGGCTGGTGTTTCAGGGTTTAGGGCAGTGCAGTGGTGTTCGGGCAGTGTAGGGGGACCGTGCTGGGGCTGGTGTTTTAGGGTTTTGGGCAGAGCAGTGGTGTTCGGGCAGTGTAGGGGTTCGTGCTGGGGGTGGTGTTTCAGGGTTTAGGGCAGTGCAGTGGTGTTCGGGCAGTGTAGTGTGTCTTGCTGGGGTGGTGTTTCAGGGTTTAGGGCAGTGGTGTTCAGGGAGTGTAGGGGGTCTTGCTGGGGTGGTGTTTCAGGGTTTAGGGCTGTGCAGTGGTGTTCGGGCAGTGTAGGGGGTCTTGCTGGGGGTAGTGTTTCAGGGTTTAGGGCAGTGCAGTTGTGTCCGGGCAGTGTAGGGAGTCGTGCTGATGGGTGGTGTTTCAGGGTTTAGGGCAGTGCAGTGGTGTTCGGGCAGTGTAGGGGGACGTGCAGGGGCTGGTGTTTCAGGGTTTAGGGCAGTGCAGTGGTGTTCGGCCAGTGTTGGGGGTCGTGCTGGGGCTGGTGTTTCAGGGTTTAGGGCAGTGCAGTGGTGTTTGGGCCTTGTTGGGTGTCATGCTGGGGCTGATGTTTCAGGGTTTAGGGCTGTGCAGTGGTGTTCGGGCAGAGTAGGGGGTCCTGCTGGGGCTAGTGTTTCAGGGTTTAGGACAGTGCAGTGGTGTTCGGGCAGTGTAGGGGGTCGTGCTGGGTCTAGTATTTCAGGGTTTTGGGCAGAGCAGTGGTGTTCGGGCAGTGTAGGGGGTCGTGCTGGGGGTGGTGTTTCAGGGTTTAGGGAAGTGCAATGGTGTTCAGGCAGTGTAGGGGGTCTTGCTGGGGGTGGTGTTTCAGGGTTTAGGGCAGTGGTGTTCAGGCAGTGTAGGGGGTCTTGCAGTGTGTGATGTTTCAGGGTCTAGGGCAGTGGTGTTCAGGCAGTGTAGGGGGTCTTGCTGTGGGTGATGTTTCAGGGTCTAGGGCAGTGCAGTGGTGTTCAGGCAGTGTAGGGGGTCGTGCTGGGCATAGTGTTTCAGGGTTTAGGGCAGTGCAGTGGTGTTCGGGCAGTGTAGAGGGTCGTGCTGGGGGTGGTGTTTCAGGGTTTAGGGCAGTGCAGTGGTGTTCGGGCAGTGTAGGGGTCGTGTTGGGGGTAGTGTTTTAGGGTTTAGGGCAGTGCAGTGGTGTTCGGGCAGTGTAGGAGGTCATGCTGGGGTAGTGTTTTAGGGTTTAGGGCAGTGCAGTGGTGTTCGTGCAGTGTAGGGGGTCGTGCTGGGGTAGTGTTTTAGGGTTTAGGGCAGTGCAGTGGTGTTTGTATAGTGTGCAGCGCATGTGCTGCGTCGCTAGGTGAGACCTAAAAAGCATTGCACCAAGATGGCTGCCAACACTTCCTGGATTGAAGTGTTGGCAGCCGATTAGAGCCAAGCTTGTGATTGTGTAGTTAGGTCCCGCCCAGATATATAAAGATTTTTTTCCTTTAATATTTCGAAAACTACTGAATGGATTTACACCATTTAAAAAAAGGGCACTTTCTGAACCAAGCACTATGTTTTTGCCAAATTTGGTGTCATTCTGTTCAGCAGTTTCAGCTGTAACCGTGTCTAAAGTTTCCTATGGGAAATTGATTTTCCGACCGCTATTTCTTTAATTTCTCAGAAACTACTGAATGGATTTACACCATTTAAAAAAAAGGTCTCTTTTTGAACCAAGGGCTACCTTTGTGCCAAATTTGGTGTAATTTCGTTCAGCAGTTCGGGCTGTAGCCATGTCTAAAGTTTCCTATGGGAATTAACATGGAGAAAACATGTTTTGGGACCCCCCTTTCTTCTCGGCCCCCGCTTGCCGAATCACCCCGAAACTTTCAAGACAGGAGCTGACCGGAGCGGGCTACGAGTTTTGAAAATTTCGCGAAGATTCGTCAACCGGCACCAAAGATATTGAGAAAACAAAAAACGAGTTTCCTATGGGAACTAGGTCCTAACTATAACTATCTACTGGCGACTGCCAGTAGATAATATATATATATATATATATATATACATATATATATTAGACCTGGCATCATTGGCGCGGGTCTCCCTTCCTCTTTTCGCTTTCTATCTTTTATGTTGGCTTGATTTAGATGCTCTGGGGGCTGTGCCACTGCCAATCAGTGCCACAGCGCGAATGCTCCCTGTGTAAAGCTAACTGTATGAATTGGGATAACCATAATTGGCTCATTTTGGTTTACCTGTCAGTCCCTAGTATAAGTGCACTGTGTGTGCCCAGGGCTGGTAGACCAAATACTGCAGGTGGGCCTGCAGCGCTGATTTGCGCTACCCACCGAAGCAGCTTTTAAAGTATGTCTGTGTAGCATGTTCTAATAGCGAATTACCCAATGGAGGGCAAGGATGAGGGGGCAGGGGCAGCAAGCTTTGACAGGGACAGTACAATGGACAATGCCAGGCCAAGCCAGGCTCTGATTCCAACCCCCCTGCCATGCATTGCGATGGACATCTTACTTTAGTTAAAAAAAACTAGAAGTTTACTGCAAAAAACAAAAGGTTGAAGTGAATCTATAGTTAGGAATTGCAAAAATATCTAATTTTACATTTAAAAAAATCTTGGAAATTCACAGAAAAAAAACAAAGGTTAAAGGATCTTATAGTTAGGTAAAAATGTTACGTAAAACATACCATTTGAAAATAACAAAACTACTGAAATTCACCAGTTATAGTTAGCTCAAATAACTATAACTTGTGCCCTAGTGTAACTATAATTCATGTTCCCGCCTTGCACGGTACTGCCAACACAGATGGCTTTTCAGATGAGATCAGGGATGTTATAAATGTATTCAATGAGTATTTCATAAATGATTTAATACGCGAGGGTAAAAGCAGGGGGATGGGGTCCATGGGCCAAAAGTTACCTGGAGAGGGGGGCTGTGTACACTCCCTCCCCTTTTTAAAAACAAAGAGCACTGGGTCCCTGAGGTCAATAGTGGCTTGTGGGGTTTTGGCTGCTTGTGGGGGTTGTCTTTATGTATGGTGATAAAATATTACTTTACATTTTAAAAAAACTAAAAATTCACAAAAAAAGGTTAAAGTAACATTATAGTCAGGTGTGATAACAAGATGTTTTTGTTTAAAACAAACCTTAGAAATTCACCAAAAAGCAAAGGTTAAAGTAACATTATAGTTTGGTGAATTTGTCAGAGACAACATTATCGTTTTGAACAAAAAATGCTGAGCTGTAAAATGACAAAAGCCAAAGCTGCAATACTGTGCCTGGAGTGGTAAAAGGCTTTTGTCATTTTACAGCTCGGCATGGATGGCACTTTGCTAATCCTATGCTTAAAGACTTTGCTGTATAAATTTCAAAAAGTGTTGTCCATTTCTAGCTCGGTGTGGATGGCACTGTGCTTATCCTATGCTTAAACGATTTGCTAGAAAAACAGACATTTGAGGTGAGCAGATTAGTGTCGCTGGTGTTGCAGGGTGCTGTACTTTGCAGCTGCTCTCCACCTACATTTTGGAACTACCCAGAGTTCTCTGCTTCCTGTTTTGCATAATTTATTCAGCACTCTAAGCCTGAAAGAGTATTATTTTGATATATATATATATATATGCTTCTTATAGTAGTAAATTAAAAAAATAACCAAAAACCTTTTTAATATATTGCAATTTATATATATTTTTATTAATAGTGTTACACTATATGCATATATAAACATACAAATAAATATCTGTGTGTGTGTTTTTATTGAAGTATATAATTATATATAGTATTTAACATTATCTAAATTTGATAATTTTAATGTTGTATATTAAAATATTTAAGATTTACTATTTAAAATATATATATATCTTAAAAAATGATATTTTCATATGTTTTTAACTATTTTACTATGAAATTATATTTTATTTTCGATATTTTTGTACTTACCATTATAATTATAGGGACACCTTATTTTTTGTAAACGATATTTTTGACAAAATATTTTTCTTAAACGATATTGTTGTTTTCGATATTGTGTCAGTGATCCATTACAGCAAGATCAGTTCTCTAGGCTGAAGCTTGAGTAAATAATAGGCAGGCATTCATTGAAAAATAAGTTCATAATATATGCATCTTGAAAAGGATTTCTGACACCTTATGTGGTTTCTTTGCCTGCAGTCATCCATAAAGCCTTGAAGTTAAACGTGTACTCTCTGTGCAACTTCCAATACTGGGAGGATTGCACTGTAAGTATCTCACTGAGAAAAACCCTTGTGCTTTATGGTATCTCATTCTCCACTCTCCCTCAAATAGTTCTGCACTCATAGAACCTTTTCCAGCATGTTGCATAGGAACCTGTTAAATCTCAGCTACACTGGACCACTGTTTTAATATCATGTTAATGAGTACTGCCTTGTTGTGTATGGCAGTAAAAAAGGAAGTTTCAAAATGTTTGATGGAATTTGTTTTTTAAAGCCTACATTCTTTGGAAAGGCCAACAAAGTCTATTCACTTCTACTTTCGGATTTGTTTGAAAAGCTCTACTTTTTATTTTGAGGTTCAAGCCTAGCCATATAGTTTTAGATTGAAATATAATATGTTCTAATAATTTTTTTTTAAATGTGTTGTTTTTCCAATCCCCATACCTTCCAAGCCCCTTTTTAGGCAGCAACTATCTACTTGAAGGAAGACTTTATCCCAAGGTTCTTCCATGATAACAACAGACTTATCCATAATTGAAAATACGCATTGAATATACAGGAGTACTTTTGACTCCAGTCTCATGGTGAGTTTCCTAAAGGGGGACTCCTCTAATACCAATGCATAATTATTATTAATAAGAAATGCAAACAATTGTTCATTCATCCTCCCTAGGCATAATTAAGCCCCCATGAAGGAAGATCACTATCCAGGATCTTCTATGATGTAAAGAAAACCATTGAATTTTGGTCCTACTGAGAAAAGAAAGAACTAACAACAAGAACAACATGCACCTTGGGTAAGCATATCCTCCCAGCCTGTGTAGCCGCTCAGCCATACTGTAGTATCAGTGTCATCTTATGGAGACATTCTTCTAACAAGGCACCATTTGTAGTCCCCAGGTCAACCTTGTCCTGATAAGACCCTCACACTGCACTAGGGTTGAAACTTTATCGACAATACCAAAGGATAGTCTAACCGCGAAAGCACTAGAAATCAATCTGGCTGATCTCTTGTGTTTATTGAAAACTGATTATTCCGACATCCTTGTACATACAAATAACCCAACTTTAATTACAAGTCACTTCTTTTGTTTTGTTATGGTTACTTTAATATAATCCTTTTGTCATAATCAAAATAAATAACTCTGTTCGGCTGATTTGAGTTGGAAGAAAGGCAATAATTGGGCTTCTTTATTTTTATATGAATTAACGTCTTACAAATATGCTCTGTCTCATTATCATATCTCTTTTTCTTGATTAAATCCACACAGAATAAAATTCTAACAACATGAAATTGTTTTCAAAATGAGTTCCATGCGAACACTTGTTGTAGTCTGTCCAATATTGGCAGACCTGTTTGTAGAATGAAGGGCTTCTACTTAAGCCTTGATGCAGAATGCTTTGAATGAACTCAAATAGAGAGACAAACAGATTTTATTGATTGTTCCCAATATAGAGAAGTGAGTTTTGTAGGTGAGAATATTAAGCCATTCTATATCTGTGGCCTTGATGTCAGCCGGGTAAGGCTTCAAACATGTGAAGGCAATACAGATGGAATATTCAAGGTTTAAAAACTGTCCTGATTGCTGTGAAAGGGTTATTACGGGACCAAAATATAGCATTTGGGGTTTTACAGGTGCTCAACATGCAGTAATGGGGATAACAGCATAAATTAAAGACCAAAATAAAAACAAAATGAAAAGATGTGAAGTAATAAAGGGGGCAGTATAACAAGAAAAGTTGAATGATTGTAAATTAAGGAGGGTGTTAAAACCATTCTTCTTTTATTTTTCCACAATGTTCAGAATATGTGTTTTATTGCGTTTGTGAGGTAGATCCACAATGACCTGTAAATCCTGGGAAGCATTCATTTGCACCTAAAAATGTATTTATTCGTCCCTAAGATTCCAGCTAAATGAGTGTCTTCCTATTGGCAACAAACTGAAATCTAATAGGACAGAAAGACTATTCTTTAACAAGTTCATGTTTTTGCAGGTAAAATATATGGCATTGCTATATATGAATCAAAATTATGTGTATAGCCTTTTAATAAATTCTCCATATCGCATAATATTTTAAATTACTTTTCATTCATTAGGTACTCCTTATGAGTGTTATTCCTTAACACCACTTACTGAAACTCAACTTGGTATACATAGTAATGAAATTTGTCAGGCTTACAAGTCACTAAAATGGCCAGTGCTGGTGAATTGCCTTGACAGTGATGTGCATGGAAATCTCCACAGGGGCACTGCTGAAAGTGAATGTAGTCTAGTTTTCTGTTTCCAAAACGTCCTGTCTTTAAAGGAAGCCATTTTTGCAAGGCTGGATTACCTGAAATGTCACACATGCAGGTTCCTTCAGAATAGGAGCGTCAACATGTTTTGAATTTTTGATTTTGTTTTAAAATGGTCTTTTATTAAATTTTTTCAAAGTACACTTCTCAAAGGCACTTCGATCACAAAAAAACAAAATTACAGAGCTGAACATGAATATTGCAGCCTTCACAAATTTCTCACATTGTTTTCTTTTTTCAGTTATTATCAAACATATCCATCAAAATGTTCATTAAAATAGCAAGGTCCTGTGATTGGTTAATCCAACCATCTAAGTGCCTAACTATTTCACCATGCAACAAAACCTCATTGTATAACAACATAAGTGTTATTGGTTCCAATCCAGATATCAAAATTACCATTATGAAACGTATGAGAAACCTCAAGGTTGTGGTAATTATTTTTCTAACTGATGATATTGTTTGCAATACTAACAACAATTAAAATAATTTCATATCATTCTTTAATTGTGTAGCATCAACACAGTCAGAATCAATCACACAAAGTTGCATTTTGACTCCTTTATAGCAATAATAGAATTATTCAAGATAAAACAGTGAAAAATGTTTTTCCAGCTATTAGGATATTGAGAATGCCAAACCAGTATTAAATTATATTTAATATGTTTAATGTTGAGAAAAGTTTGTTTCAATTATTCGCAATTCAAATGTCAGATTGGTCTGTTTATCTAAGATCTTCTTATAACACAAAAGAAATGTGTTTGTGTGTACATTTGTGTCCAATTTATAAAGCAGTAATGAGTAGTATATGGTTCACACCTGAATTTCTGGGTTTAAGACACACTTGTTCACTGTACAACACTTTGTGAATTGGGCCTAAGTATTTGTTTCAGAATACATGTCTATACAGGTAAGGATGTAATCAATCCTTGACTGTGAATGATTGTTGATTTCGGAATATTTTCTATGTAAAATATTCAAATATTATCATTGCTCTATTTTGTTAAACTTGATAACAATATTGATTTGAAACATGTTCATAAAGTCATTTTTTAAAGTGACCCAAGAGGAAGTGTTTACAGCTGTTCAGAAAAGTAATAGTCGCCATCTAGGATTCCAGAAAAACTCAGGCTACATAAGTGTATGTAGAGATACATAAAACAAAATTGGCAGTGAATTAGAGTATCTCCAAATGGTAAGTGTTTGTTCAGCTCTGTGTTAATATCCACACTACAGTGCATACAGTAAATTAACATATTGTAAATAAGCGGGAAGCTAGAAAGACAATTGCAAATGTACACAAGAATAGTTCATAACCAGTTATGCCTTTTTATAATATTTTTGATAGAAAACGAATGGAAACCCTTGCACTGCTGGTAGCACTCTTGAGTATTTTCACTTAAATACACACAAACATCTCTTATATATTGAATACTGTATTAACGTATCGAAACATGGATATCAAACTATGAGTACTGCTTGTTGTTAAGAAAGATGTGCATTAACCAGTCAGCATAATCTGCAATGTATATACTCTTACCTTATATACAGTATTTTTATATCATTACTATAAAAAGACAATAAAATATTATTTTACAGTTTCATTTCAAAGTTATATATACAAAGTGTTTATTTTAGTATGACAGAGTACATTACTCACAATTTTTAATTTCAATGATTGGGCCCAGAGGTGGATTACAGTTGACAGTTATACAGTGTATAATTTAGTAATACTTACAAATTTCATATGTTTGAGATTTTTTCATGTTCAAGTACCATACATTGACACTGCAATTTGGTCATTCTAGCAAATTAAAGTTTTGCTGTTAACAAAAATATGAACTCAAAATATTTCTTCACATTCTTGATTGGGTTGCATTGCAGGCGATCGATGTCAGCAGAAACAGCTAGGACATACCCACGCTTCCTGAATCCGGGCTTGCTTGGCATGGCAAATTTAGAGTTCTGCTTTTAATTCAGTGGTGCTAACATGCAATTGAAAAGAGCCCACTCTCTTGTGTTGAGATGACTTATTCGTCTTAACTGAATGCTGTAAATCTTTGTGTAGCAAAGCAATGCAATTGTTTTATGAAAGGCTGATATTCCAGACTCTGCTGCAGTGGCAATGAATAGTCTGCGTACCAAGTGGTGCTCAAGAAAGTTGTAGAACTGAATTAAAAAAACCTCTGAATATGTTTTCTTGCAGATAATATTTCAAGTGAGGCAGACATCATTGGTGATATGAAGAGCATTTCTAAATTAAATCATTCCCTTCTAGCAGCTGTGGGGTTTCACAAGAAGTGCGCTGAAATGCATCATTCACTACATCAATCAAACTGTTGAAGAAAATGCAGTGGTATAAAACAGGGTTGAACCACAAGCACAAAGCGGGGATGATAGCAGTCTAAGAGACTGGGTGAGGTTTTCAATGTACATCTATAATTAAATACATTTAAGGTTATCTGCATTATTCTTTGCTTTTTGGGTGTAAAGTGAAAAAGTTCCACATCCCCAGTATAATGTAAGCTAGTGTGCAAAGGCAACGGCACAGGAGTGTCAAATGCTTTTACATTTTTCAGGTGACACTCAACACCAGGGCTCATGGTAAGTAGAGGGTAAACATTAATAATAGAGCTATGAACTCTTTTTACCAAACAGTAGCTGGCAGAAGGAATCGGACCATTTGAAAATAAAACCATAGGAAAACGTTTATTCAAATGTCAAGCATTGCCAAATAATTTGATATTAACACCAATTATTAAAGCATAGGTTATACGGTATAGTAATAATAACAATAATAAATTGTAACATTTGTAACCTTTTTAGTTGCACTTCTTTCTCTCTCTCCGTCATATTCTTATTTGGCTCTGAAAAATATAGTGTTGATTCCCAAAGCCATTTTGCACTTTTCCCCCTGCTGAAACTATACCTTGTATTTAACTGTTTACTGTGGAAGCAAATTTATTTAAAAGCCATTTTTCCTTTGAGAAAATACCTAAAAATATTTTTAATATATTTTAAATGTTTTTTTCTTATAAAACATGTCACATCTTGATGCAGTTGATGTCAACTGTGCTTAAGTCATTATGAATCAAGGGAGTAACAACAGTGGCTGCAGAAACTGGTGTGTTGCCTGTACATCGACTTCAACTAGATTACAGTACTTCCAATGTTAGCTGTGCATGTCAGTCAACCTTCCTCTTGAACTCATGTAGAAAATGGTGTTGCTTTAATTAGTTTTGACCAAGCATCCATTTTGTGATTCATGATGAACTCCGGGATTTAAGAAGTCTCACTTGAAAGAGGAGTCTTCGGGATACTGGATGCTTTCTCCCACCACTTTGACAATGAACGCACAAGAAAAACCATTGTATAAGGCACTCGAAAGGTTCTTATCAATCACGAGAAATCAGTCACACTGACATTCATTCCCATGCCAGGACTCACGTAAGGTACTGCATGCACTGCTTTTGGAAATTCTGGAGTCATAACATGTCCATTTTCTCCAGTACTTCCTGTAATTGACAGCCTTGCTTTGTTCCTCAGAGCATCACCTAATGTCGTCTTGGGCAAGAAAGAGAAAAAAATGAGATATTATAATGCAGTTCGATTTTTAGCAAAGCAATGTGCTTATACCCAACCAGCCCATCATTTTTCCAAAACAAAAACACACTGAATGAAGAAGCTGGATACAAATATTGATGCAAGTTAGTAAGACAAAACCACTATATTCAGTAATGGTGTTATGCACTGAAAATACTTTCTAGGAACCGCATTCTCGATTGCATAAAGGCGTTAATGTGATCTAACTTGTTGGGACCCTGATAAAAATTAAATGGAATATGCATCACAGCAGTACGATGGTGACTGTAGCCAAAGAAATGACAAATATAAGAGGAAAAATGTAGTAATGTATATGTAATGTTTGATTCAATGACAAGGCAAACCAATTAAAAGAAATGCCATACTGGAACAAGGAATTTAGGCACCAATTATAACTGCCTTGAAAGGAGCTAGAACAAAGAATTTAGGCACAAATTATGGCTGCCTAGAAGGACGTTGAGGTGTGTATTGTACCCTGTAAATACTGACATTGTGCTTGATATTTCCTATTCCAGATTTGTAACACAGACATATGGCATAACATTCAGAATATGGTGCATTCCGAACCAAATCCTGCATGTCTCAGTATTTCGTGCATGTAGGATCTACAGGGGCAGACCCTAAAATCCCTTGTGGAGGAACCAGGGTCATACACAATAGTGTTACAATCGGGTGTAATTTGAAAAATAATTCAAAATAGATTATTAATGGTATACATTATTTATATCATACATCAATGAATAACTTGGAGAAATAAAGTGTACTGTAGGCCTTCCAACCATCAGGTAGGCACACATCACATGGCTCTCAAGAAGGTGTACACTTGATTTTTTCAGTGGCGGCTCTCACAATTCTAAGCTCAGCCTGCAGCTCCCTTTCTAAGGTGGTTCTCCTGCCATACACGTTGAATGCAACTGTAATGCTCTGCCGTCATGGTTTTTCACATAATGGAATGGTCAAGCATTTGCTACAAATTTATCACAATCTAGTGTTCAGAATGTTTTCACTATCCTAGTGATGACCATTAAATCACTATGGGCCTAATTACGATGTCGGTGGGGCCGACACCCGTGGCACGTCTGTATCGGTCCCACCGACATCTGCCACTGCGATCTGCCCGCTGCATTATGATGCGGTGGGTGGAGGCATTGGGCGGAGGGACCTTCCGCTGCAGTTCCGATGGGCTCCTTGAGCCCGTCAGAGAATCGGAAATGCTCATGATCCCTTAATGACGGCGGCTCCTCCGTCGGGATCATGATGTCATTTTCTGACAGCATTTCCATGTCGGCCTTTCCGACATGGAAAGGCTGTCAGAAAATGACTTTGGCGGCACTCCGCCATGGGGAAGTGCCCCCCTAATCATTCCTGCATCATGTGCCTGCCACATGGTGCAGGGATGTTCACAAACATCCAATTTTCAATGGAAGCTTGTGCTACTGGCCTTTTCCACCCGCCACACAAGCTTCCATTGGAAAATGGATGTCTTCCACTCCCTATGGGCAGTCGCATCCTAATCCTGAGGTCAAAACCGCCGACCTAATGCCGGGCAGTTCCATGTAATCAGCCCCCATGTGGTTAAAACGCCATCAATGTGTATGGCTTTTAAAGACAACATTACTTTCTCTAGAGCTCTACCTGCCTGTACAACAGACATTTATAAGATTTCTTTTGACACTTTCCATCTAATTTTGGAGTTTTGTTTTCATTCTTCATTTTGCATGCACTTTTGGGGTTCTTTGGCTTACAAATGGCACTATCACTTTGAGCATTCCTTTACAGATTTTAGAGCACTATAACTACTTATGAACTGCTTATAAAATAATCGTAGAGAAAAACTTTACTATATTCTTTCAAGAGAGAGTGTTTACTTTATTTATCTATGTCATTCATAGATGTGTGGTATAAATAATGTATACCAGTAAGCCATTTCCTTGACAGACATGACCACTGGCTGGCCAGCAAAGAGAATATAGCTATGTTCAGTCACTTTCAGTTCTACAAGTGCGTACTGTCATCAGTCCTCATATTGTTGAAAATCAGTATTTATTTTTATTGCCTGTTTTAAATGCCATGCATAATGATTTTATCAGTTAAATCCTGGGATTGTGTAATGGTTTCAATTAAATATGCACTTCACTGAAATAAATTAAAAGTGAAG
>CAWUFW010009712.1:600000-760908 GCA_963921515.1 Calotriton arnoldi | reverse complement strand
GGTGGTTTTGGTGGTATTGGTGATGGTATTGGTGGTATTGGTGGTGGTAGTAGTGGCGGTATTGGTGGTGGTAGTGGTAGTATTCCTGGTATTGGTGGTGGTGGTATTGGTGGTGGTATTGGTGGTGGTGGTATTGTTGGTGGGGGTATTGGTATTGGTGGTGGTGGAATTGGCATTGGTGGTGGTGGTGGTAGTGGTGGTATTGGTGGTGGTGGTATTGGTGCAATTGGTGGTATTGGTGGTGGTAGTGGTGGTATTGGTGATATTGGTGGTGGTTGTATTGATGGCGGTGGTAGTGGTGGTATTGGTGGTGGTGGTGGTATTGGTGGTGGTAGTATTGGTGGTGGTAGTTTTGGTGGTATTGGTGATGGTATTGGTGGTGTTAGTAGTGGTGGTATTGGTGGTAGTGGTATTGGTGGTTATAGTGGTAGTATTGCTGGTATTGGTGGTGGTGGTATTGGTGGTGGTGGTAGTGGTGGTATTAGTGGTGGTGGTGGTGGTGGTGGTATTGGTGGTGGTATTGGTGGTGGTGGTGGTATTGGTGGTTGTGGTATTTGTGGTATTGGTGGTGGTGATTTTGGTATTGGTGGTATTGGTGGTGGTGGTATTGGTATTGGCGGTGTTATTGGTATTGGTGGTGGTATTAGTGGTGGTTGTATTGGTGGTGGTATTGATGGTGGTATTGGTGGTGGTGGTATTGGTGGTGGTGGTTGTTGTGGTGGTGGTATTGGTGGTGATGGTGATATTGGTGATGGTGGTATTGGTGGTGGAGGTGGTATTGGTGGTGGTAGTATTGGTGGTGGTGGTATTGGTGGTGGTAGTATTGGTGGTGGTATTAGTGGTGGTTGTATTGGTGGTGGCATTGATGGTGGTATTGGTGGTGGTGGTATTGGTGGTGGTGGTTGTGGTATTGGTGGTGATGGTGGTGGTGGTATTGGTGGTAGTGGTGGTCGTATTGGTTGTGGTGGTATTGGTTGTGCGGTATTGGTATTGGTGGTATTGATGGTGGTGGTGGTGGTGGTATTGGTATTGTTGGTATTGGTGGAGGTGGTATTGGTGGTGCTGGTATTGGTGGTGGTGGTATGGGTGGTGGTGGTATTGGTGGTGCTGGTGGCATTGGTGGTATTGGTGGTGCTGGTGGTATTGGGGGTGGTGGCATTGGTGGTGGTATTGGTATTGGTGGTGGTATTGGTGGTGGTATTGGTGGTATTGGTGGTATTGGTGGAATTGTTGGTATTGGTGATGGTGGCATTGGTGGTGGTACTGGTGGTATTGGTGGTATTGTTGGTATTGGTGGTATTGGTTGTATTGGTGGTGGTATTGGTGGTATTGCTAGGGGTATTGGTGGTGGTGGTGGTATTGGTGGTGGTGTCATATTGGTAGTGGTATTGGTGGTGGTATTGGTATTGGTGGTGGTATTGGTATTGGTGGTGTTGGTATTGGTATTGCTGGTGGTATTGGTATTGGTGGTGGTGGTATTGGTATTGGTGGTGGTGGTATTGGTATTGGTGGTATTGGTGGTGGTGGTGGTATTGGCGGTGGTGGTATTGATGGTGGTGGTATTGGTGTGGTATTGGTGGTGGTGGTATTGGTGGTGGTATTGGTTGTGGTGGTATTGGTGGTGGTGTGTTATTGGAGGTGGTGGTGGTATTGGTATTGGTGGTGGTGGTGGTGGTATTGGTGGTGGTATTGGTATTGGTGGTGGTGGTATTGGTATTGGTGGTGGTGGTATTGGTGGTATTGGTGGTGGTGGTGGTATTGTTGGTGGTAGTGGTATTGGGGTATTGGTGGTGGTAGTATTGGTGTTGGTGGTGGTAATGGTGATGGTATTGGTGGTATTGGTGGTGGTATTGGTGGTGGTGGTATTGGTGGTGATATTGGCGGTGGTATTGGTGGTGGTGGTATTGGTGGTAGTATTGGTGGTGGTATTGGTGGTGGTGGTATTGGTGGTGGTATTGGTGGTGGTATTGGTGGTGGTATTGGTGGTGGTGGTATTGTTGGTGGGGGTATTGGTATTGGTGGTGGTGGAATTGGCATTGGTGGTGGTGGTGGTAGTGGTGGTATTGATGGTGGTGGTATTGGTGCAATTGGTGGTATTGGTGATATTGGTGGTGGTGGTATTGGTGTCGGTGGTAGTGGTAGTGGTGGTATTGGTGGTGGTGGTGGTATTGGTGGTGGTGGTTTTGGTGGTATTGGTGATGGCATTGGTGGTGGTGGTATTAGTGGTGGTATTGGTGGTGGTCGTATTGTTGGTGGGGGTATTGGTGGTGGTATTGGAATTGGTGGTGGTGGAATTGGTATTGGTGGTGGTGGTGGTATTGGTGGTGGTGACATTGGTGCAATTGGTGGTATTGGTGGTGGTAGTGGTGGTATTGGTGGTGGTGGTGGTATTGGTGGTGGTGGTAGTGGTGGTATTGGTGGTGGTGGTATTAGTGGTGGTATTGGTGGTGGTGGTGGTATTGGTGGTAGTGGTATTGGTGGTGATATTGGTGGTGATATTGGCAGTGGTATTGGAGGTGGCGGTATTGGTGGTGGTATTGGTGGTGGTATTGGTGGTGGTGGTGGTATTGGTGGTGGTATTGGTGGTGGTGGTGGTATTGGTGGTGGTGGTTTTGGTGGTATTGGTGATGGTATTGGTGGTGGTGGTATTGGTGGTGGTATTGGTGGTGGTGGTATTGTTGGTGGGGGTATTGGTGGTGGTATTGGTATTGGTGGTGGTGGAATTGGTATTGTTAGTGGTGGTATAGGTGGTGGTGGTGGTAGTGGTAGTGGTTGTATGTTTAATTTATTTTGACATTACATTTATTAATTTTTAATTGTTAACATTTTTTAATAATTCTAAATGATTTTTTTAAAGTTATATTTATAATTTAATTTATTTTACATTATTTTTTATACATTAAAAAAAACGATATTTTGTACATCGATATCTTTAACAACGATATTTTTTTCTCGATATTTTAGTACTTACCATTTTAAAGATAGGATATCGATATTTTTGACATTGATATTTATGTCCCGATATTTTGGGAACACGATATTTTGTCCTTCGATATTTTGTCAGTGATCCGTATTGGTGGTGGTGTAGGTTGTGGTATTGATGATGGTGGTGGTGGTATTGGTCGTGGTGGTGATATTGGTGGTATTGGTGGTGGTGGTATTGGTGGTGGTGGTATTGGTGGTGGTATTAATGGTGGTATTGGTTGTGGTGGAGGTGGTGTTGTTGATGGTGGTGGTGGTGGTATTGGTGGTGGTGGCATTGGTGGTGGTGTTGGTGGTATTTATGATGGTGGTGGAGGTGGTGGTATTGACGGTGGTGGTGGTGGTATTTGTGGTGGTGGTATTGGAGGTAAGGTATTGGTGGGGGTGGTATTGGTGGTGGTGGTATTGGTGGTGGTGGTATTGGTGGTGGTATTTATGGTGGTGATATTGGTGGTGATATTGGTACTGGTGCTGGTGATGGTATTGGTGGTGGTGGTATTGGTATTGGTAGTGGTGGTATTGGTGGTGGCAGTGGTGGTATTGATGGTGGTGGCGGTATTAGTGGTGGAGGTATTGGTAGTGGTATTGGTGGTTGTGGTATTGGTGGTGGTGGTGGTAGTATTGGTGGGGGGTGGTGGAATTGGTGGTGGTGGTATTGGTGGTGGTATTGGTGGTGGTGGTATTGGTGGTGGTGGAGGTCGTGGTATTGATGGTGGTGGTGGTGGTATTGGTGGTATTGGTGGTGGTGGAGGTGATGTATTGATGGTGGTGGTATTGGTGGTGGTGGTATTGGTGGTATTTAAGGTGGTGGTATTGGTGGTGGTACTTACCATTTTAAAGATAGGATATCGATATTTTTGACATTGATATTTATGTCCCGATATTTTGGGAACACGATATTTTGTCCTTCGATATTTTGTCAGTGATCCGTATTGGTGGTGGTGTAGGTTGTGGTATTGATGATGGTGGTGGTGGTATTGGTGGTGGTGGTGATATTGGTGGTATTGGTGGTGGTGGTATTGGTGGTGGTATTAATGTTGGTATTGGTTGTGGTGGAGGTGGTGTTGTTGATGGTGGTGGTGGTGGTATTGGTGGTGGTGGCATTGGTGGTGGTGTTGGTGGTATTTATGATGGTGGTGGAGGTGGTGGTATTGACGGTGGTGGTGGTGGTATTTGTGGTGGTGGTATTGGAGGTGGTGGTATTGGTGGGGGTGGTATTGGTGGTGGTGGTATTGGTGGTGGTGGTATTGGTGGTGGTGGTGGTATTTGTGGTGGTGATATTGGTGGTGGTATTGGTACTGGTGCTGGTGATGGTATTGGTGGTGGTGGTATTGGTATTGGTAGTGGTGGTATTGGTGGTATTGGTGGTGGCAGTGGTGGTATTGATGGTGGTGGCGGTATTAGTGGTGGAGGTATTGGTAGTGGCATTGGTGGTTGTGGTATTGGTGGTGGTAGTATTGGTGGGGGGTGGTGGAATTGGTGGTGGTGGTGGAATTGGTGGTGGTGGTATTGGTGGTGGTGGAGGTCGTGGTATTGATGGTGGTGGTGGTGGTATTGGTGGTGGTGGTGATATTGGTGGTATTGGTTGTGGTGGAGGTGATGTATTGATGGTGGTGGTATTGGTGGTGGTGGTATTGGTGGTATTTATGGTGGTGGTATTGGTGGTGGTAGAGGTGGTGGTATTGATGGTGGTGGTGGTATTGGTGGTGGTATTTGTGGTGGTGGTATTGGTGGTCAGGTATTGGTGGTGGTGGTGGTATTGGTGGTGTGGTAATGGTATTGGTAGTTGTGGTATTGGCGTATTGGTGGTGGCGGTGGTGGTATTGATGGTGGTGGCGGTATTAGTGGTGGATGTATTGGTAGAGGTATTGGTGGTTGTGGTATTGGTGGGGGGTGGTGGTATTGGTGGTGGTGGTGGTATTGGTGGTGGTATTGGTGGTGGTGGTATTGATGGTGGTATTGGTGGTGGTGGTATTGGTGATGGTATTGGTGGTGGTATTGGTGGTGGCGGTATTGGTGGTGGTGGTATTGGTGATCGTGGTATGGGGGGTGGTAGTGGTCGTGGTAGTGGTGGTGGTGATGGTGGTATTGGTGGTGGTGGTATTGATGGTGGTGGTATTAGTGGTGGTGGTGGTATTGGTGGTGGTGGTATTTGTGGTATTGGTTGGGGCATTAGTATTGGCGGTGGTATTGGTGGTATTGGATTAGTGGTATTGGATTGGTGGTGGTGGTATTGGTGGTGGTGGTATTGGATTGGCAGTGGTGGTATTAGTGTTGGTGGTAGTATTGGTGTTGGTGGTGGTATTGGTGATGGTGGTATTGGTGGTAGTATTGGTGTTGGTGGTGGTATTGGTGATGGTGGTAGTATTGGTGTTGTTGGTATTGGTGGTAGTATTGCTGTTGTTGGTATTGGTGGTGGTATTGGTGGTGTTGGTATTGGTGGTGGTGGTATTGGTAGTGGTGGGGTACTGGTGGTGGTGGTATTGGTGGTGGTGGTATTGGTGGTGGTATTGATGGTGGTGGTATTGGTGGTGGTGGAGGTGGTGGTATTGAAGGTGGTGGTGGTATTAGTGGTGAGTGTATTAGTGGTGGTGGTATTGGTGGTGGTATTGGAGATGGTGGTAGTAGTATTGGTGATGGTGGTATTGGTAGTGGTGGTGTTGGTGGTGGTGGTGGTATTGGTGCTATTGGTGGTATTGGTGGTGGTGGTATTGGTGGTGGTATTGGTGGTGGTGGTGGTGCTGGTATTGGTGGTGGTATTGGCGGTGGCAGTATTGGTGGTGGTGGTGGTATTAGTGGTATTGGTGGTGGTGGTATTGGTGGTGGAGGTGGTATTGGCAGTGGTATTGGTGGTGGTGGTATTGGTATTGGTGGTACTGGTGATAGTATTGGTGGTGGTGGTATTAGGGGTGGTGGTATTGGTAGTGGTGGTGTTGGTGGTGGTGGTGGTATTGGTGGTGGTGGTATTGGTGGTGGCATTGGTGGTGGTATTGGTAGTGGTGGTGGTATTGGTGGTGGTGGTATTGGTGGTGGTATTGGTGGTGGTGGTTGTATTGGTGGTGGTGGTATTGGTGGTGGTGGTATTGTGGTGGTGGTGTTGATGGTGCTGGTGGTGGTATTGGTGGTGGTGATATTGGTGGTGGTGGAGGTATTAGTGGTGGTATTGGGGGTGGTATTGGTGGTGGTATTGATGGTGGTAGTGGTGGTGGTGGTATTGGTATTGGAGGTGGTACAGGTATAGGTGGCGGTGACGGTACTGGTGGTGGAGATGGTATTGGTGGTGGTGGTATTGGTGCTATTGGTGGTATTGGTGGTGGTGGTATTGGTGGAGGTATTGGTGGTGGTGGTGGTGGTATTGGTGGTGGTGGTATTGGTGGTGGAGGTGGTATTGGCAGTGGTATTGGTGGTGGTGGTGGTATTGGTAGTGGTGGTAATGGTGGTAGTATTGGTGGTGGTGGTATTGGTATTGGTGGAGGTGGCATTGGTGGTGGTGGTGGTAGTGGTGGTATTGGTAGTGGTGGTATTGGTATTCATGTTGGTATTGGTGGTGGTGTTGGTGTTGGTGGTGATGGTATTGGTGGTGGTGGTGGTGGTGGTGGTATTGGTGCTATTGGTGGTATTGGTGGTGGTGGTATTGGTGGAGGTATTGGTGGTGGTGGTATTGGTGGTGGTGGTATTGGTGGTGGAGGTGGTATTGGCAGTGGTATTGGTGGTGGTGGTGGTATTGGTAGTGGTGGTACTGGTGGTAGTATTGGTGGTGGTGGTATTGGTATTGGTGGAGGTGGCATTGGTGGTGGTGGTGGTGGTGGTATTGGTGGTGGTGGTATTGGTATTGATGTTGGTATTGGTGGTGGTGTTGGTGTTGGTGGTGATGGTATTGGTGGTGGTGGTGCTGGTGGTGGTGGTATTGGTGGTAGTATTGGTGGTGGTATTGGTGGTGGTGGTATTGGTGGTAGTGGTATTGGTGGTAGTGGTATTGGTGGTGGTGGTATTGTTGGTGGTGGTGGTAGTGGTATTTGTGGTGGTGGTGCTATTGGTGGTGGTGGTGTTGGTGGTGGTGGTATTGGTGGTGCTATTGGTGGTGGTGGTATTGGTGGTGGTAGTGGTATTGGTGGTGGTGTTGGTATTGGTGCTGGTGGTTTTGTTGGTGATGGTGGTATTGGCAGTGGTGGTTGTATTGGTGGTGGTATTGATGGTGGTGGTATCGGTGGTGGTGGTATTGGTTGTTGTATTGTTACTGGTGGCGGTATTGGTATTGTTACTGGTGGTGGTGGTGGTATTGGTGGTGTTATAGGTGGTGGTGGTATTGGTGATGTTATTGGTGGTGGTGGTATTGGTGATGTTATTGGTGGTATTGGTGGTGGTGGTATTTGTGGTGGTGATTGTACTGGTGGTGGTGGTGGTATTGGTGGTGGTGGTATTGGTGATGGTGGTATTGGTGATGGTGGTATTAGTGGTGGTAGTGGTGGTGGTATTGGTTGTGGTGGTATTGGTGGTGCTATTAGTGGTGGCGGTGGTATTTGCGTGGTGGTGGTATTTTTGGTGGTGGTATTGGTGGCAGTGGTGGTGGTATTGGTGGTCGTGGTATTGGTGGTGGAGGTCGTGGTATTGATGGTGGTGGTATTGGTGGTGATATTGGTGGTATTGGTGGTGGTGGTTTTGGTGGTGGTATTAATGGTGGTATTGGTTGTGGTGGAGGTGGTGGTATTGATGGTGGTGGTGGAGGTATTGGTGGTGGTGGTATTAGTGGTGGTGGTGGTATTTGTGGTATTGGTGGTGGCATTGGTATTGGTGGTGGTATTGGTATTGGTGGTGGTGGTATTGGATTGGTGGTATTAGATTGGTGGTGGTGGTGGTATTGGTGGTGGTGGTGGTGGTATTGGTGGTGGTGGTTGTACTGGTGGTGGTGGTATTGGTGGTGGTGGTACTGGTGGTGGCATTGGTGGTGGAGGTATTGGTGGTATAGGTGGTGGTGTTGGTACTGGTGGTGGTATTGATGGTGGTAGTATTGGTGGTGGTGGTATTGGTGGTGGTGGTATTGGTGGTGGTGGTACTGATGGTAGTGGTATTGGTGGTAGTGGTGGTGGTATTGGTGGTGGTGGTATTGGTGGTGGTGGTGGTAGTGGTATTGGTGGTGGTGGTGGTGCTATTGGTGGTGGTGGTATTGGTGGTTGTGGTGATAGTGGTATTGGTGTTGGTATTGGTGGTGTTGATGGTAGTGGTGTTGGTGTTGGTATTGGTGGTGGTGGTATTGGTGGTGGTGGTATTGGTGTTGGTATTGGTGGTGGTATTGGTGGTGGTGTTGGTGGTGATGGTGTTGGTGGTGATGGTATTGGTGCTGGTGTTGGTGGTGGTGGTATTAGTGGTGGTGTTGGTGGTGGTGGTATTGGTATTGGTGGTAGTATTGGTGGTGGTATTGATGGTGGTGGTGGTATTGGTGGTGGTATTGGTGGTGGTGGTATTGGTGGTAGTGGTATTGGTGGTAGTGGTGGTGGTATTGGTGGTGGTGGTATTGGTGGTAGTGGTATTGGTGGTGCTATTGGTGCTGGTGGTGGTGGTGGTATTGGTGGAGTTGATGGTGGTGGTGTTGGTGGTAGTGGTATTGGTGGTAGTGGTGGTGGTGGTATTGGTAGTGGTGGTGGTAGTGGTATTGGTGGTGGTGGTGCTATTGGTGGTGGTGGTAGTGGTATTGGTGATGGTATTGGTGGTGGTATTGGTGGTGTTGATGGTGGTGGTGTTAGTATTGGTGCTGGAGGTATTGTTGGTGGTGGTGGTATTGGCGGTGGTGGTATTGGTGGTGGTATTGGCGGTGGTGGTGGTATTGATGGTATTGGTACTGGTGGTGGTGGTATTTGTGGTGTTATTGGTGGTGGTGGTATTGGTGATGTTATTGGTGGTGGTGGTGGTATTGGTGGTTGTGGTGGTATTGGCGATGGTGGTATTGGTGATGGTGGTGGTATTGGTGGTGGTGGTATTGGTGATGGTGGTATTGGTGGTGGTATTAGTGGTGGTGGTGGTATTGGTGGTATTTGTTGTACTGGTGGTGGCACTGGTATTGGCAGTGGTATTGGTGGTGGTGGTATTGGTGGTGGTATTGGTGGTTGTGGTGGCATTGGTGCTGTTGGTATTGGTGGTGGTTGTATTGGTGGTGGTGGTGGTACTGGTGGTAGTGGTATTGGTGGTGGTGGTATTGGTGGTGGTGATATTGGTGGTGGTGGAGGTGGTGGTATTGATGGTGGTGGTATTGGAGGTGGTGATGTTGGTGGTGGTATTGGTGGTGGTGGTGATATTGGTGATGGTGGTATTAGTGGTGGTGGTATTAGTGGTGGTATTGGTGATATTGGTGGTGGTATTAATGGTGGTATTGGTTGTGGTGGAAGTGGTGGTATTGATGGTGGTGGTATTGGTGGTGGTGGTATTAGTGGTGACAGTGATATTTGCGGTATTGGTATTGGCAGTGGTATTGATGGTGGTGGGATTGGTGGCGGTGGTATTGGATTGGTGGCATTAGATTGGTGGTGGTGGTATTGGTGGTGGTGGTATTGGTGTTGGTGGTGGTGGTATTGGTGGTGGTGGTATTTGTAGTGGTGGTATTGGTGGTGGCCTTGGTGGTGGTGTTATTGGTGGTGGTGGAGGTAGTGGTATTGATGGTGGTGGTGGTATTGGTGTTGGTGGTGGTATTGGTGGTGGTGGTGGCATTTGTGGTGGTAGTATTTGTGGTAGTGGTATTGCTGGTAGTGGTACTGGTGGTAGTGGTATTGGTGGTGGTGGTATTGGTGGTGGTGATATTGGTGGTGGTGGAGGTGGTGGTATTGATGGTGGTGGTATTGGAGGTGGTGATGTTGGTGGTGGTATTGGTGGTGGTGGTGATATTGGTGATATTGGTGATGGTGGTATTAGTGGTGGTGGTATTAGTGGTGGTATTGGTGATATTGGTGGTGGTATTAATGGTGGTATTGGTTGTGGTGGAAGTGGTGGTATTGATGGTGGTGGTGGTGGTATTGGTGGTGGTGGTATTAGTGGTGACAGTGATATTTGCGGTATTGGTGATGGCATTGGTATTGGCAGTGGTATTGATGGTGGTGGGATTGGTGGCGGTGGTATTGGATTGGTGGCATTAGATTGGTGGTGGTGGTATTGGTGGTGGTGGTATTGGTGTTGGTGGTGGTGGTATTGGTGGTGGTGGTATTTGTAGTGGTGGTATTGGTGGTGGCCTTGGTGGTGGTGTTATTGGTGGTGGTGGAGGTAGTGGTATTGATGGTGGTGGTGGTGTTGGTGGTGGTATTGGTGGTGGTGGTGGCATTTGTGGTGGTAGTATTTGTGGTAGTGGTATTGCTGGTAGTGGTGGTATTGGTGGTGGTATTGGTGGTGGTGGTATTAGTGGTGGTGGTATTGGTGGTGGTGGTATTGGTGGTGGTGTTGGTGGTGGTGGAGGTGGTGGTATTGATGGTGGTGGTGGTATTGGTGGTGGTGGTGGTGGTGGTATTGGTGTTGGTGGTGGCATTTGTGGTGGTGGTATTGGTGGTAGTGGTAGTATTGGTGGTGGTATTGGTGTTGGTGTTGGGGGTGCTATTGGTGGTGGTGGTATTGGTGGTGGTGTTGGTGGTGGTGGAGGTGGTGGTATTGATGGTGGTGGTGGTATTGGTGGTGGTGGTGGTATTGGTGGTGGTGGTATTGGTGATGGTGGTATTGGTGGTGGTATTAGTGGTGGTGGTGGTATTGGTGGTATTTGTTGTACTGGTGGTGGCACTGGTATTGGCAGTGGTATTGGTGGTGGTGGTATTGGTGGTGGTATTGGTGGTTGTGGTGGCATTGGTGCTGTTGGTATTGGTGGTGGTTGTATTGGTGGTGGTGGTGGTACTGGTGGTAGTGGTATTGGTGGTGGTGGTATTGGTGGTGGTGATATTGGTGGTGGTGGAGGTGGTGGTATTGATGGTGGTGGTATTGGAGGTGGTGATGTTGGTGGTGGTATTGGTGGTGGTGGTGATATTGGTGATATTGGTGATGGTGGTATTAGTGGTGGTGGTATTAGTGGTGGTATTGGTGATATTGGTGGTGGTATTAATGGTGGTATTGGTTGTGGTGGAAGTGGTGGTATTGATGGTGGTGGTATTGGTGGTGGTGGTATTAGTGGTGACAGTGATATTTGCGGTATTGGTATTGGCAGTGGTATTGATGGTGGTGGGATTGGTGGCGGTGGTATTGGATTGGTGGCATTAGATTGGTGGTGGTGGTATTGGTGGTGGTGGTATTGGTGTTGGTGGTGGTGGTATTGGTGGTGGTGGTATTTGTAGTGGTGGTATTGGTGGTGGCCTTGGTGGTGGTGTTATTGGTGGTGGTGGAGGTAGTGGTATTGATGGTGGTGGTGGTATTGGTGTTGGTGGTGGTATTGGTGGTGGTGGTGGCATTTGTGGTGGTAGTATTTGTGGTAGTGGTATTGCTGGTAGTGGTACTGGTGGTAGTGGTATTGGTGGTGGTGGTATTGGTGGTGGTGATATTGGTGGAGGTGGTGGTATTGATGGTGGTGGTATTGGAGGTGGTGATGTTGGTGGTGGTATTGGTGGTGGTGGTGATATTGGTGATGGTGGTATTAGTGGTGGTGGTATTAGTGGTGGTATTGGTGATATTGGTGGTGGTATTAATGGTGGTATTGGTTGTGGGGGAAGTGGTGGTATTGATGGTGGTGGTGGTGGTATTGGTGGTGGTGGTATTAGTGGTGACAGTGATATTTGCGGTATTGGTATTGGCAGTGGTATTGATGGTGGTGGGATTGGTGGCGGTGGTATTGGATTGGTGGCATTAGATTGGTGGTGGTGGTATTGGTGGTGGTGGTATTGGTGTTGGTGGTGGTGGTATTGGTGGTGGTGGTATTTGTAGTGGTGGTATTGGTGGTGGCCTTGGTGGTGGTGTTATTGGTGGTGGTGGAGGTAGTGGTATTGATGGTGGTGGTGGTATTGGTGGTGGTGGTATTAGTGGTGGTGGTATTGGTGGTGGTGGTATTGGTGGTGGTGTTGGTGGTGGTGGAGGTGGTGGTATTGATGGTGGTGGTGGTATTGGTGGTGGTGGTGGTGGTGGTATTGGTGTTGGTGGTGGCATTTGTGGTGGTGGTATTGGTGGTTGTGGTAGTATTGGTGGTGGTTTTGGTGTTGGTGTTGGGGGTGCTTTTGGTGGTGGTGGTTTTGGTGGTGGTGTTGGTGGTGGTGGAGGTGGTGGTATTGATGGTGGTGGTGGTATTGGTGGTGGTGGTGGTGGTGGTATTGGTGATGGTGGTGGAATTTGTGGTGGTGGTATTGGTGGTAGTGGTATTGCTGGTAGTGGTGGTATTGGTGGTGGTATTGGTGTTGGTGTTGGGGATGCTATTGGTGGTGGTGGTATTGGTGGTGATGGTATTGGAGGTGGTGGTGGTATCAGTGGTGGTGGTGTTAGTGGTATTGGTGGTGGTATTTGATGTATTGATGGTGGTGGTGTTGGTATTGGTGGTGGTGGTATTGGTGGTGGTATTGGTAGAGGTATTGGTGGTGGTGATGGTATTGGTGGTGGTGGTATTGGTGGTGGTATTTGTATTGGTACTGGTGGTATTGGTGGTGGTGGAATTGGTGGTTGTGGTGGTATTGGTGGTTGTGGTGGTATTGGTGTTAGTGGTATTGGTGGTGGTGGTGTTGGTGCTGGTGGTATTTGTGGTGGTGGTGGTATTGGTGGTTGTATTGGTGGTGGTAGTATTGGTGATGGTATTGGTGGTGGTATTTGTATTGGTACTGGTGGTGGTGGTATTGGTGGTGGTGGTATTGGTGGTTGTGGTGGTATTGGTGGTGGTGGTATTGGTGCTGGTGGTATTGGTGGTGGTATTGGTGCTGGTGGTATTGGTGGTGGTGGTATTTGTGGTGGTGGTGGTATTGGTGGTTGTATTGGTGGTGGTAGTATTGGTGGTGGTATTGGTGGTGGTGGAGGTGGTGGTATTGATGATGGTGCTGGTGGTATTGGTGGTGGTATTGGTGGTGGTGGTATTGGTGGTGGTGGTGTTGGTGGTGGTGGAGGTGGTGGTATTGATGGTGGTGGTGGTGGTATTGGTGGTGGTGGTGGTATTGGTGTTGGCATGTGTGGTGGTGGTATTGGTGGTAGTGGTATTGCTGGTAGTGGTGGTATTGGTGGTGGTATTGGTGTTGGTGTTGGGGGTGCTATTGGTGGTGGTTGTGGTATCCGTGGTGGTGGTGTTAGTGGTATTGGTGGTGGTATTTGATGTATTGATGGTGGTGGTGTTGGTATTGGTGGTGGTATTGGTAGAGGTATTGGTGGTGGTGATGGTATTGGTGGTGGTGGTATTGGTATTGGTGGTGGTATTTGTATTGGTACTGGTGGTGGTGGTATTGGTGGTGGTGGTATTGGTGGTTGTGGTGGTATTGGTGGTGGTGGTATTGGTGGTGGTGGTGTTGGTGGTGGTATTGGTGCTGGTGGTATTTGTGGTGGTGGTGGTATTGGTGGTTGTATTGGTGGTGGTAGTATTGGTGGTGGTATTGGTGGTTGTATTGGTGGTGGTAGTATTGGTGATGGTATTGGTGGTGGTGGTGTTGGTGGTGGTGGTATTGGTGGTGGTATTTGTATTAGTACTGGTGGTGGTGGTATTGGTGGTGGTGCTATTGGTGGTTGTGGTGGTATTGGTGGTGGTATTGGTGCTGGTGGTATTGGTGGTGGTGGTATTTGTGGTGGTGGTGGTATTGGTGGTTGTATTGGTGGTGGTAGTATTGGTGGTGGTATTGGTGGTGGTGGTATTAGTGGTGGTGGTATTGGTGGTGGTATTGGTTGTGGTGGAGGTGGTGGTATTCATGGTGGTGCTGGTGGTATTGGTGGTGGTATTGGTGGTGGTGGTATTGGTGGTGGTGGTATTGGTGGTGGTGGTATTGCTGGTGGCAGTGGTGGTGCTATTGGTGATTGTAGTGATATTGGTGGTGGTATTGGTGGTGTTTGTGGTGTTGTTGGTGGTGGTATTGGTGGTGGTGGTGTTGGTGGTGGTGGTATTGGTGGTGGTGGTATTGGTGGTGGTATTGGTGGTGGTGGTGGTATTGGCAGTGATGATGGTATTGGAGGTGGTATTGGTGGTGGTGGTATTGGTGGAGGTGGTGGTAGTGGTGGTATTGGTGGTGGTGGTATTGGTGGTGGTGGTGTTGGTGTTGGTGTTGTTGTTAATAAAACAGGCTTTTGAAAACAACCCGTCAGGTGGCTTTAGTACAGATGACATGTAACACAGATGTGCTTTTGTCAGCTACAGCCCATTAGCACACGATTATGTGCTACCTGGAATTCATATGAGTTAATTTGCTAATCATTTCTAAATCCATTTTACTTGGGGGGGGGGTTTGAAACAGACACGAGATAATGCCGGGTTAAAGTGATTGAAAGCGGGCACCCGTGTTACGGGGCAGTCGTGCTGCTTAAAAAAACACAAGCGGTTTCAGCTGAAGCAGCGCATGTCCGGCCTGCAGTAAGAGAAACTCAATAAAGTAAATAGTGCTTACAGACTAAATAACAGGTCCCGTGTAACAACTGAAGTAAAAGGGCCAGCCGCCTTGGGAGGGTACAAATGAAGGGCGTGATGTCTGGGCCATCCGCTTCCACTGCAGCCCTCTGAGAGCTCGTCAAGGAGGGGATATTCTCCAGAGTGTTATCAGGTTCTGAGCCCGATGATGTGGCAGATTGGAGTGCCGCATATCTTTCAGCGTTCTTCACCGCTTGCACTCTTTCCTTCTGCGCTTGTGCTTTGGTGGGACCCTGTAGATAACGCTTGGAGCGCTGACCTTTGCGCCTTTGTGTTTGCCATTGTCCCTGAGGTACGGGAATGATTTGCATTGGGTTGCAAGGCCATGTTGTTCTAACCAGTCCCACGCGGTCTCTGGGGTGGCACAGAATGTAGTTTTACCGTCATGTTGGATTCTCAGAGTGGCAGGGAATTGTAAAGCGTATTTTATGCTATGTTCGCTTAGATTTTTCTTTATTGCGCGGAAGGCAGAGCTGCGTTGTTGCACCGCTAGGGTGTAGTCCGGGTAGACATGAATCAATGCATTTTCTATTATCCATAGTCCTCGTGCTCTTGCAACCTGTAGGATGTGATCCCTGTCACGATAATTAAAGAGGCGAGCCACCACCGGCTGTGGCGGAGCCCCCAGGAACTCTGTGGGCCGTCTCCACTGAGAAGAACTTGGATTGTTTACCTTGCAAGAGTGTGTCTACGAACCACTTCTCCAGGTACAGCTCCATGCTCTGACCTTCTGAACATTCTGGTATGCCCACTATGCGGATATTGTTTCTTCGCAATCTGCCCTCCTGGTCCTCCACACGGTCGCTTAAATATTCCACCTCTTTTTGTAGTACTTTAAGCTGGTCCTCCGTTCCCTTCACCGTAGGCCTCAAGGACTCCGAGTTCTCTACTCTTTCCTTCAGGTGCTTTTGGTCTTCTCAATACAGAGTGAATCAATCTTGGGGCCCAGGGTGGCTTTGATTTCCAATATGGCTGTTATAATGTCATCTAGGCAATCAGTATGTCCGGGTAAAGTCTCCGAGTTTTGTCCCACTCTGTGGGCTGTCTCCGACACTTTATCTGCAGATTCAGGATTGCCCCCGCCTGCATCTGTGGCTTGTCCACTTTGTTCCTGCCCATTATGATTGGAGGAGGTGAGGGTGTAAGAGACGTGCAGTCGGCCACCTCTGGGCTATGGGAACTGTACGGCGTTGTGTTTTCTTAGGGTGTCGATCAGTCGGACATCCCTTATTTCCGCTGTTCACCTTGAGGGATTATGAGTGTTTTTCCCCCTTCTTAGTGCACCGAGGGAGGTTTTTGATTCCAGAGGCGTTTGTTAAAGTTTCTGCCAATTGAGAGTGTGGCCAGTGCAGCAGTGCGAGGCGTAGTTTGCAGGTTGGGGGGTGGTTTCTCCCCCGTGTCTGCTAAGAACACTTCTTTGGTTATTACCAGACCCTCGCCCATATCGCACATTTCGGAGATTCTTCGATAACGCGTCCATCGGTTCCCGGACGGGAACCTCCTACTCAACAACTGGCCTTCCCCCATACCCCTATTCTGTTTCTATGCAGCAACGTCCACTCCTACGGATATCCCTTCGGATTTACCCTCCTTAACTGATTCAGTGATTTTTCCTTTCTGGCAACTTTCCAGGCATCTGTTCTATCAGTTAGTCCTGATGAGATCCCGAATTCCTTTCAGGGATTGAAACGTCGTCGACATATACATCTTCAACTCTATACCAAATTTGTATCTAATTGTGGAGTATGAGATGTAATACAGATTGTGACTTTTTGCTTATTTTTATGCTCGCTTATTGAAAAGTCACTTTTTTAAGTCACTTGCCTGCGGTAAGGAAATCGGCTGATTTCCCTCTGCCCTGTCACGGTTGCTCACTCACTCTTCTTGTATTTTTTGCGTTCAATTCAATTGTTTATTAAATTTTATTTTTTCATTAATATATTTATATTTTCCAATTTTTATTACCAAAATTGTGATATTATTTCTAATTAAATTGCATGGGACCTTTGTTTTCCTTAGCATATAATTACCCTTGGTCCCATCAGACTTCTAGAGTCTCCTTGTTCCTTTTTTGTGCAGTACCTCTTCTTTCAGCCTTACCAGAAGGCTCCTTGCTGACTTTGAGTAAGCTTCCCCATAGGGCCTTCACCTTCTTCGAAAATCTTACACTGGCTGGAGTGGTGCTTTGACTCTACATATGCCGACCATAGACTGCTTCATTTCGACTGAGCCGCATGTGGCACGCATGACAATTTTGCTGGACCTGGGCAAACTCTCAGGGAGAGCAGTCTTGTTTATTCGGGGCACGTATCCCATCCTCGTCACCAGTTTTAGCATCCTCCCCAGCCTGGTAGCATGCAAATGACCATGCCATATACCGAGCTCTATAGTGAATGTCTTTATTCTTCAAAGTGCAACCGTTGACTGCCCGCACTTCGTCATAAACTTTGTTAACCACAACCAGACACACCCAACCAATTATGTTATTCTCCTAAGCAGTCCATCAGGGACCAGAAGGGTCCTACTATTTATATTCACAAGACACTACATTTCCTGTTTTGCTGACCTCGTATTTGCTGACCTTAGGACTCAGCACATTTTCCCACTGCTAATCAGTATTAAAGTGCTTGTGCTCTCTCCTTAAAACCTGGTACAATTGGCTTATATCAGTGACATATTTAATTTAGTTGTAAGTCCCTAGTAAAGTAGCACTACCTGTGCCCAGGACCTGTAAATTAAATGCTACAAGTGGAAATAAGATCATATGCAAGTGATGCTTGGTGTGATGTCATAACAAAAAAAGACAAAAAAAAAAAAAATTACGCAACCTGAGCCATCTTCAACCTTCTCAGAGGTTGCATAGGAGTTAACGTGCACTTGAGGAATTTTATGCCGTAGCGAAACCCTACTACTCAGCTGGGCTCCAGACGGGGTCAGCTAGCAAAACCATATACATCATGACCACATATAAATATATTTTTGATAATAAGCTTAAACGACTCTGATACAAATTTCGAAGAACTAATTTGCATCAACAAAAATTTTAAATTGGTGTATTTGTACAAAGGGATTTTCAGAAAACTGCAAAAAGCAGTCACCAATTGTTAGACCTGTCAGCATTAGGGTGGTTTTCACCCCAACTTTTTGCCTTCCTCCTCCATTTTTTTCTGATCCCGTTTTTGCGGCCTTAGGACTCTGCACACTTTGTAACTGCTAATCAGTGCTAAAATGCTTGGGCTCTCACCTATAAACATGGTAATATTAGCTTATCCCCAATTGGCATATTTAATTTACTTATAACTCCCTCATAAAGTTGTACTACAAGTACCAAAGGTCTGTAAAGTAAATGTTACTAGTGGGCCTGTAGCACTGATTGTGCCTCCGCATAAACAGCTCTTTAAACATGTTTCAGGTCTGCCATTGCAGCCTGTGTGTGCACTTTTAAACTGCAATTTTGTCCTGGCAAAATAAACCTTTGCCAGGCCTAAACCTTCCTTTTCAATACATATAAGTCACTGCTAGGGTAGACCCTGGACAACCCAGAGGGCAGGGTGCAGTGTATTTAGCAAGTTGGAGATGTAAATTTAAGTTTTACATGTCCTAGTAGCATAAAACTCTTACAATTATTTTTCGCTAATGTGAGCCTTCCTCTCCCGTAGGATAACACTGGAATTACCTTATTACATTTAATAAGCTCTAATTTCCGAATAGAAACAGGTAAACAATTCATGCTTGATGTCTTTGGAATTGTAATAAAAAATTCTCTCCTATGGTAAAGTCAGATTTTGGACTGCAATTTTGAAAATGCCACTTTTAGAAAGTTTACATTTTACTGCCTTAGCCATTTAATGCCTGCAGACTTTCTTTGGATCACATGACTGGGTGTAGCTGACAGGCTTTGTGTATTCCTCTTAGACAGTCACACACAGTAGAGAGCTTAGGTGTGCCTGGAGGGGCCATCACTGGCAGGATGGGAGAGCAGACCTGGGCACAACCTTACTTACACTTTTATTGGCTGCATCCTGCCTTCATACACAAGGCTGCATACCCCCTGCAGTTAGTCTGGAGCCAGGACAGGGGAGGCAGGAAACCCATGCACTTCAAAGGGAAACCTTTAGAAGCTTCTCCCACTTCAAAGGCATTATTTATTTATTTATTTTATACTCTTGTATAGCGCCTGAATCACCCCATAAAGGGTATCTCCGTGCTGCAGGAGTGCTAAAAAGGGGCAAGAAGAGGAGTTCAAAATAGCTCAGTTGTGAAGAGCTTGGGGAATCGAAGATAGTCGGTACATTTCCGAGGGTGGCTTGGAAGGAGATTCCAATAAGAGGGAGCCAGATGGTAGAAAGCTTTCCCGCCTGTGCGGGATTTCTTAACATGGGGCATGACGAGAAGTGATTTGGAGCTTGACCGAAGAGTTCTAGAAGGCTGATATCGGATGAGTCTGTCGGCTAAATAGCTAGGGCCATTGCTGTAAATTGCCTTGTGTACTATGCAGCAGATCTTGAAACGGATCCGCTTGCGGATAGGTAGCCAGTGCAGTCCATGGAGAAGTGGCAATGAGGCAGACCTGGCAGGCGAGTTGGAAACTAAACGGGCCGCAGTGTTTTGAACAACCTGAAGTCTATTAAGGAAGGATTCATTGGCTGAGATCAGGAGAGCGTTACAGTAGTCTAAGCGACTTATTACTAAAGTCTGTAGGAGAGTTTTGCGAACTGTCATGGGAAGAAAAGGGAAAACCCTTCTTAAGAGGCTTAATACGCGGAAGTAGGAACCCACGGTGGTCATAGCTTGCTCCTTCATCGTAAGTTTCTGGTCTAGGTTTACGCCTAGATTTTTTACCACTGTTTTCGGGACCGGGGCCGCACCCAGGTCGGTGGGCCACCAATCTGGGGACCAAAGTAGGGGAGCCTCACCAAATAGCATAATCTCTGTTTTGCTGGCATTCAGCTGTAAGAAATTATTCCGCATCCAAACTGCTATGGCTGTCATGCCTTCGGCGAAGGTTGACTGGGTGTGGGGAGAGTTTTTATCAAACGCCATTAGGAGTTCGGTATCGTCAGCATATGAAATTGGAGTGAAGCCCAGTTCCCTGAGTAAATTCACTAAGGGAGCCACATAAATATTAAATAGAGTGGGACTGAGGCAGGATCCCTGAGGCACACCTTTCGTCAGCTCAGATGTTTGGGAGCGGAAGGTACCAATGTTGATGGATTGGGTGCAATGTGTTAGGAAGCTGGATAGCCACTGGAAGGCAAGGCCATGGACACCCACATTTCTTAATCTATTTAGATGAATGGGGTGGGATACTGTGTCGAATGCAGATGACAGATCCAACAGTACTAGTAAGGCTGCTTGTCCATTATCCAGTGAGTGCCTGAGGTTGTCTGTAACTGCAATCAGTGCTGACTCAGTACTAAACTTAGGTTAGAACCCGGACTGAGAGGGGTCAAGGCAACCTGTTGCTTCAATGTATTCTGAAAGGTGCTTATTGATTTTTTTTCCCCAGGAGTTTGCACAAATAAGGTAACAGGGATATAGGACGATAGTTGGACAAATCATCTTGAGGTGCATTAGGTTTCTTCCGAATGGGAATTACCTGGGCAGCCTTCCATTCGGATGGAAGGTAGCCCTTACTCAAGGAAGAATTAAGAATAGAACAAACAGCGGGTGGCAACTGTTTATAAAGTTGTGAGTCTGCCTTAGCAGGTAAAATATCCTGAGGGGAGCCTGAGTTAACTGTTTTCATAGGAGATTCCACAGTATCAATTGAGAGTGAGGGAAATCAATCCAGGGATTGAGAAGTGAGAGAGCGTGAGGGATTGAGGGTAGAGAGGTCGGATAAAGGGTCCCTATCTCTAGTAATTTTGTCATATATGCTCTCAATTATCTGGATAAAATGATTAGCTAACTTATTCCAGAGTTCTTGTGAGGGTATCTAATATAAATATTGGACCTCAGGCACCAACTTTTCAGTTTACTACTGTTTGAAGTGCTGCATAAATACTTCACACATTGCCTCTAAGTTAAGCCTAACAGCTCTGTGTAAAGCTACCAGAGGGTTGAGTACTGGTTAATTTGGGGTTTGCTTGTGCCTCACCTTGAGAAGGATTGTGGTTGCTGCTTGAGTAGGGTTTCACCCCACCTCAACCAGTAAACCAATTTCTCACACAAGCCTTTTTCCATTTCATACTTTGGGAGAGCAGCTAAATAGTGCATGTGGCTACAGCCATAGGGGGTTCCATTTTGTATAAGTCACATTCTGTGTAGTACCCAAGATAGAGTTCTCGAGGGAGAGCCCAGAGAGTAAATGTATATTGCAGGGCTACTCACAAAACCATGTCACTGATGTCTTTCAGTAAATCAGACGTGTTTGAACAAAATATTGGATAAAAAGTGTCAGGAGGAAGAAATATCAGAAAATAAATATCATAATACACAAATATCATGATGCACAAATATCGTTGACAAGAATATATTTTGTTTAGGTAAGTAATATTGTTTTTCATAATATCAAGGTTTTTAATATATTTTTCAATAATTTAGTGTTAAAACACACCTTTTTTAATTATTTAAATGTGTTTTAGTTGATAAAATATTTTATGTGTTACTATTGTTTATATAAGGGTTATTTTTATTTAAATATATCTTGCAATTTTAAGTGATTTGAAATTTGTATTACATTGTTTATAGTAATTTATAGTGTTTTAGCAGGTTGTTAGGTTTATAGGGGGATAAGGAGGGAAGTTAATTAGATAATATTAATTATTAATTATTTAATAAAATGTATTTAATTATATGATTGAAAGGTATTATGTAAATTATGTAATATTGATTTATTTTCATTATATGTTATTTGTAGGCTGTTGGGGCTGTAGAGGCATAGGGTGGGAAGTACATTAAGTAATAATTCATTAACTACATATTAATTATTCCATTGATTTGAATTCTATAATTTATGGAATACTTATTTAACTTATACTTTAGTTCTGGGCTGCTAGGTTTGTAGGAGTTTAGGATGGGAAGTTAAGCAATAATTGATTAATAACAACTTTAATTAATTATTTAATACATTTTTAATTATGTCAAATATAGAATTCTGATTTATTGTACTAATATTTGAATTGTGGGATTCTAGATTTGTAGGGACCTAAGGTGGGTATTTAATTAATAATTAGTTTATTATTGATTACTATTTGTAAATGAATTGTTTAATTGCATTTTAAATATTTAAATGATGGAATATTTATTTAGTTTAATTATATTTTAGTTGTGGGCTGCTAGGTTTGTAGGGGGTCTAGGCTGGAAAGCTAATAAAGTAATAATTATTTAACTATCAATTATCAACTGTTAATTAATTATTTAATTGATTTTAAATATGTAAATTAAAGAATACTTATTTTTAAAGTTATATTGTAGGTGTGGGCTGCTAGGTGTGTAGGGGTATAGGGTGGGAAGTTAATTAATTAATAATTGAATAACAATTATTTATTAATTTATAATTCATTATTTTAATGAATAGTAATTATATACATTGATGAATGATTTTTAAATTACATATATGTATTTCAATACTTCTCAGACTTGCTCTCAGGTATGTAATGCGAAAGAATTAATTGCCCGAACACTTGATGCGTTTTGACCCTTCAAGGTGTTGTTCACAAGCATGATTCACAACTTTTTGTGCTCCGTATGTGCAGTACCAAAAGGGTAAACGTAAAGGAAGGACAAAACTTCTTTGTCTCCTAACCAGCGCCATCTTGTAACAGAGTTTAGATTTATATTTTCTAGGTTGTACAAATACAAATACGTAGATTATTCTGATGTAAACCATAGATTCGAGTTACCTCTTTTTCAAATCATATCATAAATCTCCACACAGGGTGCATAGCTTGGACGGCACGGTGAATGGTAGCCTAGCTACGTTGCTTCCGTGGCGGTGGCCGACAGCAACAATAAAAATAAAACTCAAGGCCACTTCCACAATGAGGGAGCGGTGGATCCAGGCATCGGAACACCACAGGCACCCAGGAGGAACAATATCTGGTGGAATAGCTTTCATTTTCTGGCACTTTTCCCCTTCTGTGTGCAGGGTTCGAAGCGCGATCCGTGTGGCAAGGGATAAAATGTCCGTCATCTCGGAGTGATCCAGGCACAACGCTGGGACATCTTATGCCGCAATTCTCAAGTAAGCCGCTCTGAATGACTCCTCATGTCCCTGGGCGAGCGCCTGATCACAAGCAGCTGGTGGGCCATATATGTGTGCAAAGATTGCCTTTTCAAGCTGAGGATTCTTGCGCAACTGACCCATGCTTTGCCCGACTTTAAAATGCCCGCCGGCTACAAGGCACGTGCATATCCTGAGCCGTCCCTCATGCCTGGAATCTGCAGGTGCTTAGAGGACTAGTTAAAGTACCATTGCAATCTCCATTAAGGCACAGCTCCTATCACAGCCACTAACATTACAGTTCTAAATACAGTCAAACAATGAAAGTTTTAAATACAGTAAAAAAATGCCAAGAACTGTAAGACACTGAAATGCATCCACAAAGGCAATAAGAGGCTTCTAATATGCATAGAACCACCTCTAGGAACACTAGAATGACACCAATTCGATCGTTGCCTGTATTGGTGATCACTGGAGCTTCTGAGATCCCTGTGGCTCTAAGTCTATCCTCTGAATTTCTGTCTGCTGTGCCTTTCATCTCCATGCCTTTCATCTCGCTGTGTGATGGTCCCCTTCGGACTGCTGTAACAACATTTCAAGGTTTATCAAACCCAACTCCTCCATTGGTACTTCACTTCAAGGCACATCCAGCAGAGCACCACTTACTAAATTCCGTACCTCTGCAGCCCAACACCACTGATTACAATAATTTTTTCAGCTGTGCATTGTACCCTCGACATGGGGATCGCCTCTCTCATTACTGCGGCACCCCAATCTCAGCATCCCATCTTCATAGCTAAACAGTGCGCAATCCTGGCGAGCAATTAGAATCGCCCACTCTTGGGAAAATCATGGCTGACAAAGAGGCCAAACCAGGCAATAGGCGCTCCAGGGCGGAACTATTGCTCCCTTACTCACCTGTCAAAGGACATGATACTTAAAAAGCTTCTTATTAATCTATTTACTTATTTATTGTAAAATACGACTGACGTCATTGTTTTCATGATGAAATGTTATGCAAAAGTTTTAATAAAGAATTACTACACAAAAAAAGCTAGAGGAGGTGCATGATTTGGGAAAATCCACCAAACTCAACACAGACATGATGCAGCAAGAATTGTGTGCTATCAGAACAGACATCAACTCCATAAACACCAGGATGTCGCAAGCAGAGACACAAATCAGCTCACTGGAAGATAAGTCAACCCTCTCATTGAGGGATATTCAGAAATTGCAGATCACCACCAAGACCCTGCAGAAGAATGTAGCTGAGTTGAAAGATAGAAATCGCAGGGGGAACCTGCACATTTTCAGATTGCCCAAGGGGTCAAAAGACTAATCAGTTTCTTGCATAGCCTTTTTAGAAAAATGGATCACTCAAATGATAGGCCTTTCCTTCAAAAAATACTTTGAGCTTGAAAGAGGCCACCGGGTGCCCTCATTCAAATCGGATAACAGAAATACCATACACCAGATTGTCTGCCACCCATTGAGGCACCAACATACAGAGATGATCCTCAACCATGTGCGTAAAGACAATAGTATACTATGGAAAGGCCACAAACTTTACGTCACTTAGGATTACTCTAGACCTACTGTAGAGACAAGAAAAGGCTTCCTCGCTCTTAGCACCAGACTAGAAGCTCTAAACCTCCAATTTTCTTTCATTGGGCCAGCGAAATTTAAAGTCCATGTGGATGGGTGACACCATATCTTAAGTGGGCCAAAAGACCTCCAGTTGTTTTCTAGATGACAGAGAGGGTAGCTCAAGAGACACCCTCCCAGCTCCCTCCACCATGCTCAAGGCATGACCCTCTCCATCATCTGCCATCCAAGACTATATTCTTTTCCATTGCTTGCCCAAATCTATTGAGTCTTTCCTTTGCATCTTTGGTGGACAAAGTGGTTGTGCTCTGTCTCTCTATTTGTCCAGTCTGAAACCTTCATAGGGGGCTCAAACTGTATTGTGCTATGAGAAGTACTCAAGTAGTTCAACATTCACTTGTTTTTTATATGCTTCTCTGTCTGTTCAGACACTCACTGTAATCACCCCAGGTTTTGTGCATCATCCCTAGTTCTCCTATACACTTGGATATTTACCTATTATCCATTCACACAGCTCCTGCAGTTTCAAATACTACACTCACCAACCTGGTAGCTCCCCCAGCTAGATTACCCTCACTTTAGCATGCTCGCATACTGTAATGCCTCATCGTTACAATTCCCACAAGCAGGATTTTTTTACCCCATGTGGCTCTTTTGCAGACCCTCTATGCTTGGAATGTGTCTCCCATCATTACAACTTCATTCACCTCTAAATCCCTTAGATGCCACTCTTGCTGGCACCTAAATGCCATTGCCGCCATTAGTGGTAGAGCCCGAGCTTAGAAGCCCTACACCATGTAACCCTCCTTTTGTTCGCAAGCTACAGTTTGATCATACTGTTTGTTGTTTGCTATAAGGCCGCGATGGCCCCAGTTGTCATCTCCCTCACTCATTGTTCAGGGTGTGGTGGGTGGGTGGGTGGGGAGGAGGGTTGAGGTTGGGTTGGATTACAGGATGTTTTTTTCTCCTATATTTTAATGTGTTCAGTGTTACCTTATTGTATCCTTTTTGTTTTCTACCTGCTATCTTGTGTGGCTCGATTAATCAGTGGTACTTCTTGTCACTAGCTCTAACCCGGAGACTTGATTTGCTCTTACATGTCTCCAAAGAGTCTTGAGAGTGTTACACCCCTGCTGTCGGCTGGGATTTACTGATATCACACATACGCCGTATGACCCTGTACCAAGCTCATGCTTTGATCTGTTTATCCTGTTCAAGGACACAACCCACAACCTACATGCATTCATCACTTAGTCAATCACATACCTCAGAAACATGAATACTAGTCCCTTGGATACTAATCTAAAACCTTTCTCTCTAAATGTTAAAGGGCTTAACCATCCAACTAAACGTAAAAAAATAGTAAACTACCTATTTAGACTCAAACCTGATATAATCCTGCTACAGGAAATGAAAGTCGCTCATACAGAGATGACTACATTTGGTAAGAGTTGGATCAATGACATTCTCTGTTCCCCTACCGACAATTAAAGGGAGGTGTAGTCACGTTGCTCTCTGAAAACTCAGGCTTGACCATTGATTCGCACATAACAGACGATAAAAGAAGATGGGTTTTGTCGAAATTCTCCAAATATGCCTACTCCTTCCACGTTCTTAATGGGTATGGTCCAAATTCTGACGTCCCTGAATTCTGGGACTGCTTGACCCTTCCCTTAAATCAGATCCTAAGCGATGACCTTATTACATTGGGCGGCGACATCAGTCTTCCTTTGGATGTGACCATTGACAGACAGTCCAGATCTCCCCTACAGCCCTTTAGGTCCCACAAAACCCCTCACAAACTATGCACCAGATTCGGTCTCCATGATACCTGGAGATTACAAAACCTTGACACAAGGGATTATACATTTTTCTCCAAGCCTAACAAATTCTACTCAAGGATTGACTACCTACTGATCTCTAAGGCCCACATTCACTTAATTGACCAGACAGACATACTGTGAATATTAGTCTCTGACCAATCTGCCATTACTCTATCACCGGTTCAAGTGCTAGAACTCCAACAAAATTTGGAGATTCAACGATGAGACAATCAGGGAGCCAAATCCTGGGACACTATTGAAAAGACCATACTAAATGACCTGAAGGAAAATATGTCCTCTGATACCTCCCCCTCTATATATTGGGACGCACTTAAGGCCACTGTTGGAGGTGCCCTAATCAATGTTCAGTCCAAGATAAACAAAGCCCACAATAAGGGCTTAATGGAACTGGAAAAGGGCATTAAGTCACTAGAGGCTGCCCATATCTCTGGTTCAAATGCCCAAACCCTCTATACTCTCACCAATAAAAAGTATGAAACCAATAGAATCCTGAGTGAGAGGACTGAAGTCTGGATTAATAAATATAAAAGCCTAAAGCTATGCGAGGCAAACAGAACCACAAAGGTATTAACTCCCTCAAAGATAAACGAATGTTACCCGCACGAACCCCCAAAAAACCTTAGAAATTCTCAGAGACTTCTACCAGTCCCTATACAAAGATGTCTCAGATGCTTCTGCAGCGACCTGGGAAGCTTACTTAAAAAACATCCCCCGTCCTACTATCACTGACCAGGAGAAGATTGGATCTCAGCTCCCCGGCTACGGCCGAGGAGCTAGATTCACCCATTAATTTCCTAAAACCACATAAGGCCCCAGGCCCGGATTACTGCACAGCTACCTTTTATAAGACACACACCCCTATACTTAAAACAATCCTATTGGACCTACCTATACCAACATTTTGCTGACCTAGGTGTCATATCTGGCACAACCAGTGAGGCCACTATAGTGGTAATTCAAAGAGACGGCAAGGACCTGGCACTGGTAAAAAAATTATAGACCAATCTTTTTAATTAATTTGGATGCTGTGTAAGAGACTCGAACCACTACTCCCACACCTGATTGACTGAACACAAGTGGGATTCATGAAGAATAGGCTATCAAATGATAACCCCTGCCTCTTATGTCACATTATTAAGAGAGGCAAATCTGGAACCACCAAAACAGTTGCGGTTACCCTAGATGCCGAAAAAGCATTTGATAAGGTCTATTGGGCTTTTCTTTGTGAATCCCTTCTGAGATATAACTTAGGTGAGACCGTCACCAAAAAAAACATGGCTCTGTATAGTGGTCTCTCCACTAAAATGAGATCTGGTGGTCTACTATCCCCTGCCTTTAATCTAGAAAGAGGTACTAGGCAGGGTTGTCCCCTCTCCCCTTATCTATGTATCCTGAGCCTAGAGCCTTTACTCCACAAGATTAGAACTAATCCTTCAATCACCAGCATCTCCTTTAATAACACCGCTGTGAAGTTAGAGGCTTATGCCGATGATATTTTACTTACGACCGAAAATGTATCCCAATCTATTCCCCCCTTACTACAGACAATAGACAAATACGCCCGGGTTGCAAGCTATAACCTTAATAGGGAGAAGTCTGAAATCCAGGGCCTGAACAGTCTCTGTACCAGTGATCTATTCTGTCCTGGCAACCCCATTTTATAAAATATTTGGGTCTTGAGTTAAACTCAGATTTATTAGAATCACTCCACCATAATGAAGACCTAACTCTGAGAAAAGTAGAGTCCTTATTAGAGGATTGGAGTCCCAAATTCCTCACTTGGTGGGGTCATATCGAGATGATCAAGATGATGGTTACCCCAGTATCCAGACTCTTGGCAGCTAATTTGGAAGTCAGTTGTCTCGCACAAAATGTCCCCCTCCCTCTCTCAAACAAAATTCTGGCTTCTTCATAGGACATTTGTGACTTCTGCCCATCTCTATAAACTGTCACTTAGAGAGAATCCAACATGTTGGAACTGTAACAAAGATACAGGGGACCTCCCACACTTACGTTTCCACTGCAGCGCAGTCTCCCCATTCTGGGTTTGCATATTTAACTTCATCCATACTCTGCTCAGAGTTCATCTGAAAATACATTTTCTTTCCCTTATTCAGGGATTCCTAGACCCACAAATCAAATCACATAATGATAGACTTCTGGTAGGCACCCTACTAACCGCGTCCTGTAAGTAGGTGCTTGCTAATTGGAAAAGCACAGCGGCTACCTTGTCTTGACCCTGGTTGAATAGGTTTGCTTACCTAAAGAGGGCAGATAATGTTTCCTTCAAAATTCTCATTGGAGATGTCATAACAACGCTATATGGAAATCCCTTGACAACTAATTTGCCATTACCAAACCTCCATAAACCCTCTATATATGTTGTATGATTTGCAAACTATATGTCTGTTGAAATGTATTTGAAGACTTCTCAATATGTATTTTATTGGAGCTTTATTGGCAATATGTACCAGATCGTAGGCCCGTAGTGCCCATTGACGGAAACTCCATGAGCCCACTACCTGTTAATTTATCACTTCATCTGTTCTTTCTTCCAATATGATTTGATTTGATTTGATTTGGTTTTCTTCCCCTTCCTTCTTGTTCCCTTTACTGCTTATTACCCATTAACCAAACCTGTACAAGAGAACTGACTATTGTTATTGCATTTCTCACGAGGTATAACCCGTATTGTCTTTCTTTTGTTCGTCTTGTTGAAAAACCCAATAAAATTCTCTAAAATAAAAAATAAATCTCCGTACAGCCTTTCTATTAACTGAAACAAATACAATAAAATTGAAAAACTAAATAAAATATATTATAATAGTGTGACTACAGATTTCACTATCAAAGTAAATCTACATACTGCTTATGTAAAAATCCCTGCAAGTCCTCTTTATTTTGCACAGCCCAATCTTATTGTCATCTTGATTCAGGAATATGATCTGTGTTAAGTCATTTCACTGACCATATGACTAATTCAGGATGACAGTATTATAATATATTTTATTTAATTTTTAAATGTTATTGTATATGTTTTAGTTAATAGAAATGATGCATGCTTTTCCTACTGCTGCAGAGACTGGAGTGGGAATAGTAAATGTTACCCCTCCAAAGTCCCACACTTTCCCTACTGTTGTGCCGTCTGGCATGGAAATAGTAAATGTCACACCTCTGAAATTCAATGCTTTCCCTACTGTTGCACAGACTGGAGAGAGAATAGTAAATTTCACCCCTCTGAAATCCAATCCTTTGCCTACTGTTGCACAGACTGGAGTGGGGCTAGTAAATTGTACCCCTTCAAAGTCCAACACTTTCTCTATTGTTGCACTGACTGGAGTGGAAATATTACATTTCTCTACTGTTGCATAAACTAGAGTAGGAATACTATATTTAATATTCTTATACTGCAATAGTTTTAATAATGTTGGTTAAATAGAGTTGCTAGCATTAGGTGCTTTATTTCTTGTATTTAATATTATTTGTTTTTATTTTAAAATGTATTTTAATGTTTAGAGTATTTTCAGTAGATGAGGTTTTCGTTTTTCAGTTATTAATATTTCATTTATTGTGTCCACAAATTTATATATTTTCTTATAATTCTTTCGTGTATAGTTATGGTTTTTATTGTGTATGTATGGTGTGGGTATATATATATATATGTGTGTGTGTGTAAATATATATATATATATATATTTTTTTTTTAACCAAGGATGCGACGCACTCCAATTTCCAGTTTTTAAAGCTTTTATTCTCAGCTGTACTGGCTCAAACCAACCCGTTTCAGCCCAGCGAGGCCTTTGTCATGGTTAATGAGTCTCTCGTTTGTTTCACTATTTATACCAATCACATATTGCCTATAATGTGGCATTGTGGGAAACGTAGTGCTTATTTATATTATACATGGATATTTACAATATTTACAAAGTTTTCAGTTTTTCAGATGACAATTCATTGTTTTACATTCCAGTGATCAATCATTGCAAAAATAATTTGAAATTGCATTTATATTATGTTTAGTACATTGCGTAAGTCTTTTTTCTTTTTTCTTTTTTCTTTAGACCTTAGTGTCTGTTCCTTGTACTTTTTTATTAGTCAGTCTTTTTTCTTTGCTTCTGATAGAATCTTAGTGTCAGTTCATTGTTTTATATTTCAGTTGTTCCATGTTTCTTGTTACAGTTCCATTTTTGGGATTAGTTCCCTTTTCAGCATTTTTCATTTTCTGATCTTGTTTTTTTCTCTGTTTCTCTTTTTGTACATGAGTTTGTTACAATTTAGCGGTGTCAATCCAGGTGTACAAATAGCTCCTCTTCGTTGTTAATCCCATGAGGGGTCTTAGGGCCAGATGTATCAAGCAAAATTGCGTTTGCAAATGCCGAAATTCGCAGAATTTCGGCGTTTCTGACGCAATTTTGCTTAGTGTATGTATTAAGGCAAAACTGCCTCGCAAAAATAAGGAATCGCAAAATCTGCGATTCCCTATTTTGCAATTGCATTAAGGAATCGCAAATTGTGAATCCTTAAATCCAATGTAAGAAGCACCAAAAAAGTGCAATTTGCCTTAAGGAATCGCAAATTACCACCAACTTCAAGTTGGTGGTAATATGCGATTTCTTTGAAAAATGCACTTTTTAGCATTTTTCAAAGTGCCATGTGGCTTACATACATGCCTTAGGGCATGTATGTGCGCCACATGTGCACACATACATATTTCAGGTGTGCAACAGGGTGTCAAAAGGACACCCTGGCACCCTTGAAATTGCATTCTCAATTAGCGATTCTCTAATTGCGATTCGCAAAATGAGAATGTCTTCCCATTCATTCCTATGGGCCTCTACGCCCATAGGAATGAATGGGAAGGTATTCCTTAATTGCGAATCGCAATTTGCAATTCGCAATTAAGGAATATTAAGGAATCGCAATTAATATTGCGATTCCTACATACATAGCATTTTGCGATTCCTTAATAGCAATTCGCTAAAATTCGCTATTAAGGATTCGCAAATGCAATCCTTGATACATCTGCCCCTTAGTTCTTAATCTAATTATGTATCTGGATTCTGTTTGGTGTAGTTTCCTGATCCTATCACCACCTCTTTCATGGTTTTGTATGGTGTGGATTCCAAAGAAACGCATTGCTCTCCAGTCACTGTTTTGACACACCATCATGTGTTTTGCTGTGGCATTAGAAGTATCCTTATTTTTTACTGCTCGAATATGCTCAAGGATTCTTTTTTGAGCATGCATATCGTACTTCCTATGTATTGCATGCCACAGTTACCTTGGATAACATATTACAAACTTTGTTGTGCAGGTGATGGTTTGTTTGATCTCAATTGTCTTACCTTGAAAGTCCTGTATGTTTTTGCGGTTCTCTCCAATTTTACATACCTTGACCGTACTACATTTTACAAATCCCTGTTGTTGTTGGCGTAACCAATTTGTTGGTGTTTCCTGTTGAAAGTGACTTTGCACAATTAAATCCTTTATTAATTTAGTTTTCCTATAAGTTATCATAGGGCGTGGTCCAAGTAAGGTGCCAATGTCTGGATCATTGGCTATCAGGTGCCAATATTTTTGGATGTTTTTTGTAATAAGTCCACTTTCTTTGCTATATGTTATGCTACATCTTGGCGGTTTCTGCTGTTCAGTTTCTGTTGTCATTTTCTCCTTTTTGGTAATCAAAGTTTCAGTTCATATTTTCTTTTATATTTTTTGTCTGCCTTTACGTAATGTGGTTTCATTGTACCCTCGTGATCTCAATCTCAATGATGTTTCCATTATTTTCTCTCTTGCGTCGTTTTCTTTTGAGCAGTTTCATTTCATTCTTGTAAATTCTCCGTAAGGGATGCTCTCTAAAAGAGACTTAGGGTGAAAGCTTCTACAGTGCAATATGCTGTTTGTTGACGTTTCCTTTCGGTACAAGGTGGAGTGAATTTGATCGCCCTCGGTGTATATCCAGGTGTCAAGGAATGCAATGCCTCTGGTCCTTGTGGTGCACGTGAACCTTAAACCTAAGGTGTTTTCATTCAGTGTGTCACAATACTCCATAACATTTCCTTCTGAACACTTCCAAATTATAAACAAGTCATCAATAAATCTGACCCATAAAATTATGCTGTTCATATGATCTTGGTTTTGTGTGTTCCAGGCTATTTCCTTTTCCCCTTATATCACCAACATGTAAACAATGAACACAGGATCCAAGAAATAAAATAATCAAATGGAATCACAATGAATAGTACAAATTTATTCGGTACAGTGTACAATAATTTAAAAACCGCATGTATTAAAATTCACAATATCTACCTAGGTTCATCATAAAACAATAATTAAAAGACCATTCAAGTAAAAAATATCTTTCACTGAATTAGACAAAGAAATTTTCACAAAGAAATCAATACATCATAAAAGTTGGGAGAACAAGCAGGAAAGTTGTTTCACTAGTCACGGGAAGGACCACTAAATCTTACACAGATCAATTGTTGAATCGTGAAGATAAAAAATGTCTTTATATTCTTTTGTTCTTAATAACAGTTGTCCACATGGATTTATAGTGGGCTTCCCTTATCTGTGCTTCATGCCAGGATTTTAATTTCACATTCAACTGTATTGTCATATCATTAATAGGGTTACCTTGGAGCTTGATATATTTGGAAGTATCATTTAATTGCCTGTATGCCTCATTTTTATATGCTTCTATATCTGTATAACAATATTTCCACCTTTATCCGCAGGCTTAATTATCAGTGTTTTTTAAAAATCCTGGCATGAAGCAAACCTATTGGATCTGGAAGAATTACAATTTCTGACAAATGATTTACCAACAATACCCACAATATATTTTTTACCCAAAATACACAAGTCACTAAAACAACCACCTGGGAGACCGATTGTCTCCTCATGCAACTCCCTTTATGAGAAAATATCGGAATATGTTGACCACTTTCTAGCCCCTATCGCACAAAGTTTGAGCTCTTACATACGCGATACTGGAGACTTTTTAAGAATTCTTACTGGAATAACTTGGAGCCCGGATTACATCATGGCAACAATAGACGTGGTTTCGCTCTATACGTCAATTGAGCAAAATGTAGGTTTGAAGGCATGTGCACACTTTTTACAACAACGAAATATATCAGAACTGGAACACACAAAAATGCTACTTACAATGATAGAACTATGCTTAACAAATAACGCTTTCCTCTTCAATCATGACCTATATCGGCAAGAGTGCGGAACTGCCATGGGCATTTCTTTTTTGCCAAACTACGCGAATATCGTGATGGGGTGGGAAAAGGAAGTAGCCTGGAACACACAAAACCAAGATCATATGAACAGCATAATTTTATGGGTCAGATTTATTGATGACTTGTTTATAATTTGGAACAGTTCAGAAGGAAATTTTATGGAGTATTTTGACACACTGAATGAAAACACCTTAGGTTTAGGGTTAACGTGCACCACTAGTACCAGAGGCATTGCATTCCTTGACACCTGGATATACACCGAGGGCGATCAAATTCACTCCACCGTGTACCGAAAGGAAACGTCAACAAACAGCATATTGCACGGTAGAAGCTTTCACGCTAAGTCTCTTTTAGAGAGCATCCCTTACGGAGAATTTACAAGAATGAAACAAAACTGCTCAAAAGAAAACAACGCAAGAGAGAAAATGTTGGAAACATCATTGATATTGAGATCACGAGGGTACAATGAAACCACATTACGTAAAGGCAGACAAAAAATACAAAAGAAAACACGAACTGAAACTTTGATTACCAAAGAGGAGAAAATGACAACAGAAACTGAACAGCAGAAACCGCCAAGATGTATCATAACATATAGCAAAGAAAGTGGACTTATTACAAAAAACATCCAAAAATATTGGCACCTGATAGCCAATGATCCAGACATTGGCACCTTACTTGGACCACACCCTATGATAACTTATAGGAAAACTAAATCAATAAAGGATTTAATTGTGCGAAGTCACTTTCAACAGGAAACACCAACAAATTGGTTACGCCAACAACAACAGGGATTTGTAAAATGTAGTACGTGCAAGGCATGTAAAATTGGAGAGAACCGCAAAAACATACAGGACTTTCAAGGTAAGACAATTGAGATCAAACAAACCATCACCTGCACAACAAAGTTTGTAATATATGTTATCCAAGGTAACTGTGGCATGCAATACATAGGAAGTACGATATGCATGCTCAAAAAAAGAATCCTTGAGCATATTCGAGCAGTAAAAAATAAGGATACTTCTTATGCCACAGCAAAACACATGATGGTGTGTCAAAACAGTGACTGGAGAGCAATGCGTTTCTTTGGAATCCACACCATACAAAACCATGAAAGAGGTGGTGATAGGATCAGGAAACTATGCCAAACAGAATCCAGATACATAATTAGATTAAGAACAAAGACCCCTCATGGGATTAACAACGACGAGGAGCTATTTGTACACCTGGATTGACACCGCTAAATTCTAACAAACTCCTGTACAAAAAGAGAACAAGAAAAAAACAAGATCAGAAAATGAAAAACGCTGAAAAGGGAACTAATCCCAAAAATGGAACTGTAACAAGGAACATGGAACAACTGAAAAATAAAACAATGAACTGACACTAAGATTCTATCAGAAGCAAAGAAAAAAGACTGACTAATAAAAAAGTACAAGGAACAGACACTAAGGTCTAAAGAAAAAGAAAAAGACTTAAGCAATGTACTAAACATAATATAAATGCAATTTCAAATTATTTTTGCAATGATTGATCACTGGAATGTAAAACAATGAATTGTCATCTGTAAAACTGAAAACTTTGTAAATATTGTAAATATCCATGTATAATATAAATAAGCACTACGTTTCCCACAATGCCACATTATAGGCAATATGTGATTGGTATAAATAGTGAAACAAACGAGAGACTCACTAACTGTGACAAAGGCCTCGCTGGGCTGAAACGCGTTGGTTTGAGCCAGTACAGCTTAGGATATAAAGCTTTAAAAACTGGAAATTGGAGTGCATTGCATCCTTGGTCAAAAAATGTATTTTGGGCTTGGATTCAGCCCCACCGCGACTGCACCCGTCGCCTGAGCGCGCTGCTGAAGGAATCCGATTGCTTCACAATATATATATATATATATATATATATATATATATATATATATATATATATATATATATATATATATATATAATACATTTTACTTACTGGCGGTCGGCAATAGGTAATTATAGTTAGGACCATGTTTCCATGGGAAAAGTGTTTTTTGGCTTGCCTGTAACTTTGGCGTCATTTGATGAATCTTCGCGAAATAAAAAAAAAAAAGTGCTTCGATGAATTTTGTTGTGCATGGAATGTTTTGGGGTGATACGTCAAGAGGAGGCAAAAAAAAAGTGGGGGGTCATAAAAAGTGTGTTTCCTATGTTAAGTCCCATAGATTCTTTAGACACGCCTGCAACCCAAACCACTGAACGGAATTACACCAAATGTGGCGGAAAGCTAGCTTTTTGGTATGCAGATTGTGCTTTTTGTTATTTGATGTAAATTTGTTAAGTAGTTTGCGAGATATTAAAGGAAATCCAAATTTGTATATCTGTGGCCGCTACTTCTTCGCGAATAATAAACAGCTCGTGCAGCGATCTGCAGAGCTCTGATTGGCTGCTAACACTTCAACCGGGAAACAAACACAGAAAAAGAGAGCAGGGCATGAATACCATGACCCTCTAGCTCTGGTGCTGGGGTCCAAGAGGGACCCCAGCAAGGCAAAAAGCATTGTTTTAAAAATTCATAGTGATATGTGCAAAATATCCACCATGAATAAAAAAAATAAAAAACAAGCACAGTCTCCTAAGTGGGCCAGGTCCTGGGGGCAGGTGTATTTCAAATAAAAAGGAGGGGGGCACATGGGGTCCCCTCCTAGGGCTCATTTATACCCAGGGGACAACCACCTCCCTGGGGCTCTCGTTTATACTAATAAAGAGGGCTGCGCGGACCCCCACGTGCCCCGAAGACCACCACCACCTTCCGGGGACATTACATTTTAAAATACATAGAGGGGGGCAGCGTGGACTGCCGGCCCCAAAGACTACCACCTCCCGTGGCTTTCTTTTTCTTGTACAAGGAAGGGGGCTGGGCGGGCCCCCTCCTGGGCTGTTTTTGGGCCCGGGACTACCGCCTCCCCAGGGAGGCCCATGCACAAGAAAGGAGGGGGCTGCACGGCCCCACTCTTGTAGCCATATGTGGCCCTAGGGACCACCACCCACAGGGCAGGCTCTTGCTATGTCCCGGGGTGCCCACCCCCGGGACATACCTATTTTTTTTGCTTGACATGATCTTTGACAGGTCCCGCCAACCAAAAGCAAACACTCCTGTACCAGCGGGCGGAAGATGTCAAAGTGCTCCCACTTGCTGGAAGGGAAGGTTTCATCTGCTCCTCTACCCTCAAACATGTGGGAAGGGAAAGAGATGATACAATTGCTCTCGCATTCAGGGAGCTGCATTTTCAGCAGCTCCCTAGATGCAAGAGCAATACTGGCTCCCGCAGGAGGCAGAGAGCTGGCTGGGGCTGCAGGGGCCTTGAGGCTCCCCCGTGGTCACAAAGCACACTGGGTGCCCTGGTTGGGTCCAGGCGCATTCAGGGACACAAACTGGGCCCCGGGAGATAGGGTCCCCTGGGCCACAAATGGCCTGGGCAGGTTCCCAATTCAATTAGGGCCGGGCCCCGGAGGAGTGGGTCCCCAGGCCTGAAATCAGCTCAGGGAAGGGAGCCATGTGGCCCCTTTCCACCATTATATTATGGCCAGGCCCCGGTGGATGGGGAACCTGGAGCCGAAATCAGCCCAGGGAGGGGGGCTGGACTGTCCCTTGCCTCATTAAATTGTGGCTGGCCCCGGGGATTGGAGTCCGTGGGGCTTTTCTGGCCTGGATGCTAATTTCACAAAATTCACCTCAACAGGAAGCACTTAAACATATAAACATAACAGGTGACCCCGTTGAAGCTCCACTTCTGTAAAGGACATATGATCCTAACTCCTGGGCTTGGCGATTGAAAAACAATCTGAAATCATTCTTGGAGGTGACTGCATCGTTGATCTATTGGAGCGCAATCTGTATGTGACTGTGATGAGTGGGTTCTTTCTTTTCCTCTCCAGGTGAGAGCTGAGTCTATGGTTCTCCCTTTAAATTGCTAGAAGTATGCAAATGTGGAAATCACTTGGATGCTTCCCTGTTTGGCCACGTCCACCTTAGTAGTTTCCAAAGGTCTCGAGGCTTTTTGCCAGGATGATGGGCAGATTAACAAGTGCCGTCCCAGTGCATTACCCACCGATTTGGTGAGGAGGTCTTGATGCCGAGGAATATGAGGACATCTCCACGAAGCAAAGAAGCACTTACTTCATATAATTAAGTGGAAGGATCCTTGTATGGTGGAGATTTCCCTCTTTGTAGCCTCATCATATTCTCTATAGGGGGATTCATGTTATCACATATTTCTGGATAAAGACGCACCAGAATCAATCACATTGCAAAAAATGAATCACACAAAGTCACTGGTGACATTTTCTCATGTTCTATTACGCAGCTGTAGTGTAGAATATGTAAAGGACCTTTACTAAAGGCAGTAGCACTTAGTAATTACCCAGTAATTGACCAGTAGTGAGAACTCCACTTGGGTAGATATTTTGTGCAAAACTGTGGACTCTTGTTGAATAAAAGGATAAAAGGGCAGGTGCGGTTCCTTTTTGTCCGAGTCACTCACACAGTTACTGACACACCCACACAGACACTTAGACAACCGCTCATACACTCAGGCATTCACACACCCACTGACAGACCCACTCAGACACTGGTACACTCACTCACAAACCCACACAGGCACCCACTCAGACACCCACTAAGACACTCATGCATCCACTCACAGACCCACTCAGACACTCACAAACCCAATAAGACAATTATGCAGCCACTCCCAGATCCATACAGATACTCACACACCCACTCACACACCCATTGAGACACTCATGCACTCCCTTACACACCCACTCTCAAAGGTTACAGTTAGGAAATAAAATTTAAAAAACCTTGGAAATTCACTTAAAAAAACAAACATTACAGGGACGTTATAGTTAGGAATTAAAAAATTTTTAAAACGTAGAAATTCACTGAAAAAAACAGGGACGTTATAGTTAGACTCAGATTTCACTCGCACAAAATCATTACTTACACCCATGCAATGCACTGCTTATGACCTCACATATTACATCACCTATGACATGGTCAGTGACATCACTGAATAAATCTCAAATGATATCGCTGATGACAACACTGATGGGTACGTTATATCATTTTCAAGAATATCTGTGTTGTTATATCGTCTTCAGTAATATAGTTGTAAAAAATATTGTTTTTCTATTATCTTTATGTGTTTTAGTTCATATATCAATTTTATATGTTAAATATTATTTGTATAATTGTTGACAATATTCGTAAATATAGTTTGTAATTTTAAGTAATTTAAAAAAAAATTCTTTATTGTTAATAGTAATTTATAGTGCCATAGCGAGTTATGAGGTTTGTAGAGGTACAGCATGAGAAGTTGATTAAGTATGACTAATTATAATAATTTTTTTAATTTATTATTAATTATTTAATTGGTAATTAATTATGGAAATTGTGTCAATATTATATTTTTTAAGTTATATTTTAGGTGCAGGTTTTTGCGTTTGTAGTGGTTTTCAGTGGGAAGTTAATTAAGAAAGAAATGATTATTATTAATAATGAATTTATTATTAGTTATTCAATTGATTGTTATTTATGTAAATTGTGTAATTATTATATTTTTTGAGTTATATTTTAGGTGTGGGTTGTTGGGTTTCTCTGGGTAAAGGGTGGGAAGTTTATTAAGTAGTAATTGATTAATAATTAATTGTTAGTGTATTATTAATTATTTAATTGATTGGCAATTATGTAATTATTATATTTTATATGTTATATTTTAGGTGCGGGTTGTTGGGTTTGTAGGGGTATAAGGGTGAGAAGTTAATTAAGTAATAATTAATCTATAATTAATTAGGTGAAGGGATTAGTAAATATGTTAATTGTGTTATACTTCTATATTTTAATTATATTTTAAGTGTGAGCTGCTAGGTTTGTGGGAGTTTAGTGTGAAGACTTTATTAAATAATAAATTAGTTACAAAAATGTAATTCTAAATGAATTATTGCAATTTTTAGTAATCATGTAAATTGTTTAATTGTTTTTTAAAATTTTATATATAATTTTCATATTAAGAGTTTTATATTTCTGATCAACTGATAGGGTTATTAAAATATGTTATGTGTTTGAAGTGAAGTACTTTCCCTACTGCTGCAGCAAAGACTGGAGTTCCAATAGTTGATTTTACCTCTCCGAAGTCCAACACTTTCCCTACTGTTGAGCAGACTTGAGTTGGAATAGTAAATTTTGCCTCTCTGAAGTTCAACACTTTCTCTACTGCTGCCCAGACTGGCGTGGAAATAGTAAATTTAACCCTTGCGAAGTTTAACGCTTAACCTACTGTTGCACAGACTGGAGTGGGAACAGTGAATGTAACCCCTCTGAAGTCCAGCTCCTTCCCTACTGTTGCATTGACTGAAGTGGGAATAGTAAATGTAAGCCCTTCCAAGTTCAACACTTTACCTACTGTTTCACAGACTGGAGTGGGAATAGTGAATTTAACCCCGTCGAAGTCCAACGCTTTTCCTACTGTTGCACGGACTAGAGTGGGAATAGTGAATTTAACCCCGTCGAAGTCCAACGTTTTTCCTACTGTTGCACGGACTAGAGTGGGAATATTAAATGTTACCTCTCCGAAGACCATTGCTTTTCCTACTGTTGCACAGACTGCAGTGGGAATAGTAAATTTTACTCCTCTGAAATCCTACACTCTTCCTACTGTTGCACAGCCTGGAGTGGGAATAGTAAAGTTAACCCCTCCGAAGTCGGCACATTCCCTACTATTACACAGACTGGAGTGGGAATAGTAAATGTAACCCCTTCGAAGTTCAACGCTTTACCTACTGTTGCACAGACTGGAGTGAGGATAAGGAAATTAACCCCTCCGAAGTTCAATGCTTTTTCTACTGTTGCACAGATTGAAGTGAGAATAATAAATTTTACTTTTGAGAAGTCCAACGCCTTCCCTACTGCTGCACAGACTGGAGTGTGAATAGTGTATGTTTTGTTTTCTGATTTAAACACTTATTTTTTAAATTGTTGAAATATATATATTATTGTTATTTGTTTGTTCGTTCAATGTTATATTTGTTTACTTATAGATATATTTAAGCAAAATTGTAATATCTTTAATAATTGTTTTTAAATTTTATAGTTTTTTACATTTAATTTATTTGGTTATTTAGTTTAATGTTTTGTGCTTGTGTTGTCATATCTTTTATGTTTATTTTAATATATACATTTATATTTATAATAGTAAATCAAAAACAATGATGTAAAAACTGGAGTGGGAATAGTGAATTTAACCCCGTCGAAGTCCAACGCTTTTCCTACTGTTGCACGGACTAGAGTGGGAATAGTGAATTTAACCCCGTCGAAGTCCAACGCTTTTCCTACTGTTGCACGGACTAGAGTGGGAATATTAAATGTTACCTCTCCGAAGACCATTGCTTTTCCTACTGTTGCACAGACTGCAGTGGGAATAGTAAATTTTACTCCTCTGAAATCCTACACTCTTCCTACTGTTGCACAGCCTGGAGTGGGAATAGTAAAGTTAACCCCTCTGAAGTCGGCACATTCCCTACTATTACACAGACTGGAGTGGGAATAGTAAATGTAACCCCTTCGAAGTTCAACGCTTTACCTACTGTTGCACAGACTGGAGTGAGGATAAGGAAATTAACCCCTCCGAAGTTCAATGCTTTTTCTGCTGTTGCACAGATTGAAGTGAGAATAATAAATTTTACTTTTGAGAAGTCCAACGCCTTCCCTACTGCTGCACAGACTGGAGTGTGAATAGTGTATGTTTTGTTTTCTGATTTAAACACTTATTTTTTAAATTGTTGAAATATATATATTATTGTTATTTGTTTGTTCGTTCAATGTTATATTTGTTTACTTATAGATATATTTAAGCAAAATTGTAATATCTTTAATAATTGTTTTTAAATTTGATAGTTTTTTACATTTAATTTATTTGGTTATTTAGTTTAATGTTTTGTGCTTGTGTTGTCATATCTTTTATGTTTATTTTAATATATACAGTTATATTTATAATAGTAAATCAAAAACAATGATGTAAAAACTGGAGTGGGAATAGTGAATTTAACCCCGTCGAAGTCCAACGCTTTTCCTACTGTTGCACGGACTAGAGTGGGAATAGTGAATTTAACCCCGTCGAAGTCCAACGCTTTTCCTACTGTTGCACGGACTAGAGTGGGAATATTAAATGTTACCTCTCCGAAGACCATTGCTTTTCCTACTGTTGCACAGACTGCAGTGGGAATAGTAAATTTTACTCCTCTGAAATCCTACACTCTTCCTACTGTTGCACAGCCTGGAGTGGGAATAGTAAAGTTAACCCCTCCGAAGTCGGCACATTCCCTACTATTACACAGACTGGAGTGGGAATAGTAAATGTAACCCCTTCGAAGTTCAACGCTTTACCTACTGTTGCACAGACTGGAGTGAGTTTAAGGAAATTAACCCCTCCGAAGTTCAATGCTTTTTCTACTGTTGCACAGATTGAAGTGAGAATAATACATTTTACTTTTGAGAAGTCCAACGCCTTCCCTACTGCTGCACAGACTGGAGTGTGAATAGTGTATGTTTTGTTTTCTGATTTAAACACTTATTTTTAAAATTGTTGAAATATATATATTATTGTTATTTGTTTGTTCGTTCAATGTTCTATTTGTTTACATATAGATATATTTAAGCAAAATTGTAATATCTTTAATAATTGTTTTTAAATTTTATAGTTTTTTACATTTAATTTATTTGGTTATTTAGTTTAATGTTTTGTGCCTGTATTGTCATATCTTTTATGTTTATTTTAATATATACATTTATATTTATAATAGTAAATCAAAAACAATGATGTAAAAATTTAATATAAATTAAAATGCATATTTTTATTAATAGTGTTGCATTATATATACATATATTTATCTGTGTGTTTTATATAAGTATATATGTAGATATAGTTTTACATATTTAAAAATATTTCTTTTACATTATATTAATGTTATATGTTAAAATATTTTAGATTTGCTATTTTATACTATATATACATGAAAATCAATATTTGTGTATTATTTGTAATGATATTAGTGTCAATTATATTTTTATTCTGATATGTTGGTACTTTTTGTTATAAGTATAGGTAGATGATATTTTTGTCATTGATATTTTTGACTCAATATTTGTGTAGCACGATATTTGTTGTTCTGATATTCTGTCAGACATCCCTCAGACAGGTTGTCCAAACAAAGGTGATATGGATACCTAAGTAACTAAACTTACCTTATCTGGAATGTACCTGCACCAACTTTCCCTAGTCTCAAACCACCCCACTAAGCGGGACGACCACCGACCTGGCCCGATTTACAACCAGCCCTGAGGCCAAGATATACAAGTCTAATATTTCCATCAACTGGTCTCCCGTTGCCGCAGAGTTGCATAGATACAGCAGGCATCATCTGCGTAGAGAGAAATGCAGTCTTTTATATCCTCCTTCCACCCAAATCCCCAGATCCAACGATCTCTACGGTCAATTCTACCAGTGGTTCGATGGCTAAGTTAACGCAAGTACAACGAGGGAAGAGAGAACACCCCTGCCTGGTCCACCTTTCAACAGTGCCCCATTAACATTCTCGCTGACCCAAGATGTCTAGTATAGTGTGCAAACCAGGCATATGAACCTGGGTCCAAAGTTCTTCTTGTACAGGATTGGAAAGATAAATTACCAGTGCACCGAATCAAGGGCCTTCTAAAGGACCAGGGCAAGAGGACCCTCAAGTTCATGGGGTTTGGCCAATGCCATACGTAGACATCTGCTACAATCACGAGTGCCACACCAAAGCATAAACCCTTCCTGGTTATCATGGACTAGCTTTCTGATCACCTTCCCCAGCCTCCCAGCCAAGATCTTGGCCAGGATCTTAACCTCCATATTTATTAGTGAGATGGGTCTGCATGCAGAGAAGGAGGTCTGTGGGGAGTTTTGCTTGGGAAGTATAATAATGGTGGCCTCACTCAGGCCTCAAGGCCACCTTCCTTTTTGGGACGTTTACTCAAACATATTTAAAAGGTGGGGGGGCCACTGCAGAGGCAAACCACTTAAAGAATTCAGCCGGGAGCCTATTGGGGTACATCCTATTAAATCCATGCCTACCAAGGTTGAGGAGTTAGTTCTCCACAGTTCCACCGCAGTGGAAAATCGCTTACAAAACTGCAGCCGCACCCCTGTTTGATACTGTTGCTCAGTCCATTCACATTCCAGAATAGAAATTTGTACCCCATTTGGGTTACTCCACTTCCTATCAGGAACCAATATGGGAAGATGAACGTTGGAACACGTTCTTCTCTCTGCTGGACACGCAGAGGCAGCTGGACCCCAACAATCCCCAGAAATCATCCGACGAACACTGAAACAGAGACACCAGTGCTCATCCGATAATCTCAAGGGAAGGGGGTTTGGGAACAAACAATAAACTAAAATAATTAGTTAAAACAAAAAGCTAAAATAAAGAAAGAAACAACTGGTGTGCATTCGTGCCGGTGGAGAAGAAAACTCTGGGTCACAGAACAATCTGGGACATCTGTCCTAAAGCTAGGAATGAGTATGGAGACCAGCTCCTGCAGCAGTAGTAAAAGACATCAATAAGAACACAAATAATCAATGACATATATCATGCATAAACTTCTGCATTGGGTCACGATAAAAGAATGATGAGAATAAATCAGAACTGCACTCACACCATATGGCGCCAAAGATAAATACACACTCACACAATATTGCGCCAAACATAAATACACACTCACACAATATTGTGCCAATGAAGATTACACATAAGCACACCATACATTCTTATTTCAATCAGATAAGACATAATCTGTATCCTTCAGCTGAACTATGTCCAAGGCTTGAGAGCGTTTCCAAGACCTTCTTTCAGCGAGAAAAAACAGAGACGTAACAGGATAACAATAAACACTGCAATAATAATATACACTTCTATCAACAAGGACTATGCACGAATTACATAAATGATATGAGGAGGAAATGACCAAAATCCAGGCAAGTAGCGTAAAGTAAGCTGAGTGGGAAGAAGAGGGAACTGTGATATAGGAAATGAAGTCAGGAAGTCTCTGACTGCGAAGAGTTTCGTGCGCAGTTACCCAAGATCTCCCCGATAACCAGAAATGAGCCGGGAGTCAAAACAATGGAATTCCACTGAGCACAAGAGTTAAATGTAGCCCAAAAAGGATTTAGACTTATCTGCGAGTAGCAGCAGCAAGGATGGAACAGGACTCGTCTGACCAGCACCTGCAGAGAAGAGCCGTCACGCCGCAGGATCTTCAACAGGAAACTCAATGCAAAGCACTGAAGATGAGCCTGGGTGAGAGTTAAATACCTTTTGCCAGGCTGATGAGCCATGGAGGTTGCTGAGTCATGGAGGCTTGTTGAGTCACGGAGGCTGCTGAGTCATGGAGGTTGCTGAGTCACGGAGGCTGCTGAGTCATGGATGTTTGTTTGAGTCACGGAGGCTGCTGAGTCATGGAGGTTGCTGGATCATGGAGGCTGCTGAGTCATGGAGGTTTGTTGAGTCACGGAGGCTGCTGATTCATGGAGGTTGCTGAGTCATGGAGGCTGCTGAGTTATGGGGGTTGCTGAGTCATGGAGGCTTGTTGAGTCATGGAGACTGCTGAGTCATGGAGGCTGCTGAGTCATGGAAGTTGCTGAGTCGAGCTCTGGCGTGGCCTGGAAACAAAGATAAGGAAAACACCACCACATGCCGGAGCAGAGAATTAAAGAAATATGTCAGCTTTTCTTCCTCAGGGAACACGGGGAGTAAAAGAGGGGACGAGCCGAGGGCGAGAGGCATGTGTTGAGAACCTGCTAGGAGCCCCCACCGGATAGGCAGTCTTCCTAGGTAGGATGTAAGTGAATGAAATGCACCTAGCGCCCTGGGGTACACTCTGAATAGTTCCCCCACTACTGCTGGAGTGCGGAAGGTGGTGGGCAGTCTGATGGATCCTGACACTTCCACCCATTGCCATGCTGTGTATGGAGTTAGCCTTAGATCTCTGATAAGTGTGCATGAAAATCTTGCTATCTTAAAACCCAGAATCAGAACTCTGCACCCAACTTCCCCCACTCTACACTCCTCTTGAAGAAGCATCTGTCAAGCCATAACAAACGTGAGCTTTCACCCCAACAACAAATCTATAATCAAGTAAAGGGAAGGAAAAAGAAAACTTTGCTTCTGGCCATGGCATATAAGATGTTTCCCGTTGATGTACGATGTTCAAGTATCGCGTACATCTGGAATTCCCCTGTCCCAGGAGAAGTTAGTCTGAGACAGATCAAGTCTTATTCATGTTATTGCCAGACAAGTCACCTTCCAACGATGGTCATGAAAGTTTTGGGCTGGTGTGCTCGTCCTTTAGTCCCTTGCAACTATGAAGCATAGCAACACCTCCTCCTTCGGTGCACATGACTACAGCCATGTTTCAATGAACTTTGTGGGAGCCAACTATTCCAACCCCTCTGATATGCCTATTATCCTGATGTTGTTTCTATTGGAGCGCCCTTCAGCCTCCTCTGCGCTTGGCTCTCACTGGTAAACCATTCTCTGGAGGTCTGTGATCTTGGTCTGAAAAGTTTGAATAGTATCCTTGGCTTGAGAGATATGGTTTTAGGGTCTGTCACTCTGAACACCATGTTCCTCAGATCTTGTCAGAGGTGGGTCAGGTTCACTCGGAGTTCTCCAAATACCTTCTCAAAAGGTTGATGGGACTCTCGAATTTGCCAGCAAGATCAAGGCCGCAAAGTCAAGGGGTCCACCCTCCATTCATGCTGAGGTCAACTCCTGTCTGCCTGGTATAGAATTAGGTATTGTGAACTTGTTCATATTCATGTGCGAGAGTGGCAGCACTTGCTTATCCTTTCCCATGGGTACTCCTGAAGTGGGTACTCAGTAAAGTTCAAGATTTAGATGGGCTGATAGTACGTTCCAATTTACAATCTGTGAGACTGTCCTGCCCTTTGCCTGCTTCAGTCTAGGGACAGGACCAACGCCACCTGAGTGTCTGATGTGTCACTATGGGGCTAGGTGTCTCTTGACTATGCCCTCAGTAATCGTTATGCCTTGCACCTGGCACAATGCATATTGTCTCAGTCTCCTGCATCAGGTGGGTGTTGTGAGTGACCTATATGTGAAAAAGGTTCCCCCTAATTACTTTTGGGTCTTAGAGGAGGGGGAGAAAAAGGGGAAAACTAATTAAACAACCTCTAAACTGACCCACTTACTTTTATATACGGCAAAATCTCATTTTACAGCCATCCCCTCAAAATAACTTCTTAAAACATTGTTTAATTCTTATGTCTATATTTTATTATTTGTAAAAATCTTTGTGTTCTTTTTTCATGAATATATATATATTTTTTCAATAATCATAAGTGTTACAAAAACATTCATCAGTTTATACTTACATATGGGACAAAATGAAAGTTCATAATAAAAAACAATTTATACAATTGATATATAACCCCTACAACAAAACCCATCAATCATCCAATCCAGTTTAGAGGTTGTTGTGAGTGACCTGCCACAGTATATGTGCATTTCCTGGCTCTGGGCTGGAATGAATCTCCTCACCTCAAGAGCCTGGCCCAAGCCACAGGAATGTCCGGCCTCAGCACCCAATCAATTCCCCCAAATCACAGGGGCCTAAACTCCCCTCTATGGATGCTTTGGTTCCTGACACTCCTGGGCAGGTGCTATGTGCTATCGGGTCTCTGCTCCCTGCGGTGCTGGCCAGTGGTATTTCCCTCAGCCTCCTTTATACTGTGCTTTTGACCTCCTTGCATCACTCCATGATCACAGGTTTCCACCAGGGCCTGGCTTTCACATGGCCTCAGCCAATCACCCCAGGCCACATAGCCATCCTGCCGAACGGTGGTCTGCCTGCTCTGTGTGGACACGATAGCTCCAACTGTTTCTTCCTGGTCACCACAGGCTTATCTCCTTGCCTCCATGTTATTGTAAGCTCATCTCTGTAGGCAACCCAGGTGTGGCCCCAAGGAAGAGCAGTGAGTATTCTGAAGCAGTGGGTCGCATCTCCAGGTGAAGCCCGACAGCTTCTGCCCCTTCACGTCGGGCCACAATCACTGTTCCGACTAATGTGACTGCCCCTTTTAGCCTGGCACTCTGGCCTCACCAGAGCGTGTCACCTCTGGTTTCTCTGCCACCCCAGATGCAACCAGTCATTTAGCAGTGCACCAGTAAGGCCTCCATGGCCTATCCACCTCCTTACCTGTTATCAGGTGCCCCTCAGCACTCCAGATTATGTTGGATTCATAGAGGATGGTTACAGAGCTCAGCTGAGAGAGACTGTAATTTTAGGCAGCTCAACCACATCCTTAATTTTGACCCATTCATCGTTAATGGCGTTGGAGGTACTAGAGTTTCTGTGATGAGATAGTTAAAGCTTGTTATTGTTGCAGGAGATGCAGCAAGCACAGTCCCCCCTTGCTCCACTGGTTTTTTGATTTGCAACTAATGCATTAATAGACCCAAGAAAATTACCAGCTGAGAGGTATTAACATTTATTAAGTATGTCCTGGATGTCTCTTCTATTGAGACTAAATTGAAAAGCAAAAACATAATCTTTTATTGTGAAACCTGGATTCGACCTTTGAGCTCAAATTAGCTAAATGTGCAGTATTACGTCACCCAATAAGAGACAGGACCCTACAGAAGTTTGTAATAATATAGAAGCAAATTTGATTTCCACCCTTGCCTTGTTTCCCATAGAAGAGTTGAATAGAGAAGGGTGATTGGAATGCTAGAATACCTCAGGAGGCCTCAGAAGTGGAACTAGAAAATAACATAAAAATGACATTTAACATATATTCTCTTGGATCTTTTCATTTAATTAGAAGAACTGACATAATCAAAGTATCTTGTGCCTAGGGAACAGATATGAGCAGGATCCATCATGAGTGTACTATGTGATATTTTGCGCTAGGTTACTTTAACAAATGTTTTGTGACAGCCATGTAACTTTTGACACAGTGGCCATGCCAACCTTTGGCAGAAATTCACCAACAATCCCAGATTTTTTATTTTTTTTATTTTATTTTATTCATTTCAATAATACAAGACAGACAAAATCATAAAAATCATAGTGATAGTAAAAAAAAAAAATAAGGCCAGGCACTACACAATAAGATGACAATGAAGCCTAAAATAACAATCATCATGAATATTCCTTCCGACCAAAATGCAAATAATACTCCATCAAGACAGCAATTCACAGTAAGCAACCAGCGTAACCAATGCTTGACTTTTACAGTGGGTGTGATTTCCGCAGTACATCAAGGTCATCCTCTCAGTATCACCTTTGTGTGTGCAAATGCATCACCCGTTTCAGCTTATGTATACATGTACCAGGTAAGGAATTTGTGTCTATTGCGACTGTGGCTGCCCCTCCACCAGTGGGGTTGTGATCGAATGTGCTGATGTTTGAGTCTCAATGTAAGTGGCATACAGGGACCAAAAGTTCTTCGGGCGGTTTCTAGGGGGGAGGAGCTCACTGTATATTTCCGTTTGCGTATTGCAATACAACATATCCCTGGACCATTGCCTCAATGTGGGGGGGGGCCTCTGAACCAATGTATCGCCAAGACCCTCTTGGCGACTAGCAGTGCCATGTCCACCAGGCGCCGAATGGGCTTCTGTATTTTTTTTTTATATCCCAGAATTGCCAGTAGTGGGTCTGGGCTAATGTCCACCTGTGTTATCATCTGGAGTTCTGCAAATATCTGTATCCAGTAATTTGCTATAGGTGGGCAGAGCCATGCCAGGTGCAGGAAGTCAGCCTCAGGGGCCCCACAGCGGTCACAATTCGGCGCTTCTCGGAGCCCATATTTCAGAAGGCGTATCGGCGTATGGTAGATGCGATTTAAAAATTTAAACTGTATAAGCCTATGTCGGCCATTGAGAGAGATACGTTTAATTGCCTCGCAGCAGTACCTCCACATGTTATCATCTATGGCCAGTTCCAAGTCCGCCTGCCATTCCAGCCTGGCCTTATTGTGTCGGTCCCTACTCAGCTCTTGTGTCTGGGAGTACAGCCTTGCCACTATGCGTTTAGGGGATGCTGCCCGAATCAACTCAGTGAATGAGCGCACCTCCGGAGGTTCCAGCATCTCGTCCCCTAGCATCTGTCTCAGCGCACTTCGGGCTCTGAAATAATGAAACGTAGCCAGAGGTGAGGGCCGTGGATCCCTTTCCAAAAAGTCAGTCCATTGCCTGCCCTCTGCCTCACTGAAGAAATCTCCTATCGTGTCCAGGCCAAGGGTGTGCAATGCCGCTAGCATTTCTTGGGAAGTTAGAGTCGGCAACCATTCACACCAGGCTATAGGAGTGTTAGGTGAATATAATATGGTTGCCGCTTGTCTATTTACAAGGTTGTGCCATGCATGTACTGTGGTGTTAATCGAATCTAGGATAATAGTATTTCTACTTGGCGGGTGGTGCAGTGCGGTCGCCAAGTGGGCCGGAGCCTGTGCAATGCGCTCTATGTGTAGATGCGGTGGGGAAGTCTGCTGGTGCAGCCAAAAATAGGCATGTGAAGCTTGAGCTGCCCGATAATAAAGATCAAGATCCGGCGCACCCAACCCGCCCATTGAATAAGGCAGCACTAAGAGCTTCCAGCTCGCACGGGGCTGTTTGTTAGCCCATGCCAATTTAATTAACAATGAACGAAGATGTTTGAAGAATTGAGCCGGCAGGACCATAGGTATGTTGATGAAAAGGAATAAAAAACGGGGCAAAACAACCATTTTCATTAATGATATTCTACCCAAGAGGGAGAGAGGGAGGCGAATCCAGCGCGCTATATCGCCTTCTAATTTAGTAACTGCGCGGCCATAGTTTTCGCGGAAAACCAGGTCAGAATCTGTGTGTAGTTGGATCCCCAGATAGCGTATCGGGTCCGTAGTCCATTGTAACGGGAAGTCTAGTTCCTCAGGAGAAGTCGCTGGAGTGAGGGGGAATATCACAGACTTCGACCAATTTATTTTGAGACCCGATAATTCTCCGAATCGTACTATTTCGCGCAACACAGGAGACACATTATTGGCCGGATCCCTGATGTACAAGAGAGTATCATCTGCGTATGTGGACACGATGAGGTTATAGCCCAGAAATCGTATCCCCCTATTGCCATGGTACTCTCTCAGTGCACACGCCAGTGGCTCAGCCACTAAGGCATACAGCAGCGGTGACAGGGGGCAGCCCTGCCTGGTGCCCCTAGATATTTCCAGTGGAGCAGTTACCGCGTCGCCCACTTTCACTCTAGCAGTGGGATTTGTGTAGAGTGTGCTAATTAAACTTAAATAGACGCTGCCCAGCCCCATGCGTTCCAAAGTCTGCATCATAAACTTCCATTCCACCGAATCGAATGCTTTTTCAGCATCTAAAAAGATTGCCGCCGCTTTAATAGCAGGGGCAGTATGTTGTTTAGCACCAAAGACAGTGCGCAGATTATATGTAAGAGTGCGCCCTGGTATAAAACCCGCCTGTTCTGCTCCCACTAAGGTTGGCATTAACGGGGCAAGTCTATTTGCTAGCACCTTGGCAAAAATCTTTATGTCCACATTCAATAAAGAAAGCGGGCGGTAGGAGGAGCAACTATTTGGGGGTCTGCCAGGTTTCAGTATAACCACCAGGAGTGCCTCTAACATTGTGGGCGGCATCGTGCCGTCTTCAGCCATTTCTTCAAATAGCGTCAATAAATGCGGGATCAGCAATTCCTGAAAGTCTTTGTAGAACCCCACTGTGAGTCCGTCTTGTCCGGGCGCACTACCAGAACGCATCGCAGAAATAGCAACTTTTATTTCCTACGTCTCCAGCGGGCGCATCAAATATTCTCTATGATTATCTAGTAGCCAGGGTAGTTTAATACACTCTAGATAGTCCTGTATATCAGTTTGGGTAGTATTAGACCTAGATTGGTAAAGGTCCGCATAATACTTCCGAAAGCATTCCACCACCGCCTCTGTATCCGTCAGCGCCTCCCCGCAATCAGACGTCAATTCTATAGGGTGTGAGGTCTCTCTCTGGCCTTTCATTAGGTTGGCGAGGGCGGCGCCTGGGCGTTCACCCTCTCCATATATCCTTGCCACTGCATATTTACCTAGGAGTTTTACCTCCCTATCCGCCTCCGTGTGGTATTCTTCCAGTGTGGCTTTTAGCGTGGGTTGTAAAGTAGGATTGTCATTAGCCAAGGTCGCTCTTTCCAGCCCCGCTAGTGTTCGTTCTAACCACTTCAATCAGTCTCTAATCGATTTAAGCACTCCAGAGTGATTAGAGATCGCTACGCCCCATACGTACACTTTAAAAGTCTCCCAAACTGTGGTGAAGTGTGGAACAGAGCCGATATTTGTCTCAAAGAAGGTTTCCATAGCGTCTAACATCTCGGCCCTAAACAGCTCATTCAGTAGTGCATGGGGAGGAAATTGCCAAGTGAACGGGGGGGTCGTTTGGCGGGGATGGTCAAAGCCAGGAGCACCGGGGAATGGTCAGAGTAGGTTCGGGGGAACACCTCGCACTCTCTAATAGAGTTTTGTAGCGACCTAGTGAGAAACCAGTAATCTATTCTGGTGTGGAGGTTGTGAGGGGCAGAGTAATGCGTGAAACCCCCAACCAGGGGGGAACGGAAACGCGAGGCATCAAACATATTTAATTCCGTAAGAGCATCTAAAATTGTCTCCGCAGACTGTGTGCGGCGTCGCGGTGGGCCTCCAGAGCGGTCAAGGTCGGGGTGCAGTGTGCAGTTAAAATCACCCCCCCAAATCTGCGGTGTGTCCGGCAAGTGTCTAGCTAGTGCCAGGAGATAAGAGTAAAATTGTGGGCAGTCGTGGTTAGGGCCATATACGTTTATCAGTAAATAGTCAGCGCCTAACCCCTGCATGTGGACACTGCGTATCGACCATTGGCATCTGTATGTAATTCTTCGAGTGTCAGTCTGGATGCAGGGTTGACCCACGTCAATACTCCTCGGGCATGAGAAGTGAATCCTGCTGCGTGAATCGCACCCCTAATCCTGCTTCTAATTTGGGAGAGTTCTGCCGCAGGGAGATGCGTCTCCTGGAGGAGAGCCACATCCACGTTGTGTCTTTTGAGATAGGACATAACCTTCCTGGTCTTTCGTTGATCGTTTAGTCCTCTGATGTTCCACATCAGGAGCCTCAGTTTAGTTTCCACTGACTATGGTAATGCAACAGCATCCTGCAAGTAGTGATTCCCTGATGCACGTGCTTAAACCTGTGTACTACGTGTTAGGGGCATGCTGGGTCCTCTGTGTCATGTAGGTCCTGTCATTGTGTCGAGAGTAACAAATTACATAAAGAAGTCTATGTGAAGAGTAAAGAAAGGTCAAAGGAACTAAATCAAAAGCAAAAATACAAATACCCACATACAATCCCTCCTCCCGCCTCCCACACCATGCCATCCCCAACTGGGCATCGTTAAATGTCGCCTCCCCCCCTCCCAAATTGAGAATTATCCCCTTGAACAACCATGTAGTGTGTAACACGCAGGGGCGGATGTTACCTAAGCTCCATGATGAACCCATCGGCGATCATCCACTTATAAATCAAAGCAGTAACATGTCATCTAACCTTTTAGAAACCTTGAACTGATTGTTACATATATACGCAATACAGGAGGACCACCCGTATACACTATTCTAATCATCTTACCGCGGGGCAGCACCTCCCCATAACATTAACTGTCACTTTTATCAAATATTGCAAACTGTTCTATTTTACTTGCGATTGGTTTGGGCGAGTTCAGGCATCCATACTCCATTCAGCTGTATACCAATGTCCGTGGCGATAAGAGCGCCAAGGCACCCCATGCACCAGGTCTCCATTACAGCTAAGATGTCACAGCTCTAGGAGATCGCAAGTGCATGATGATAGGAGCGAATAGACTGAGGTCTAGTCATTGTCCTCGAGTGTGCGTCCTCCTGCCTCTGCTTCCTCCGCCGCCGCATCGTTCTGTTGCGATTCCTGTCTCGCTTTTTTGAGCAAATCCTTCATTACTTTTTGCAGTGACTTTGGATCTGTGAAGATGCGTGTGGAGCCGTTCATGTTGACCCTCAGCTTGGCCGGATAGAGCATGGCGTACGTGATGTTGTGATCCCGGAGTTGTCGTTTGAGGGGGTTAAATTGGCGGCGAGCCTCCTGTACTCGTGCTGTGAAATCTGGATAGAGGGAGATGGCAGATCCCTCATACCGAAGCTCGCCGAGCTCTCTGGCGCATCTCAAGGCCGAGTCGCGGTCCCGGTAATTCAGGAGTTTAGCGATCCCCGGGCGTGGTGGGGCACCCGGGGCGGGCCTCGGCCCCAGTGAGCGGTGAGCTCTTTCAACTACAAACATGTCCGAGAATGTCTGGCGGCCTAACAGAGAGGTCAGGAACTTTTCGATGAATTGTTCTACATTCCCCATCAAGGTCGTTTCCGGAAGGCCCGTGATGCGTAAATTGCAGCGGTGCGAGCGGGCCTCTAAACCCTCCGTCTTTTCTTGTAGGTCCATGATAGTTTTAGCCATTTGTCTCTGTATTTGGTCCGTTGCGGTTTGAGCCTCTTCAACCTCCGTGATCCGTTTCTCCGCCATGTCTGTGCATTCTGCTTGTTTGTCGAGCCTCTCCGTCATTCTGTCCATACGGTAGGCCAGGGAGTCTATTTTCCCATCCATTGTCATCAGGCTTTTTTGAATAGTGACAAACATTTGCTTCACGTTGCCAGCCTCCTCCTCCGATGTATCCGTCCTGGTGTCAGCAGATCGCGCCCGATCCGTGTTTGGTGGCTTTGGCGTCGAACGGTAGCTTAGTTTGTGTTTTGTCAACTCTGCCCATGGCTCCAACTATTGGCCCCACAGTATAGTAATGCATGTCTCAAGGCGACGGAGAGTTAGCCGCCGCGCCGGGGCGAAATCCCAGGTAGGTCTCACCAGCAAGTGTGTTGTCCTGGTATGATGCGCCCCCGTCGCGGGACGAGTGAGTCGCGCGTTCAGGGCCCTCCCTCAGCAGGCCCCTGTATCGGCAATATCAGCAGTCAGGCTGGTGGCCAAGGGCTCGGGGGCAGTCTTCCTCGGGAGCTCCCAGACGTGAGATCAGCCCCTAAGGCCCCCACCCCTGCTCGGGCAACAGTTCGAGAGCGCCCGGGACCACGCTCATCCGCCAGCAGTGTTCAGTGCACGGGGCCCCTGCAACGCTCCAGGGCCCCGGCGTCGGGCGAGCAGGCTCTGTACTCCAGCGGGCGCCCCCCTGTCGCCGCTTATCAATCGTGTCGCTGGGTGCACCGAGGTAGCGAAGTGCTCCTCCCCCACTCGCAGGCTCCAAGCGCCCGGCAGAGGAACCAGCAGCCAGATGGTGCACGCTCGCACCGGCCCAGATCTGTACGGTAGGCCACCTTAAGGGAGCACTGGCCCAAACGCACCACAGAGCAACGGCAGTCCGTCCCAGGAGCGCTCTCGCGACCCGCAGCCAGAGTGAGGCCCGGGGCGCGCAATCACTCGCGATCCCCAGGCAGCAGAAGCAGCTCCCGCAGAGCGAGGGTAGCGCTCCGTATCCAGGAGGGGGTGTGGGGGGCAGTTCGATTACTTCACCCTCCGCCGCGCCGTCGCAGCAAGCGGAGGTCGGGTTCCGTAAGCAGCCCGGTCGCTGCGGGATCGCAGCTTCATCGCACCCACCTCGCAACGGACTTCAGGAGTGTCTGGGCGCTCCGACCACGCTCAGATCCAGGCCCAGGCGTCGCCCTTCTATTGTCCCGGTATGCGAAGCCCCGTCTCCAGCTCCTAGTCAGTTCTTCAGCGATGGGCCGCAAGGCGTCCAGGCGCGCTGCTTCCGAGCTCGGCGGTCATGTCTCACTTCGCGTCGTCGCCCTTGCGGTCGTTCCACCAGCCCCAAATCACATCAATCTGCAGCGCCGCTATCAGGGAGCATTTCACCACGATTTTTGTTACCAGATGCAGGTTAGGTGACAGGATAGTCCTGAAGTGGCGCCGATGGCTCGCGGAGCTCTCTTTCTACGCGGCCATCTTGCTTCGCGGCAAGCTCCGCCCCCCAACAATCCCAGATTTTACAGCATTTCTTATATCTCAGAATGAGACTCCCTCCCCCGCCACCATCTCCACCCATATCTAAAGACACTGAGTTGTTCACTCATTTGAAAATTACATTAAATACGTTTCCACAAAAACTTGCTGCAACCCAACAATCTGCTGATTCCTTATGAAGATAACATTAGGTGAACTGTTTAAAGGGGGTCAGAGTTGTTGGGGATGGGTGAATGCCCCAAACAGTCTCTGCTCTTATTCTATGAGACAACCACTGATAATGTATCTTATATGCTAAAGACATAAACCCACAGGGGCATAACACAAGCCCCTGCAGCCCTTGGGGTGCACAACCCTTCAGGGCCTCTCAAGTCTTTCAGGAGACACCATTCAGCATTGTCGGACAGTAATTTTATCATGGAGGGGGGCCCACTCATGCACACACACATCACTCACACCCATTCATTCACACACACACCATTCACGACACTCACTAACAAATAGACATAAATTCAAACATACACGCATGCATGCACAAAACATTAAAAAAAACATAAAACCTACCTTAACTGCAGCTCAGAGGGAAGCCTCGGAGGTCCCAGGAGGTTTGGGACTGCTGCACTGAGGGAAGGCAGCAATCCGAAGCCTCGGAGGTTCCAAGAGGGTTGGGACTGCTGCCTTCCCTCATTGGCTGACATTAGGTCAGCCAATGAGGAAAGGCAGGAGTCCCAAACCTCATCACAGAGTTGGATGGGGTCAGTGAGACTGCTGACTCCACCCCACCCCACTCTGAGATGAGGTGTCCCTGATTGGCACTAGGCCCTGGACACTTCAGAGCTTAAAACTGAAGCTCCCAGGTCCGAGGCACTCGGTGACGCTCCCTCTCGTCATGAGGGGAAGGACCGTGAGGCAGTTTTACCAGGCCGAGCAGGCCCCACCCGAAGGGCCTTGAAATCCTCAGCCTGGTAACGTTCAGCTCAGGCAGCCAGAGGCATGCACATTTTGTGCATGTCTAGCTCCTAGTTGCTTGACCTGAACCAGAAGAGTGCATCTGTCAGGCTGACCTTTGTTCAGCTTGACAAACACTCTTCTTGCCTGGAAAAAGGTGGGGGTGTGGCTCCTCAGCCCATATGGACAGGCCGCTGCTGCCATTCAGGACAAATTGAATGAATATCTGTGAAATATGGGAGACTCAGGAGCCCCTCATTACATTCTGTAAGACTGCCACATCATTTTGTTTTGTGTTATGCAACTGATGTCCCACATTTCAAAAGAACAATGAAATGTCATTTCCGGTCTTTTAATGGAAAGCTTTTTCTACACTACAGTAGACACATTTTCAGCTTTCAGTGAAATCTTTCAAGTGACCACTGTGATGGTTCAATGGTGGAAGGATTTGTGCAACAACATATGTCTGATTTGTTTTATAAATTGTATGTTTTCTTTTCGTTTAACATGTATTGTAATGTGAGAAGATTGTCTTGAATGTTATTTACAAGGGACACAGCCTAATAAACTAAGTTAACAGTAATAAACTTTATATAAAGGGTATTCCCGTTCTTGTCTATCAGAGCTCTTTTAAGTGGGGAGTCTGCTGTTCCCTATGCAATGCCAAGTAATTGGAGCTAGGTCTTCTACAATTTACCTTATGCACTACACTTAACAAAACAAGCCTCCCACGTGTGTCGAATTGATGTTGTTTGTATGCTTTAGTGGCTTGTTTCAAATCTTTCGTGTATAGATGCTTATGTGACTGCAAAACGATTTACTATTCAGATGAGTGTACTTCTGAAATATTGAAATGTCCCTTCACTTTCTAACTCGTTCATATATACTTGCTCCCCACACTTATGAGCATCACCTCTACTTCCGCTTTTTCCACATTGTGCCACAATTCTCTATTGTAAACCCCTCTTCCTGTAGTGTAATCCATTGCATTGCAGGTTTTTTTGCATACATATATAGAGATACTATGACTCAAGTTCTAATTCATACTGTGAGTGGAGGTAATGATAAAGGCAAGATCTCTGTCAGCCAGCCACCTGCTGATTGCATTTGATGTGTGAAAATTGATTTTGTTTTCACAGCTCACTTTCCATCCCAGTGCTAAATGGTAGCAACACTTGGAGCTTTCAAGCTGATCACAGCTGCAGCCGACCTAACAGTTTGAGTGGAAAAAGCAAACACAGTAAATATTTCTGTTGTCGTATACAGGAAAATATGTTTTGGAAACTTACGAGAGTGTAAAATGATAATGTGTGCCTGCAGAATAACACTGCATAGAAAAGCAATCTCACTGTGTCTGAACATCCGGTCTTGTGAGACTTGCTGGACAGAATGAACCAGTTAGTAGTTCCTAGGATCGGACTGCGGGGCCTGTAATATTGTTATCCATGTGATGGTGCCTGCTCTACCACTAACCTAAACCTGCTTACACATCAGGACTTTAGGATTCACAATGTCTATCGATTTCAATGGTTTTATCATGTGGACTATTCTCATCAGCTTTGTTTCCACTCACATTTTCTGCAATAAATGGAATGGCGCCCCCTGGAGGGACTGTTAGCAACCAAATGATTGCAAAGACAAAACAGCGCTCAACAGCTAGGTAGTCTCAAAGAAAGGTTTACACTTTGAAGCATTAACTGAATGTATGCAGTATTAGCCCTTGCTCTGGGATAATGTATAAATATATGGAACACCAAACGTAGTTTATCAGTAAATTAAGCATATCTTGAAAAGTCTTGTGCCAAGCAATGCATGAGCCCAACATTCATGCTCAAATGCATCTGTGGGATTACTTACCTCAGCATTACCTGGTGTGGAGAATGTGATAAGAATGTGCTTTTTTTTTAACTATTCTGCAAAGGCAAACAGGAAAATGCACTCTTTCATGTTCGGAGCATGAGGTAGGGAGTAGGTGCTTAGGTCTGAAACGTATTTCGCCCTAACTAGTAGCACACCCAAGCCTCCGCAGGCACAGCAAATCCATCTGGTGATTTACTTTGTCAGCCAGGAGGCCATTATTTCCTTTCACTCATGGGTGTGTGCGTTACCAGGGCGGGCTACAGAATGGAAGGGCTCATACCCTGCCTCCAAATGACCAGTTTTCTGCCCAAGCAGGCAGACCAGGACTGGAGAGTTTGCATGCTTCTGCGTTAAAAAGTTGTATTCATGCTATGGTGCCAACCCACTCTCAAGGCAGTATCAGGAAATCTACTATGGGGGGTATGAACAATTTCAAGCAGCTGAATGATGTTATGAATTTGATGACTTCACAATTTACTACTACCACTACTGCTAATATTAATAATAATAATAATAATAATAATAATAATCATAACAACATTGATTCAGGGCCTAATCTAAACCTAACTCTGCCTCTCAGTGTCCTCTTCCAATACTAACAAGAAGCCACAAGGTCAGTGGCTGCAGGAAAACGTCACATTCAGAGGTTTCATGCCACATATAGCACACCTTAACCGTAAAGGTATGATTTTCAAGTGTGAATTTCAATTCTAGTGTTTGCGGCCACTGAGGAGAGCAAGTTGCGACACTGCCTTTCAAAGAACCATTTGCACACTCAATAACTGAGACCTGAAGTGCCAGCAAGAGATGTTTTAAGGCACCGGCTATAGTGGGCAGTTGCCCAGGAATCCCATCTTCCAAGGAGCTCAGTTGGAATTTATTTCTATCACCTCTGTTTCTTTGTCTCAAACTCTTTCATTCTTTTTGTGCGGTCCCATTTCTGAAAATTTAATATATAACTCAATATTGTTTTGTACCTTGAAGGCTTGGATTGGCACAAAATGAATAATACAAAATCATTGAGAGGACGCTGGTGTCAGCACTGATTTCCATTCGACCACAAAGTCATTCCAAAAGCCATACAAAAACAAGTTGGCCACAGACATACAATCGGAATGCAACTGCCTACCAACATGATTTAATGTAGCACTTCTGTTAGATCTGTCAGTTTTAGGGTGGTCTTCCCCCAAATTTTTTGCCTTACTCCTCCATTTTTACTGTGAAGGTGAAAGAGAACTCAACGGCGGACCTTCCAGTCTGCACCTGACACTTTGTTTCATAGAATTTAGAAAGTCCTGTGCTCAATTCCTCCAGCACCTGCCATTTTTCAGTGTCACTGTGTCGCAGATCCTTGGTTAATAAAGCATATGGAGGTGCACCAGGCAAGGAAGTCCAGTCAAACATGTTGTATCAAAAAAACTTTATTTTTTCTTTATTCGTCCTTTTTATTTATTCTTATTTACATGCACTGTCCAGCCAACGCGTTTCGTTACAACAAACAATAGGAATTTCATCAGGGCTGAAAACCAATCAACATAAAACCCACATCAACATAAACAGACAATTCAAAAGTAAAAACAGACAATTTAAAATAAATGGCACAAGACACTTCAAGACCACACATTAAACAATATCACTGTCCAAGACATGTGGAGTCCCTAAGTAAGAATATAAGGAATAGGAAAAGATGTTAAAATTTGCGACGTGCCAATAAGGCAGGTCATATTATATAGGGCATATATACATCTGAAAAGGCAGCGAATCAGACATAAAGAAAATACCGCACATAAATGAAAAACTCAAAATATAAGTCACGACATCCAAACATAAAGAAACGTTATTATTATAGTTTAAGATTGAATGAACCATTCATATGTAAACCCATAAAGTCTGAATTCTAAACATAAATCAGAAACAGGTTAAACCAAATTATGCCCAATATACTTAAGGGCAATGGTGGATTTAAGGAAAGGTAGTGCAGAAGGGGGACCATGCGTTAGATGATGAGTCTAAGGCTAGGTCGACTTAGCATGGCCCAATGTGTCCACATTTGCGTCATGCAGGCCACCACAAGATGGTATTTCCATAAGACCTGCATGTGGATAGCCAATTCACAAATTGGTATAGAGATTGCTAAGTAATGTGAGCAGTGGATATAGTAGAAAAGAAAAAGTATAAGAATCAAGATCACCGCCGGTGACGGTAAAAACCTGTAGAGGAGTATTGGAATGGACACAAATAAGGAAAACCAAACATGCGTAACATATAACATAGGAGAGATATAGATGTACGTAGGTAGCGAGATGACCACCACCATTGCGTATAGTTGTATCAATGAGGTACAGTCCAGTGTCTCACCTTAATCTTCTATGACTGTATGTGAAGATCACAAGCAATAATCAATATCCTTGTTCCAGCTAGGTGTGCTGGCTACTTAGGGATTTCCCCTGGGCATCACCGGGCCCCACGTTAGATACCTAATATGAATTAAATCAATAGAAACTATTATGTAAAAAGGAAAACGTTCCTGAGTGGTATTGTAGTCTAACCCTATATCTAGCCCCAAAACTCAGTCATCCATAATGCTATCAACAAGAAAAAGGCCTATTAGCTACAGCAGGCTAGTTGATAATGCTCGCCTCACTGTGGTATACCCAGTGGTTCATTATATTAACTACCTCTCTCATGCCATATCACCGCTTCACATACATGCTTCTAAAAACAGAGATTATTCCACTGTGATCAAGAGACTGTGACTGGTAGAGCAAAAACCGTTAGGAAGTGACCATATATGACCAAAAAACAGCTTGACCAAAAAATGTACGCTACAGTAACTACGCAATGCTCATAGCTGATATCACGCTTGAATTAGTGAATGCCCCTCTCTGTATTTGTCTCCCCGATATGCTGGGATAACGGATTTGGTGTTCACATTAAATCTCATGTCCCCATTAGCGTGACGATCGTAATACTGAGATAGAGTGCTGCGCTTAAAAAGCTCCTAGTGGCAAGAGTAAGTAAACATTCCGTTAACAAACCCAAAATGACCGAAGAATACATGCCAAAGTAAACGGCTCCATAATGCTGTCTGAGGATATCATGCCTAAGATAATGCATTATCGTAACGCTCGTCCCATCAAATCGATAGCGCTGCGCTTAGAAAACTCCCAGTATACAAAGCGTGTCATGTTCGCCCTTATTTTACGTACCATAATAACTATCCGTCTCCTCTGTATCCTGTGAACATGTATGGAATGCGCGCTGGACTGCCACCAATTTGAACAACCCACTTGGCTCATGTTCCAAAATTGAACCAATGAACGAAGGGGATTCCAATGACACCGCGGTGACATCTAAGTCATGTTAGTCCATCCCTCCAGGGGATAGAATGGTTTGATGGTGGCCATCTTAGAATGCCCAAAACTATAACAAAAGCACACGTCCATAGAGCGAGAGAAAAGAAAAAGAAATAAAGACCACGTCCTAACTATTCAGAATGACACTGGTTCACAAATATCAGGGGATATATTCAGGGTAAAGATTAAAAACGACAATTCGAATTGAAAAATGAACTATTTTATGCTAGCAGTTTCCAACGAGGTATAAGACTAAAGAAATGTCCTGACTTTAAGTTTTACATCGGTGTGTTTAACAACACAAAATATATATATATATAAAGGGTCAAATAAAGATAGCCAACTGTATTCAAGTAAGGCAATAGCCTATGTCTGGTTATAACGTCAAGATACCGTATACGCAGTGGCATCCGCTCTCAAAACCAAACATCGGGTGAGGGGGAGGGGAGAGGAGGGAAATGGGGAGAGGCGGGGTCATTACGTAAAAATATTGTATGCAAAGTAGCCTTCGCTCACAAAACTGACAAAAGGGTGAGGGGAGAGGAGGGGAGAGTGGAAAGGTGGGGACCAAAAGGTAACCATCCCCATCAATGGAGGTAAGTAGGAGAGCCCAGAGGATAACTCAAGCTAGCAATGTAAATGAACTGAAAATGCTAAGGGAAGGTGTCCAAAACCAATGTGACTATAACTCTCAATGAAGGTAAATTGAGGGAAAACGGTCAAAGGAAGATGTCCAAAACCATGGAATAAAAATAAACTTCATAAAGCTAACTACCAGAAATCCAAAAAAATAATAGAATCATTTTTATTTTGAAAAATTGCAAATGACCAAAGTAAAATAAAGTCGAGGTAGCTAACAAGCTGGATGATCTCGTTCAATAGAGATATAATCTGAAAATGGACGGGAAAATTGATGATAAAAGAGCAGCTGTGGGTGCACTCTAAAATTGAAATTGTGTCAGTTTGGAAGAAACACAACCCACATAATGATACATAAAGAGACAGAGTGCAAACCAAAGACATGCCTATCAGCCCAAGAAATAATGCATTTCATTGTCCGTATTGTGCCCTTGGGCAATCACCCATAACCGACAGATCCTCTTAGCCTCACTCTGTCTCAACAGCAATTCCCTATTCCCTCCTCTGGCACTAGTACTGACATGATTGATCCTGTGAAACCAGAAACTCTTTTCCTCTGGATGCACCCGATCGAAATGTTCCGCCATAGGATATCTAGAGTCGCCATTAATAATGGCTCTCCGATGTTCCTGGACCAGGAGTTTGAGACATATTGTTGTGCTGCCCACGTAGATCATGTTGCATCTGCAACCCAACACATAAACAACAAAAGTAGTATTGCAATTGATAAAATGTTTGATCTTGTATTTGTGTGGACTGTTGTACCCAAACTCTCTGATTTTGTGTATGCCGTTTGTACAGACGTTGCAAGCATTGCAAGTGAAAAATCCTCAAGGCTTTGGTGGAAGCCAAGTGTTTTTATGTTTAGTTGAAGTAACTTAACTTGGGCACAACTCGTCCCTAAGTGTTATGCCCTTTCTATAGGTAATGGAGGGAGTTACCCTCAAATCACTTTGCAGACTTGGAATCTCCATCAACAGGTGCCAGTTCCTTTTGAAAAGTCTAAGAATACTGTCACTATATGTGGTGTACTGTGTTTCCCCCTATTGTACTCAGAGAGCGCCAGGTAATGGGCTCTAATGTTTTAATTCGTTTTTAAATAGAAGTTGCTTTTAGGGAATTTGCCTCTTGACACAATTGGTCTAACTTACCTGTTTCAATCAGCTACTCACTCGGTAGCCTCCCCGGTCCAGCGCGGAGAGTTCCGTTTGTCTGGAGGAGGTGCCCGAAACCGAAGTGGGAATCATCTGCTTCCTCCCAACACCGACGGGAGGTTAGCAGTCTAGTGGCATTACTATTTAACCTATGCCTAGTCAGACGCGCAGCGGACGCGCTTAAGCTGACATAGGTGATCTTCGCTAGTACGGGAAGGCAGCGCCTGGTCAAGGGCTCCTCTCGGTATTACTCACTGTTTTTTTAACCTTTGCTTGCCTATTTGCACAGTTTCCCCCTATTGTACTCAGAGAGCGCCAGGTAATGGGCTCTAATGTTTTAATTCGTTTTTAAATAGAAGTTGCTTTTAGGGAATTTGCCTCTTGACACAATTGGTCTAACTTACCTGTTTCAATCAGCTACTCACTCGGTAGCCTCCCCGGTCCAGCGCGGAGAGTTCCGTTTGTCTGGAGGGAGGTGCCCGAAAACCGGAAGTGGGAATCATCTGCTTCCTCCCAACACCGACGGGAGGTTAGCAGTCTAGTGGCATTACTATTTAACCTATGCCTAGTCAGACGCGCGCAGCGGACGCGCCGCTGGCGCGCCGAAGGCGCGCCTAAGGCAAGCCCGTCAGCGCCCGTCCGCGCCTGGTCGTCGCCAGGAGCCGGAATCCATGTCGGTTCCGGTTGTGCTCAGGTGGATATAGCAAGGGGTGCTTTTGCTTATACGAGCAAGGAGCTGGTGACAATTAAAAATGAATACATGTATAATATGTCTCTGACCAATGCCTGCCCCGCTCCTACGGAAGTGTGGGGACATTTTTCTTGCACAAACTGTAAATACCAAAGTATTCATACCCTCCCTATGAGATCTATTATTGAATCCAAGCAGATTACTAATTCAATTCCCCATCCCACAGAAAACAGACACTCGGCAACTGCAAACACTAATAATGACTGGAATTGTATCTTGGCTAATGTAAGGTCACTGCCCAAACATGCGGCTAATATATGGGACCTGCTCTCCTCTAACAATCCCCAAGTAGGGTTTCTAACAGAAACATGGACCAAACCCCACTCCAATCCTGACATAGCAGTTGCACTACCTGAGGGCTACCACATTTTAAAATTAGATAGACCCCTTAGAACAGGGGGAGGAATCGCTATAGTATATAAAAGCTCGACTAACATTACCATTTTAGATCAAGCAAGTAACGATCAGCTGGAAATATTGGTTTTCAGTATGACTCTGCACCACAATGTTAATTGGAAAGGGGCTATAGTCTATCATCCTCCTGGGCCATTAACCAATGTCACATCTCAGATCATTGAACTCATTGCCCCACATGTCATTTCCTCCAGAAATGTTCTTCTTCTTGGTGATTTCAACATACACAGTGAAATTCTAGATAACCCAGAGACTTCATCTTTCTTGGCCGAACTCGCTGCACTCAACCTCACTGTCATTAACAAAGAGGCGACTCACCAGGCAGGACATACGTTGGACATCATTTTAACTAACTCCCCTGACCTTTCATATGTTGCTACAATTCCTCTGACCTGGTCGGACCACTCATTGGTCAAATTTCGCATTAACAATCATAAGGCCCACCCGCTCCGAAATGCCATCTTAACAAATGCTATAGAAAGTGGAATTTAATTACTCCAGAACTTTTTGAAGGGACATTTTGTCCACCTCATTATGCAAATACAGACAATGTGGAGAAACGCTTAGCCTCTTTTAACACCAGACTTCTTGCCACATTAGATAGCATAGCTCCCCAGAAAAAGGCATCACTAGTATAAAACGTAGTCAGGCCCCGTGGTATTCGACCTCCCTACGTCTAGAAAAAAGCGCTTGTAAAAACTCGAACGCCATTGGCGCCGCTACCAAAACATTTTAGACAAAGAAAAATTTAAAGTGGCGTTAAATCATTACCACCGCAACCTAAAAAATGCAAGAAAGACCCATATCGCAGTCGCGCTCGAACAAGCCGGAAGCACTCAAAAATGCCTCTACCAAATACTAAAAACTTTCACCAATCCTTTGGCTTGTGATACGGCGTCAGTACCCACTCAGGCGCTGTGCGATGACATTGCTAACCACTTCGTTCAGAAAATAGACATGATACATAATAAAATCACTGCTACCTTGAACTCTCAACCTATTCTGGGAACAGAACTCCATTATTACCCACTGTTAACCAGTTCATTAGAAAACTTCCCACCTCTTACAATAGAAGGTACTGAAGCTCTTCTTAAAAGCGCAAAATCTGGTTCTCCGTTGGATCTAATACCGGCCAAAGTAATTTCCACTCTGGCCAAACAACTTGCCAATCCTATTTGTAGCATTCTCAACAGTTCTCTGAAGGAAGGTGTCCTTCCTCCTGATTGGAAAGCTGCTCAAATACTCCCGATCAAAAAAAAAACCAAACTCTCACCTGAAGATGTAACTAACTACCGACCCATTTCTCTTCTTCCCCTGCATACCAAAATGTTGGAAAAACACATCAATACTCACCTTTCCCATTTCATCGAATCCACCAATAGCTTAGATTCTTCTCAATCAGGGTTCCGCCCCAGATACAGCACCGAGACAACTCTGGTGGCGGTAACAGACAACATTAGGAAGCTTTTGGATAAAGGTCAGGCGGTACTTTTGGTGCTGCTCGACCTATCCGCTGCATTTGACACCAGATCTCACCAAATTCTACTCAGTAGACTGAGGGGTATAGGCATCACGGGATTGGCTCTGAAGTGGTTAACTAACTTTCTGGCGGAAAGAACTCAGACCATTAACCTAGGTCCATACCATTCTAAGACCACCAAGGTGACCAAGGGAGTACCACAGGGCTCGTGTTTGAGCCCTACTCTGTTTAACGTTTATGTTGCTCCCTTGGCGAATTTGTTGAGAAACTTGGGTTTCATCCCCATATCATATGCGGATGACACCCAACTACTACTTTCGTTTGACAAATCTAACCTTAATATTCATACCACCTTTGCTGATGGCATGAAATCCATAGCAGAATGGATGAAATTGAATTTTCTCCAGCTGAACGCAACAAAATCGGAGATTATGCTATTTGGTGAAGCCTCCGTGAAGTGGTCGCCTAGTTGGTGGCCAGAGGAATTGGGTCCCACCCCTTGTCCTAAACAAGTTGTGACAAACCTGGGAGTTCGATTGGACCAAAAACTCAATCTGAGAGAACACGTTTCCTCTACTATTGGTGCATGTTTCCATAATCTGAGCATGCTCAGAAGAGTCTTCCCTTTTCTTCCACTTTCCACAAAAAAAATCTTGATTCAGGCATTGATCCTTAGCCGCTTGGATTATTGCAACGCATTGCTGATTTCTGCCAATGAAAGAGACATAAATAGATTACAGGTTGTCCAAAATACTGCAGCTCGTTTGGTAAGTAATGCCCCTCAAGAACACCTTCCTTACCTCTGCTGCAAGAACTTCATTGGTTGCCCATTAGGAAGAGGATCAATTTTAAAATTTGTTGTATGGCCTACAAAGCCGTATACAGTTTAGGCCCGAGTTATCTTAATGACAAATTCATTAAATATGTGCCTTCTAGAACTCTCCGTTCAGGAGACAAAGCCCTGATTATGGTCCCACGCTTTTACAAGTCTCGTCAAGGTGGTAAGGCCTTCTATCATCTGGCCCCACGCCTCTGGAATAATCTCCCCATCTATTTACGACAATGTACAGACTACCTGAGATTTAGGAAATTATTGAAAACTTCACTCTTCTAACTTAGTCTCCTTATGTTCACTTAGGTGCCTATAGCGCTGAGATACCCTTATGGGGTGATTCATGCGCTTTATAAGTGAATAAATAAATAAATAAATGAATCTTAAATTTCTGTTACGCACATCTTTCATCTTAGACCTACGATTGCTCATGAGTGTCTCTTCCCTTTCCAGTTGATGTATCCTTTTCTCAGCCGAATCCAAAATCCTCTGATCATATCCTCTTGCCCGGAACCTCTTTTTCGTATCTGGGATGTTAGTTTCTGAGTTTGACCTTTGCACTTCTGACCTTCCCAAAAATAATGAAACCATTTTACCCCAACACACGTGCAATGCTCATCGTAAGCTGCCATTGAGGATTTATTGTATGTTTCAGGAAACTCTAAAATGTGCTCCAAATGTTGTAGTCGCCCTATGGAAGTACATTTTTTTTTTTTACTTTTTTGTAGTTAGAAGCTTTTACTATTAATACCCCTAAAAATCATGTTTTCCCTGCATCTCTTTACTTACCAACTCATTGTCTCCTTTCGGATGCGATCTCTGTAAAGGTAACCCTTTGCCCTTTCCTCTATTCAACTGAATGTCTGAGAACTCCCTTTAAGCCTACATCTAAAACACTGTCTTCATGATAAATCTCTCTTCAAAATACAAGTATTGGTGACCAAATGAATGTAAGTTTGAATAAATGTTTGTTCTCTATGACTGGTGAGTTTATAAATGAATGTGCTAACAGGCATCCTCTGCTAGGTCTCCTACAATGTTCTTTTACATATTTCTCCCTCATCATAATGCCAGTGACACGTGAGTAATTCTCTGATCTTCTACAAGTACACATGGGGATACTTCAGTCCTGCTCTATGGGTGGAATCTAGGGAGTTCTTCCGAAATACTGCTTAATTCAGGGCCCATCGCTCATTCTTACCCATTAGACTATGGATGGGAAATTGATTTTCTGGAGCATGTTAGAGGTTTCAGAAATATGAGACTAAGAATAAACATTGGAGAGGCCCCAGGGCACTCTTAAAAAAAGGCACCATACAGGCTTTCTGTATGAAGGCTTTGTTACATTCATAAAACGGTCGCTCTTGGCCTCTGTCCCTTCTCTGCTTCTCTCCTGACTCCAAACTCTCCAACCTCTTACTCCGAATTGCCTCATTAGCCCCTCCTTAACACCAGAATTCAATTGATGTCAGCATATGCACTTCATCTCTGGCTGATGTTGCACCATTCTGCACAACATCCTTCACATAAGACATCACTCAAACAGACTGATGAAACAGAAACAATATTAATACCTTGAGGCATGTCAGAGGTGTTACTAAGTATCACGTTCACTATGTGTAATTGTGCACAAAGTGTTAAGGTTTTAATTAACTAAACAATAAATGTACTTACTTACTTACTTTGAGACATGCTTTTCCCACTTAGTAAGTAAAAAACTGTTGCAATAAAAGCTGCCGAGACGTTATAACGCTGAAACACCGATATAGTGTACCAGCAGTACTCCTGCTAAGTATCTCCTATGCAGATATGTGAATTGTTGTAGTCATAGACGCTTCACTACAATTCACACATTCTGATCACAGCAAGGTCCTCAAGCCATTAAGATGGTCTTTACTTCCATCTTCAGTCATTCTGGACATCACCTCTCCTCCGTGTACTATAATTGTTTGTGATAAACCTAACGTCCTAGCCAGTAGTGGTCACCATTATTGGACTGAGTAAGAGGCTAATAGTATGCTAAGGATTGCCAGCAATACATTTTGGCTATGTACTGGTTCATTGTTGGTCCTAAGCATATGAATAGCTTCTAACACAGAATGACCAAAGTTTTACTTCTAGCTAGGTTTGTTAACACTCAATTTTAGTACTCGCGGGAGAGGTTGTGTTCAGGGTGATTGAAGCTGGAAATAGGATGCTTTCCTCATAACTATCCTGGATTGAACTAAACTGGAAGTTAGAAATAGGGTCTTTAAGAGGTGCTAATATACTTCTTCCAAATCACCTACTGTGTTTGGGATATTTTTGAAAATCTTCCTTGTCACTTTATTTTTGATTAATTTCTTAAACTACTGTACATCCCTTTTTTTGCTAATCATAGTGTATATTAAAAATTGCTATTGTTAAAGGTGTCCTTACATTTTCTTTATTAATTTTTATTTAAAAAAATATTGGGCACCACTGGGATTGCTAGTACAACCATTTCTGAATACATCCATTTTATTGCATCCCAGTGAATTCCATATTTTCACGCATCATCAACAGAAATCCTTGTCCTCCCCTGGACATTCCTATAGTTAAATGAAAATATTTCCCCGTGCAAAATAATTCAACCATGGTAGCTTCATGCATTTCAAAAACCATGTTATCTTCCTGAACAAATGATGTAAACAATGTGTTTCTCAGTGGTTTACACCCACATTGTTACTTTACTCTTCCTGTTCCTGTCGAGCTTTTGTGGCGCACAAGTTTTCAGAGCTTGTGCATTCCTTCTGATTCCGGCTCCTATCTTTGCTCCACCCATCTACTCGCTTGTGACGTGTTTACTGGCCACTTTCCAGTGCACGGCTGGCCTTTAACCATATATGTCTTGGCCAGTCACTCAGTTGTGCTGGGCTCGGCGGGGGGGGGTAAACCAGCAGATCGACCATAGCCTACAACAACCTGCTGCAGCCCGCCGCAGCCTACCTCATTTCCTGCATGGTCACGGCCTTCATTAAGGCAGGCGGGGGTGATACTGAGTAACATCATCACATCGAAGGATTTCGGATTCCAAGAGGACCGAAACCTGGATATTTCTGGGGTGACATAGCAGAAGGATACCAGAGGAGGTGGCAGAAAGGTGGCACTTAGTGTGCATCACACTGGGTGGAGCCCGGCCCCATGAATGCTGCCTAGCTAGGCTAGAGTGTGGCTTGTGGGACTAGTGCATGCTCCTCCCTTACCCCTCCTACCCCCCTACCTGCCTGCTTAAAAAGGCTGCTTTAAGAACTTTGCTAGGATCAGTGATACATAATTTGCAGGGGCAGACTTGCAGGATAAAGGAGTGTGGTTGTTGTGTTTTGCTTCACAGCCCCTGAAATTCAGTCATGTTATGTTACTGCTGTGTGTCTACATCTACCTGTGGGACCCCTGCTGAGTATCTCCAGGTCATCTCCACCAGGGTCTCTGGGTTCATTCATATAGAAGGTTAATGGTAGAGATTGGCCAAGCCTGGGCTAGGCTTAGGCTTCTGGCAAATCAGCGCAGGAGCTTGGGAAAGATTGGTTCCACTTCTCGGGAGCTGGGGAAAGATTTGTTCCACTTCTACTCCACGCCTGGTTTTGTGTGTATTGTGCTTTTTGTTTTGTTCCATCTATGCTGAACTGCTGTTAAACTGCTGTTACATTTCCAGACTGTTGCATACTGCTCTGCGGTGTTGTTCCAGTATTCACAGTAAGCAGTAAATAGAAAAGGATACACACTCATAATTCGATAATGTTAAGTAACAAAAGTGCTTAGAAAAGCACGTTGAGGAAAGGGAAAACAGGCACTAAAAAGTGCTGGAAAAACCTGGTTCTCATTGAAACTGATGTTGACATTGCTTACATTCAACAGGTGATTCTGATGAACCTCCCTCCCAAAGCCGCAGAGATGAATTCTTCAGATTTTCCAGGTCTTTCAGACCCTGATCGATATATGATGACAACTGGTCATGAAATGGGCATCAAAAAATATTTTAAACACAAGATAGTGGCAGAGATTCCTACGGGAGATCTCGAGCCCCTGTTGCCCCGGTAGATTTTGATTTAAATTATGGTTTTACCAAAATTTAGGCTTGCCACTACCACCGAAAATTAGTTAAATGCACTCTCAACAAGTTTGAGTCAGGCCGAGTGCCTGACGGGAAACAATTATCGGTCAACACAGACGATATAGGGTTAACTGGTGACGTCTTCAGTGCTAGTGCCTCACCTAAACAAATAACATCTATGGTTCAGAAGAAATTCAATCTGAAATTTCCACCCAAGGAGCTGAGACAAAAGTACCTCAAAATTGTGATAACCGGCCCAAAAGGGCTTGAGGAATGCAATATAAAAGTCCCACTATCTCCCATACTCCAAATAGTTCATGTTGACTTGATGGTTGTGGATCTGGATCACTGTATGCCGTTTGGAGAAAAGGTGATTGAAGGTATGGCTTCAGGTCTCAAGAATTACTCAGGAGCTTCTGATACTTCTTTAACAGACTCAAAAGCCAAATCTCTACATGCACCAAAATGTGCTGAGACTTTCGAATCTAGGTCAAACAAAATCATATCTGAAGACGATCCTGCTGCCCGAGTGCCAACACTGACGAAGCATCACTTGGGAGCAATTACTTGGTGGAGATCTGTGGAACAAGGCATGTCTTCATTTGGGCAAGTGGCCATGTTGCAGGCAGACAAACTCAAAATGCAAATTACAATCTTGCAAAATCTGGCAAATTACTATAAAGATATTGATAACAAATTAGACAACTTTAATCATTTACTCACTGGAGTCTAACAATCCGCCCACGACATAGAGACCAGCTGCTTTTGTTTCCATCTTCTGGAAAAATTAGCAGACCTTCCAATAATTATGTCATCTTTATTCATAGATCTGAAGAAGGAGCTTCATAATCTAAAAAGAGGTCATCATACACCCAGGACCTTGCAGCAGGAGCAGGCAATGGTAGAGAGTTGTGGAGGAAAACATGATACACCAATTCCAGTAAACAACCGGTGTAAGCTCTGCAACCACAACAGTGGCGGCCGGCACAGGTAAGAGCGGTGTGTGGGGGCGGGGTGGAGTGGCGGGGTGGAAGTCGACAGACGACGGGATAGGTAACATTAAATAAAAACTTTTTTAAAAACAATTACCTTTTGCTCTGTCAGAGTTTTATATAGCGCAAACTAGACCCAAAGGTATCAGAGCGCTTTACATGAGACCCAGTTGAGTTACAGACAGACACATTCATTTTTTGTAAGGCACAGGGAGATTCAGTGATTTGCCCAGAATCACAGGATGTTGAGCATCCCTGCCGAGACTCGAACCCAGTTCCCCAACTTCGAGGTCGACCACTCTAGCCATTTGGCCACATCCTTAATAAGTGGAAGCCATGCAATTATAAGTCAGAATAATCAGTCTTGCCGAATGAAGACTCCACTGTAGCTAATCAATCCTGGAAAGGAGATGATCTACTGGTGCAACAAAAAGTAATGGAACAAGGAACTTGCATGGCAGTGAACCCAAAGGCTCACCTCTTTTATCAAGAAAAAATAACAAAAAATTGAAGAAAATCAACAAAAAGACACTGCTGGGAGTTGCTTTGGGGCAAATTATGTTTCCACTTTTTACCAAAGTTGGATCGACCTGTGGTGTGTCGGTCAACTCTAATTCATCTCTAAGTATCAATATTATTAATAGCATAGGCGAATACGTGGCCTCTGACACAACTATTCAGCCGATGATACCACAAAGTGCTGAGGGTCTGGAGCTTTGATCATCCAACCTGATAATGTGAGGCCATGACTCAGAAGCCAGAAAATCCAAAGATACAAACTAAAACGAAAAATCAATACTCACCTACTGCCCCACTTGATAAAGGGGCTATTTGCACGTCACTTAAGACACTGAGGCCGCCATACTGCAAATGTCAGAAAACAATCAGAAGGGCAGCTGTCAGCTGTCCCAGGCATCACAAAAAGATCATTGGCATGCTCATACATCATTCAATGGAGTGGAGCCCTGCAGTTCGGGCAGCCGAGAGTACAACAGAACTATTTAGTAGTAAATACTTGGCCAACCATGCATTAGTAATCCCCTTGCTTATTAACCAAAATATAAGAGCATGGCTGAAAGCACTACACAAGAAGAAAGGTTCCAGGTGGCATCCATTTTCTGCCTGCTCCATCTGCCAGTAGCCAATTTCAAATGATCAAGGATCAGCCATCCACACATAGTGCTACGGTAACTCAAAAAACGAGCCTAAAGGACAAGAACAGGACCCACAGAGTATAGACAGTATAATACTCTATCCTGAATATGCCTCATGAGGCAAGGAGGATGTATTGAATAGATGAAACATACTACAATTATTCTCAACACTACCAAACCTGGCAAATATAACCTCCAACTATACTGATATTATAGCTTTTTTGCCAGGCTCTACAGGAGAAGTGAATGAAAGAACCGAAATTCAATTCTTAAAAAAGAATATAACACCACATATCGTAGCAGAAAAATATAGGCTGGAAGAATGGGGTATACGAATTGTCTATTTAGCCAGGGTTAAGCACCCAGCGAATTTTGATATCACTAATCAGCAAAAACGTGCTATGCATAGCTCCAGATCAGCCTCTTTGAGGTTTTCAATCCTGCATGGAACAATTGGTCACTTTGATAGTGCAATTTTAATCCCACAGAACAATATAACTATGTGTAAAGACTTTCTATCAGGTAGAAGGGAAACTTCAGAAGATTACTGAGCCTGGCTATCTGATGCTATTCACTTTCCACCCTGATGTTGGCCTAAGTCAGGAAATTACTCTGTTGACTATGGAACATAAGGGGTAATAAAAAATTAGACATCCTCGTCTGAGTATTTTCAATATGCATGATCTTTTAATATAGTATGTCTACAGGAAACTTGGCAAATGCTTCCAAATCCCTGGCCTGATTATACAGAGTGTCAATCTCGAGCACAGCAAAGTCAGAAAGAATTGGTTGCCCTCTAGGTGGAGTACCAATCTATGTACAAAACCAACTGGGGTTAACAGCAAACATCTTGTCAGAATTTAATGGTGACATTATTATGATAAAGCTTGAACCACCCATTGAGGCACACACTGGCAAGAATTGGTTTACAAGCTCCATGGTGTTAGCAAAAATATGTATATAAATCCAAACCTGACTAAAGAAAGAGCTACAATAGAGCATCTAACCAATACTGTGCATTTATTAGGACCCACCAATATGAAATCAAATTTGCTGTTAGCAGGTTATTTTAACGCTTATATGCCTGCTCCATCAGAGATGAAGACTGGCGTGATATGAAGAATCAGCTATGGGGAATCCGCCAGATAGCTCTAACTGTATCAGCTAAAAATGCAAAGGATTGCTCTAGATCAATGATACTCAAAGTATGGCCTGGGGGCTGCTTGCGGCCCTCTTGGCCTTTACATGCGGCCCCCTGGTGAACAGCAGCACAAGTTGCTGACCACTAATATTCAGAAGAAAATGTTAAAGAAACAGGCAAGTATTTATTAACCTGCAAATAAATGCTTGCCCCTTTATTTAACAATTTTTTAAACCTCCTCACACAATCCCTGACAATCCCTGACCCACCCAGAGCCCCGACCGCTACCCTGCTGGCATCAGTGCGGCCCTCGGTCACACCACAGACAGTACTTTGTGGCCCCTGGCCAAATGTTTGCGAGTACCCATGCTCTAGCTTTAACTCGACTTTGAACAATTTAGGCCTTTGAAGGCAGAACATCAGAAGCACATGTAATCAAGATGTCTCCTACACACACACGTCACATCAGAGGCTGGCCATGCTTGATTATCTATGGGTTTCAGGCCAGCATTTTCAGCGTATAGTAACTTAAAAATTGAGCATATGGTAATCAGCAATCATGCTATTTTGTCATGCACATTTCCTTTGGTGGCAGTTCCTCTGCAAAAGAAGATTAGAATAGGCCATCCAGTTGAAATTGAACCAGTCAGAAGGCTTCACTGGGACAGTCATAACAACGATAGTAAACTAATAAAACTGAAAGCCCCCGTCCCCTCCACCGAATGGATGCCAACATATTATTGAGGAATCGTCAGGCTTTTACAGTGGCTTCTTAATGCTTTCAGCATCTCTGAACCAGTGTTGAGGGAACATCATTCTCTTCCTCATCCTAATGTAAAAAAACACAAGCTCACATCAGTAGGAAAGCAATTTAACACAAGCATAAGAGTGGTAAAAAAGAGCAAAGCTATCTCTGCTCTAAAAGAAGAATGAAAGAAAGTACGAAGATGATATCATTGTCTCCATTAAGAGAATCAATGCTCAAAAGAGGTGCAATGGATTGCAGTGTTTGAAGCCCTTAAATTGAAAAATCCTAAGAAATTCTGGCGAATGTTTCACAAACTTTCTGTTGAGTATTGCATCGACTGAACTGACCAATATCTCGGTATCGAGATGGATGTCGTATATTGCCATGCTATTTGTTGATACTTCAATCCAACAGGTTGACCTGGTATCAGTTCAAGCGCCAAATAATTAGGTCTGAGCGGCGAACTCCGCTCGTGGAGTTTGTGGAGTTCCGAAAAACTCCGCTTCGCGTTGCGGAGCAGAGTTTTTTTCCTTGCTCACGTTCGTCAACGTTAAGTTGGCGAGCGTGAGCGAGGAAAATTCACCTCCCGGCGAGATTTTTCCTTGTTCGCGATCGTCAACATCAAGTTGGCGAGCGCGAGCATTGAAAATCAACCTCCCGGCAAGATTTCTCAACGCGGGCGGTCAAATTTCTCATTGCGAGTGGTCGCGTATGCTCGCGACCGCTCGCGTTGAGAAACCGTCCGTTCGCGTTGAGAAAAGCTGCCAGTCAAGTAAAAATCTACTCGAGCGGCAGAAAGGAAGCAGCGCCCGCTTGCACTATGCATGGTGCAGTTCGCGATGATTGCACAGTGCGGACAAGCACCTGGCACTGAAAATCACCGCGAGCTGGCATTTATCGAATGCACTCCACTGCTCGCGGAGCTTCGCGTAGTGCGGCAGAGTTTTTTTTGCACTTACGCGGAACTCCGCGAACTACGCCCAGGCTTACAAATAATACAGGTGCCCCTCCACGGGTACTGGAGTTGATTGAGATGGTGGCTGTCATGTGTGTCAAGATGCAGGCTGCAAGTGCCCCAGGTCCAAAAGCCTTTCAGCTGGTCTTTTTAAGGCAGCAAGAACAGAGTGGTCATCTTATCTTTCTGCGCTCTTCAATGAATGCATAACCATGAATCAAGTCCCGGGGAGTTGGAGGGGATCTCTTTTAGTACCAATGGGCAAAAAGGTTTCTTTTGATAAACCAGAGATTTTCCGTCTAACTGCTTTACTTGATATGTAATGCTTTGCAAAAATCTTGAACAAGGAACTTTATGAATGAGCATCCGACAAAAAAATCATCCCCCCTCTACACAAACAGGTTTTCGAAGGGGTAGTGGGACAGAGGTTAACCTGCTGTGCATATTGGCATTAATGGATCGAGCAACGAAACAGGGGCAAGCTCTTTATTTTATTTTCTGCTTTTATTGATTTTGCAACAGTCTTTGATAAGGTGGACAGAGGATGGCTGTGGGCACAATTAGTAGGCTGGGGCATCCCTACATGCCTTTTGACAGCCATCATAAGCCTTTACTCAAACACATGGGTAAAAGTATGCCGAAACTGAGCCACTTCGGCGAAGATCCACAGAAACAGAGGCCTGAAGCATGCCTGTATTCTGGCCCCCTTACTTTAAAATTTATACCTGGCAGATTTGAGCGATCACTTGAGCTCAGCTAAGGGATTCCCACCTAATATTGACAGCAGCAGCCTACATCTTTTACAGTATGCCCACGACACCATTGTTATGGACCAAACTGGAATAGGACTACACCGATCTCGGTATGCATTAGTGGACTATTGCAATGCCAATAAGCTGTGCATCAATACTTCAAAAACTAAGATCCTGTTTTTTGGTAAAAGGAAAATCAAGTATGACACTTGGATTTTAAACGATCAAAAAATCGAAAGAGTTAACTCAATAAAATACTGAGGGGCTTGGCTAAACAGCCATGGTCATTCAGCCTCACAGGTCAAATCATTTACATCAGTGGAGAACTCTCTTACTTTTGCCTTCCAGCGCCTCCACAGCTGCCTTTCAGGACCAGACTTTCCTGTCATTTGTAAAGTCATTGAAAGCAAACCGATGCTTACTCTGACATATGGATCATTTGTTCCACAAAGATTGATTATTTTCCTGGCTGTATTTTGCACAATGCTGCTGTTGTAGATGCCTTTTCCATTTACCACATTGCACGACGCAGGCACATTTCATCTTGAGTTCAACCTAACACAGCAGGATTATATATGCGAAAATTAGGAGCGCTAAATATGGCTGCTTAAGCAGCTTTTATGGAGTATTATTGAGGACAATTAATCCGATCTACAAAAATGTTACTTTGAGTTCATCAAGTAGCTTGCTTGCAGCCAAGGATCCCTTCCTCAGAAACTGTTAGCAAGAATCCTTTTGAAGCAGGCAAGGCTGATATTCGTCCATAACTACATTTTTGGCACTACTGGCACTTGTAGTAATCATTCCTTATTTGGTGAACAGTCACCACTTCTCAGCTATATATATTCTTATTTAGCTCACTCGTACTATAAAACTGTTTGGAATGGGATGTTGTATCGAATGTTAATGGGTCTGGAAGTGTGAATTCTGTACTTTTGACAACTGCTATGTGCAGGCTGAATGACCATGGCTGTTTAGCCAAGCCCCTCAGTATTTTATTGAGTTAACTCTTTCGATTTTTTGATCATTTAAAATCCAAGTGTCATACTTGTTCACTGTTGGGTGGGAAGAGTAGGGAATGCATCTGCAGCAGAGGCTTTAAAGGATGTTTCCATATGGAGGCTTCAAACAGTCTTTATTTAAAAAAGAAGAAGAAGTAGAAGAAAACTATGGATATTCCGGAAAATATAGATAATAGAGCCTGTTGAAATGGTAAAAGCAGAACACAGAACGTTGTGAGTACTGACACTCTCCATGTATAGATGTTGACCTCAGCAAAGGAAGAGCATTTGCATAAGACAGAAAACACTTACAATAGATACATCTACGGGCTTCATTAGGAGAAGCCCCTAAAAGTCCCTTTATTTCCCTTCCTGGATTTGCCGGTAACCGGTGTCCCGGAATTTTGTAGGATGGGAAATAGCAGGGATCATGAGTGTTGGGGTATAACTTGCCCAAATCAAACATACAGTGCCACTTTACAAGTTTTCCACCGGTTTTCCACCTGGAGACATTACTTGCGTGATGCAGATAAAATCTCGGGGCAAGCGAATTAATATCCAACTTGTAATGACGGCCTATACTTTACCTTTACTGATTTCTATTTGCCTACATAAATATATTCACCTTAATGGGTTCACCTTCTTAAAGATTTTACATGACTACATTTTATGTCAAGAGATTTAAAGGTATGCATTTGCCACTCATAAGACATCTTCTGCCAGGCCCTATGGACAACCCTCAAATATTTGCTAAAATACACTACACACATTCCAAAGTTGAGCCCAATGGCATACAACCTTAGAGTCAAGCTTAAAACCCCAGTGTGAGTTAAACCACCTCTTAGTGGATCACCCTTACATATACATTGTTCAACAATCTGAAATGCCTCAAAATCATTAGTGAAGTTTTGAAAAAAACACATCTACACATTATAAATGTACTTGTTACACAGAATGTGTCTAAAGCACTGCATTGCAATTATTTAACTTGGGCACATGCCCACAGATCCATGGGCAGATAATCTACTGCCAACAGATGCTTTGGCTTTTCTCACTGTTTTTTTGTAACAGACTTTGGTTTTAAGACCCAACCTACTTTGAAACATGCCTCTGCAACCCACATCAGGCTCACTCGGCCTTTATCTTGTTTAACATGGAGTGCTACTTTCCACCTCATCTATACTGGTTTGTAAATGGTGCACCATATGTTTTTTAAACCGCAAAACCACACTTTCCTCCAGCACCTAAGTTATTTCCATTCTATACACCCGCCCATATATATGCCATAACTGTATGCTATATATGACCATAGAATCAACAGCAAATAAAAATGCCCTTTGAGCAATACATTAACAGCTCAAATGTAGCCTTTTCTAATACCTAATATAAGAACAGCGACTGTATCACTGGGCCTAAATGTCACTAAAATACAAAACTAGGAGATGAACATTGTTGGATTATTTCATATATATATATATGCCTTGACCGACCGAGTGGGCTCGCCTGGATTCTTGTTCCTCTTAGATCCTCTCTGTGTGATATATATATATATATATATATATATATATATATATATATATATATATTCTCAGAACGGAGTCCCAATCGCGCTCTCAGGTCTTGCAAATAACCAAACACTGCACCAAAGTCAAATGAGGGGGTTTATTCACATCATAAATCCTCTGTGACGCGTTTCAACCTCGAAAGGTCTTGATCACACAACGGAGTAGCAGGTTACAGTTACTTTCATACACTTCATGTTGTGATGTAAACATAAACAAAGGACATAATCCTGAGTCTCCGAGTATACAACTCTATACATGGTCGCCATCTTAGTATAGTCAACAGTTAGTTCATCAGTGCTGCCAAATAACATTGCATAAGTGTATAGGTACGGTACCTAGCCCATCTTTTGAACATTTACACCAGACTCAAGCTAGAAACAGCAGGTATTGTGTACTGTGTACAATCAGTATGCTGTCGCAAAGCAGTGTCCGTGTTAGTGCATGCTGGTAATTGTAGTTGTACATTAGCAGAGTCATGATTCCATGGGTGCATGTAGCTCGTTCTATATGCAAGCGCAAGCCAGTGTCCGTGTAAGTGCATGCTGGTAATTGTAGTTGTACAATAGCCGAGTCGCGTTGCCATGGTTGCATGTAATCAGTCATAGGTAATATGCAGCTTAGTGCCGCATCAACTCTAGTGAAGTAGTGTGATGGTGATTCTACCTTACTGGTCTTGTGTGTCATATGCATTGCTCATGTCTGGTGTGCGCTGGCGTATATTCTAGTTATTGCCTTCCCCTGATTAGTGGGATGTTGGACTGTTAGTTACCCCAGGAGCATCTTATCTCGCAAGTTAGTATGGTGGTAAATTTGCCTTGCAGGTCTTATGTAACAAGGGCTCTGCTATTGTCTGGTACGCGCTGGCGTGTATTAAACCCTCTGTTTTCCCCTGATTAGTGGGAATGAAAGGCTGATGGTTACCCTACAGCATGGCTCATTCTATAGTCAATGCTCTGATTTGTACTTCCCATGTTGGGATATGTAGTAAAGCAATGCTCGTGGCACATGTAACAGAAGTTCTGCCCAGTAACATCTGTAACCCGTCAATATCCAATGCCCCCTACCCCACCTATTAAGTGCACATTGAAATGTGAAATTATAAGTAAAAACGAATATAGTGCAAAAGGTCTTATCTGTGGACATGGTCGCAGCAGAATGGTGTCACGAAGAAAAGGGTAGGGATCCCGTTGTCACAGGCACGAGACATGCAAGGCAAATTTACCACCATACTACCTTGCGAGATAAGATGCTGCTGGGCTAACTAACAGTCCAACATCCCACTAATCAGGGGAAGGCAATAACTAGAATATATGCCAGCGCGCACCAGACGTGAATAGAGGCCCCGTTCTTCAAGTGGCCGGATCATTACTGGCATCAGCTGTTGCTGTATCTTTTTGTTCAAGGGATTGGAATGGCTCCGGCCCGCCTCGAGTGCAAGCCAAGCCAGGGGCTGCTGCCAGGTGCAGCTCGTGACTCCACGAGGAGCCGGATTCATTGTAATTCCGACTCGCGGCCCGGCTGACACCTGTATAAGGGGCTGAACGTTCAAGGGGACCCGAGGAAGCCCAAGGACACATTACCAAACCGGGATTTTCCATTCTGACACACCGCGCCTTTGCTGTGAATATTATATGCTATTTTTGTACTTTCCCCACGCATTACCTACCCAGGTATGTTGTCTTCTAAGAACTGCAGTTCCTACAGGATTGTAGTTGGTACGCGACCATGTGATCTGGGGCCAATTGCACTCCCACCAATGGGAGTGGTGCAGGACATTCAAAGGCGTGGATGGAGCAGTTTCCTGGTAACAGCGGCATCTGACGAAGGCAACTCTGCCGAAATGCATTATGCCCAAGCTGTCTAATAAAGGACTTCCATGGATTTTCCCGAGTGGCCTCTAACTTCTTTATACTGGAGGAGTCTTGTGAGGATATATGTGTCTGGACAAAGCTATACCTCTCTGAAGAGCTCTAATGAGAGCGAAACATGTGTCAGGGGTTGCTTTTATTCATTTCAGGTTGGCTTGGATGGTATTTTATCAATCCAAAGCTGTAATACTGTGCCTGGAGTGGTAAAAGGCTTTGGCCATTTTACAGCTCGGCAAGGATAGCACTGTGCTAATCCTATGCTTAAAGACTTTGCTGTAGACATGGTAAAAGACTTTGGGGTATATTCACAAGAACGTGCGATAAACATCGCCAGAATAGCTTACCGCAACTTCTCACATCGCAGCCCATCGCGTGAAAATAACGCCGTGTCAACGTGGCATTCCCAACACGGCGATACCGTGCGATATTCGCACGCGAACGCGGAAAATGTGCGTGAAACAACTAGCGCGACGGCGATAAAAATTCCAACCTTAACGCGAAAAAAGTTGCGATGGGCCCAATCACGAAGAGACAATCCGCGATAAGGCGCGCAAGGCCTGCAATACACACACGTCAGGCGGGAAAAATCCCTACAAAAACAGATAGAAAAAACACCAAACAAAAAAACACCAACAGCGAAGCATGATGGAGTCAGGCGGAGCAGGCACAGGGGACGATCTGAACCCCACAAGCCCCCCGGAGCCCCAGCCAGGGCCCTCGGGGACAGGGAAGGACAAGAAGAAGAGGAAGCCGCGGTTCAGTCCGCAGGAGAATCAGATCCTGGTCACGGAGGTGATAGGACACCATCAACAACTGTTCATCACCTCCACCGTGTCACTGGGCACAAGAAATGGAATATGGCAGTCCATCTTGGACAAGGTGAATGCTGTCGGAGTGCAGAGGAGGTCAATGGACGAGGTCAAGAGGCGATGGACTGATATCAAGCGCAAAACCAAGAGCAAACTCACCAACAACCTCAAAGCAGCAATGCAGACTGGAGGTGGGAGTCCTGCGCCGCAGGAGGAGCTGGACGAGATGGAGGAGATGGTGTCGACAGTCATCAGTGTGGATACGGTGTCAGGAGTTGGGGGCCCGGACACTGCTCTACAGGACCGGACACAACAGCAACAGAGTGAGTAGCGACCAGGGACTGGGGGGACGGGGGGAGATGGGCACAATGGCACACATGCACAAATAAGCAGACCACACTGCACACCCACAATGACTACGGATCATGTCCCTGATCCCCTTGCCATACTGCAGCACACATAGGAACACCAAGTACGTCACCCTCGACCATCTGCCCAGAGTGGGCCCACCCCACACATCACAGAGCTCACATACAACCCATGCACATGTGCTGAACCCAGCCAAGCTGCTGCTCCTTGAGCCACACTGACAACGTAAGTGACACTGCATGACGAATACCATGCCTGCAGTCCGATTAACATGACATGGTGCACGCAACAACACTGAGGTGGTTGAGTGTGGACCACATCCGTAAAGGAGCAGGTCACACTCTGACACATCCACGTGCACAATCAACCCCTGACGTCAACAACACAGCTGCGGACAAACCATGCCCCATAGTCCCCACTCCCACCAAGATACACATCCACCCAAGACTGGTAACGTCTCAACACTGCATGGACACAGAAGTCAAAGGCACACCGCCTGCAAGGGACAAGAGGCAGCAGACTCAGAGCTGCAGGGGCGACCCTCACAAAACTGCAGCACACATATATGACAGTCAGAGCACAGCAGCATAGACAACAGTGTGGGGCAAACTGCAACACGTGAACAACAGGACAGAGGGCGAAACTGCTGCCGCTTGTGTGAAGATACTGGCCAATTACATTTGGCATAGCAGGGGTATGTGAGATGAAACTGCACAAGTACAACCTCACATCCCTGATGGTGTTGAAATGTCAACTGTCCCGCATCCAACAGGCATCTCCTCCTACACAGTCACAATGTACCTCGTCATGCAGTCAATATGTGAACTTGTACAATGCCTGGACAAACATGTCAACACGATGTAATGCAGCATCTCCCCTTAACATTGCAGAGGGACCATCAACACCACCTGCAGAGCAGACCCAACAACTCTACACTGATGACGAGGATGACAACCCCATCATCGACACCGAAGCCCTCAGAGAGCTCATCGGCCGCATCAGCTCCCCACCTCCAGGATCAGGGCATCCCAGCTGCATCGAGGAGACCCCACCCCTGCACAGACCACACAGCAGGCAGCACCTGCCACACCGGCTGTCTCCCAAGACCCCACGGAACACACCTGGCCTTCCAAACCCGTGTGTTAGAGGCCCAGGAGAAGCTGGCTGATCAGGTGCGGGTGGGGTTTGACCTCCTGGCAGCCAAACTTGATGCCATCCATGGGTGTCTACGTCCCTTCGGGGACCACTTACAGTCCCTGACGGACACCCACAGTCCGCTCCATGGCCTCCAACAAGCCCTGGCCGACATCGCTGGAGTCCTGACTCGGAGACAAGAACACCTGTCAAGTCAGAGTGGCTCCAGCGATCTCAGCAGTGACTTGGCACAAATGCGGAGGCTCATGGAGGACATGGTGCGGATGGAGGCGGAAAGGTTGGCTGTCACTACTGCACATCAGCAAAATGTAGCTGGGATATACCATGCCCTGCAGATCCTCGTCATGGCATTGCTGCCACAAGGCCTGGCGCAGATGGATGCTGCTGCTCCTACACCATCCCCATCTGCACCCCCTGGTGTGTCTGTGCCTCACAGTGCGGCATACATTTCTACTCCTGCACCTGATGTGTCACTGCCACACGGTGCGGCCGACAATCCACCTCCGGCCCCTGATGTGTCAGTGGCACACAGTGCTGCAGCCGGAACTGCAGCACCCACAGGTGAGGCAGAGCACACATCAGAGGACGAGGATGTGGATGATCCAGACTTCTTGATCATGAGGCGGCAGTAGCATTCCTCCCACCCATTTGTCCTGTTTCATCTTGGTTCTGCCCTTGGCATCATGACCTTCCACTGCCCCCAGATGCACCCATTGACTCTCACTTTGGACCTCGACATGGACTGCCATATTCTGTCAGATGATCGATGACACAGCGATCAGACTGCGGTCCGGACTCTTCCTCTTCCGATGTAGTTGTCATGCCCTGAAGGACTCTGGCTGGCCCGCCATGTGCCAATGATGTGAAGTGGGGTCTGCATGGCCCTGTACTGCTCCAGCTGCAACACTCCACTGGATGACAATAAATCATTCACTATTGCACAGTTGTGTCATGTCTTCGATCATTCAAGTATGTGAGAGTGGATGTGTGTTGGGACAGTAATTCCCCCTGACGTCCATGTTGCACACGTCGTGGGACATGAGTCACAGGGTGCTACATTGCCGATTGCGTTCTGTGCGGCGTAGTCACGACATCAGGGACACACGCATTCGTCACTTCCTTGTCCGGACGAGGACTGAACCAGCGCACACAGCCCCGGGATCATTCGTGCACGCCCGACGCAGGTCCGGCGTACGACAGGCCAGACCACTACGCTTACGCTCCGAGGGGGGACGACATATCTACATGTCCCAGGATTCCACGTTTGGGATCTGCTGGTCACTGTTCTAGTTGCCAGCATGCCACGGCCACTCCCTGAGGGCAGGTTTGCACACACACCACACCCATCCAGCAGATGCATCACGGGCCATGTGACACCGCCAATAAAAGGGGCCTGCAACGTCACATTCCCCACTGCCAGAGGTGACCTGACGACGTACGCGCAACGTGGCTCAATCATGGAGGGTCCATGACTTGTGGCGCACAGGGTTAGTCACCCCCGACGTCTGGCGGCCGCCATGGGCCTACCACCACGTGGCGCTGGCTTGAGTTGCACAGGGTTAGTCGCACCTATGAAGCTGAGCGGGTGTGCAGCCTGCGATGATGACGTGTGCACTGATATGGTCTCTGCCATTTATGACTCAAGACCCAGTATCAAGTGTGTGACCTGCTGGACGGCGTGGGGTGCCGCATGATGTGGGGACTGCCAAGGCTGCGGGCCCCGGCCTTGGAGTTGGCACCGACACTTGGTGTGCCCTATTGGGGACACACTGGTGGCAGCAGGTGAGCAGTGGGGCCTGGGTGCGCAGGGGCGGACATTCACCGCTGGGCGGCGGGAGGGGTGGGGTGCAGCAGCATGTGTGCGCAGGGGCGGACAGGCGATGATGCCGTGTGCAATGATTTGGACTCTGCAATTATTTGTTGTGTACTCGTTTCAGATAGGGGACCTGGTGGACTGCAGTGTTGGCCAGAGCCTGCGTGCGACGCGGGCCTACCGCCACATGGCGTTGCCTCAAGGTTCACAGAGTTAGTGGCACCTATGGAGCTGAGCGGGTGTGCAGCCTGTGATGATGATGTGTGCACTGTAATGGACTCTCCCATTCCGAACTCAAGGCCCAGATTCAGGTGTGTGACCTAGTGGGCCACGGGGCGGGTCCGCGTGATGTGGAGGCTGCAAAGGTCGCGTGTCCCGGGCTCGGAGCGTGCACCGGCACGTGGTTGGAGACACACCGGTGGCGGAAGGTGAGCAGTGGGGCCGGGGTGCGCTTGGGCAGCAGTCTCTCTCCCTCTCTCCCTTTATTTCTGTCTCTCCCTTTCTTTCTCTCTCTCCCTTTCTTTCTCTCTCTCCCTTTCTTTCTCTCGCTCCCGTTCTTTCTTTCTCTCTCTCTCTCTCTCTGTCCTTTGATGAGCGCATGACACACCTTCTTATCTCGGATTTTTTCTTGCAGGCTGTGACTTCCAGATTGTCCGGAGTGGATCTGCATGGACTCTTCAGTATTGTTGTTTTGTGTTGTGTATTAATAAAGTTCTGTTGTGTGATTTCTTAGTTGTATGTTTGTTTCTCCTTATTCTGACCACACATGTAGGTTTGTTGTTGTATTTGTGCGACATCAGGCTCTTATTTTTCTCGTGATTTCGAAACGTTGCTGTGGCACATCTTTGTCCGGGGTGGGTGGGTGGGTCGGGGGGGGGACCAGGGGTGTGGGGGGGTCCTGGGGGTGGTGGCGCTTGGTGTTGTGGGCCTCAGGGGACTCCGAGCTGCATGGGCAGTGGCTCCATGGCATCTGTTGTTCTTCAGGTGTGGCTCTGGGCTGGGCTCCCTTTTGTGGTGCAGGTAGTCGTCCTGCTTAGCACCAGCAAAAGGCAGGTGTTAAATCCCTGCTGCTACCACGGCTTATTGCCTGTTTTTGCATCGCATCGCAGATCTGGCTGTCCGTAGAGAAACGCGCGGTGTTGTCTTTTCGTGTGTTTTTGCACGGACACGCCTATTCTGTATCTCATTAGCGTTAGTTGGCGGTGTCAACCGTGGCGATGTTTTTTGCGTCAGCTATCGCGGGTTATGTGGTGATGCAGGCAGTTAGCACCAGCTTACGAAAGGGGCGGTAATTCTATGGCCACTTTTGCTGCGCTAAAGTGCCGATAACTCGGCGATACGTCCTTGTGAATATGCCCCTTTGTCCCTTTCTATCTCGGCGTGGATGGCACTGTGCTAATCCTATGCTTAAAGACTTTGATAGAAAAGCAGACATTTGAGGTGAGCAAATTTAGAGTGTCGCTGGTGTTGAGAGTGCTCTATACTGGAGCTGCTTTCCACCTAAACTTGAGAACTACCCAGAGTTCTCTGCTTCTTTTTGCATAATTTATGCGTCACTCTATGCCTGAAAGGGAATTGTTTTGATATATATATATATATATATATATATATATATATATATATATATATATATATATATATATATATATATATATATATTATCTACTGGCGGTCGCCAGTAGATAGTTATAGTTACAACCTATTATCCATAGGAAATCCGCGACATTCTATTTGAAATAACTCTCTTGCCGGTTGACGTATCTTCGCGAAATTTTCAAACTTTGTGGCCCGCTCCGGTCCGCTCCTACCCTGAAAGTCTCGGGGGATTCGTCAGCGGGGGCCGAGAAAAAGGGGTCCCAAAACGCGTTTTCCCCATGCACTTTTCCATAGGAAACTTTAGACACGGCTACAGCCCGAACTGCTGAACGGAATCACACCAAATTTGGCAAAGAGGTAGTTCTTGGTTCAGAAAGAACCCTTTTGTTAAATGGTGTAAATCCGTTCAGTAGTTGCTGAGAAAATGAAAAGTAAAAAGTTAGTGATATCTATGGCCGAGTAGGGTCCGCGTACCCTCAGCGCACCCTGCGCGCACCGTCCCGATCACGAGCTGCATGTTAATTGGCTGTCAGCTGGCTGTCAACATTCCGATTCAGGAAATGTTGGCAGCCATTTTATCCCTCGGTAGAACCGAGGGACAGAAACAAGTGCGCAAAGCGCACAAAGGGGGCAGGGTAGAAACACCCTGACCCCTAGGTTTGCTCAGGGGTCCCACAAGGACCCCTGGGCAAAAAACAAAACAATTTTTTAAAAATCGGCAGGATGCGCTCAGGGTGCGCGAATCCTGCCGGAGAAATCGAAGCGCGGTCTCCGCGCTCGATGTTAGTGGCCCCCGGGTGGCCCAAGTCCCGGGGGCATGGTGGGGGGTTAATTTTATGTGTGGGGGGCCACAAAGGGCCCCCAAGCCCCGAGGACCGCCACCCCCGGGGCTTTTTTAAATGGTGCGGGAGAGCTCTGAGCCCTCCCGCAGCCCCGGGACCACCACCTCCCGGGGCTTTTTTTTAAATTAAAAAACCTGTGTGGGGGCTCCAGCCCCCACACGCCCGGGACCGCCACCTCCCGGGGCACTAAACATTTAAATATGGGGGTCCGTTACGGACCCAGAGCCCGGGGACCACCACCTCCCCGGGGCTGTGACCTGAATGGGAGGGGCCGCGCGGCCCCCTCCTGGAGCTCATTATGGCCCTGGGGACCACCACCCCCAGGGCCAGCTCCTGCAGTGTCCCGGGGTGCCTACCCCGGGACACTGTAGTTTGCTATGGCAGGACGGGAGCCTCGCGGCTCCCGTCCTGCCATAGCAAACTGCTTGGATATTGGAAGAGAGACAGGAAACCTGCTCTCTCTTCCAATATCCAAAGCCGACTGCTTTCCACATGGGGAGCTGCATCTTAGCAGCTCCCCATGTGTCAAGCAATGCCGGCTCCCAAGGGACGCGGGGAGCCGGCGGGACTGTGGGGGCTTGGGGACCCCCCACAGTCCCCAACGGAGAGGGCCAGCCCCGGGGATGGGGTCCCCGGGGCAAGTAGTGGCCCGGGAGGGGGCCACGCGGCCCCCTCCCCAAAGTTTAAAAATAATTAAATTAAAAAATAAACGGAAAGGCCAGCCCCGGGGGATGGGGTCCCCGGGGCCTTAAATGGCCAGAGGAGGGGGGCCACGCAGCCCCCCTCCAAAGAATAAAACAAAAATCGAGGCCATGCCCCGGGGGATGGGGTCCCCGGGGCCAATACAGGCCCAGGGAAGGGGGCCACGCGGCCCCCTTCCCGTTTTTTTAATAAAAATTTTAAAAAGGGGTAAGGCCCTGGGGGATGGGGTCCCCAGGGCCCAAAAACAGGAAAAAGGGAAGGGGGCCACACAGCCCCCTTCAGAGGCCAAAAAATAAAAAAATTAAAAAAACGATCGGGCCCGCAGGCCCCGCCCCCTTCCTTCACCACTCTGCAAACGCGCCCTGGCGCGTTTGCAGAGAGGACGAATCCCCTTGAATACTGGGGGTCCCTGAGGCCAACTAGCCCACCAGGAACCTCCAGTATGCGCCAGGGGGCTGCCTTGCAGAGAGGTGTACAGAGGCCACGCCCCTTTTACACCTCTCTGCAACGCAGCTCTGTGGCGCTTTTTGGAGGTATATGGTGGGCTAGTTGGACTCCGGGGACCCTCAGGATTCAAGGGGACTTAATCCCCCAACTTAAAACGCGCCACGGGCGCGTTTGCACAGTGGTGAAGGGAGGGGCGGGGCTTCAGGTGACATGTGTGCAAACAGGCCCCGTGGCGCGTTTTAAGATGGGGAATTAAATCCCCTTCAATCCTGAGGGTCCCTGGGGGCCAACTAGCCCAACAGGTACATCCAGAAAGCGCCACAGAGCTGCGTTGCAGAGAGGTGTAAAAGGGTGTGGCCTCTCTACACGTCTCTGCAACGCAGCCCCTGGCGCATATTGGAGGTTCCTGGTGGGCTAGTTGGCCCCTAGGGACCCTCAGGATTCAAGGGGACTTAATCCCCCAACTTAAAACGCGCCACGGGCGCGTTTGCACAGATGTCACCTCAGGCCCCGCCCCTCCCTTCACCATTGTGCAAATATTCTTCTAAAATCATCCGAAATACGAATTCCGATTTACTCACCTGTTATAAGGAGAGACCTCAGTGCTGCATCTTTCAGCCCAGTACTGGTCCTGAAAAGTAATTTTAACCGTACTTACCAGTAACTTGAATTTCCTTCCATAGGATATCATTGCCTGCTTTTTGCTGAAAAAGTTTCTAAGTGTTGATTTTTGAAACATACAAATATTCCTCTAAAATCAGCCGAAATACGAATTCCGATTTACTCACCTGTTATAAGGAGAGACCTCAGTGCTGTATCTTTCAGCCCAGTACTGGTCCTGAAAAGTAATTTTAACCATACTTACCAGTAACTTGAATTTCCTTCCATAGGCTAACATTGACTGGTTTCACTTGGAAATTCTTCTAAGTGTGGAGTTTTGGAACTTTAAAAGATTCCTCTAAAATCAGCCGAAATACGAATTCCGATTTACTCACCTGTTATCAGGAGAGACCTCAGTGCTGCATCTTTCAGCCCAGTACTGATCCTCAAAAGTAATTTTAACCGTACTTACCAGTAACTTGAATTTCCTTCCATAGGATATCATTGCCTGCTTTTTGCTGAAAAAGTTTCTAAGTGTTGTTTTTGAAACATACAAATATTCCTCTAAAATCAGCCGAAATCCGAATTCTGATTTACTCACCTGTTATCAGGAGAGACCTCAGTGCTGCATCTTTCAGCCCAGTACTGGTCCTGAAAAGTAATTTTAACCGTACTTACCGGTAACTTGAATTTCCTTCATAGGCTAACATTGACTGGTTTCACTTGGAAATTCTTCTAAGTGTGGAGTTTTGGAACTTTATAATATTCCTCTAAAATCAACGAAAGTACGAATTCCAATTTACTCACCTGTTATCAGGAGAGAACCCAGTGCTGCATCTTTTAGCCCAGCACTGACCCTGAAAAGTAATTTTAACCGTACTTACCAGTAACTTATATTTTCTTCCATAGGAATCCATTGTCTGGTTTTCAGCAGAAAAGTTTCAAAGTGTCGATTTTCACAAACTACAAATATTCCTAAAAAATCGCCTGTATGACTTAAACGCATTCTTTCAACTGTTTACAGGAGATGCACCAGTGCTGGATCCAGGATCCAACACTGAGTAAGAAAAAGTAACGATAACAGTTTTTACCTTCTAAGTGAATTTCCTTCCATAGGATAACATTGGTGATTCTATGAGAAAAAGTTTCTAAGTGTCAACTTTTAAAGTACAATAATATTCCTTAAAAATCACGACTGTAACCAAAACGCTTTTACTCAACTGTTTACAGGAGATGTCCCAGGACTGAATCTAGGATCCAGTCCTGTGGTTAGAAAAGTAATCCATAAAGTAACTAATTGCATTTAACTAGAAATTCACATTGAGCTGAATGTTGCATTGTGTTTGAAAATGTGTTGCCCATTGCAACAACTGTAACTACTGTACTTAAAAGTCTATTGCCTATGTGCAAAGTATTTAAACTAAAGTAATTCATTCTGAGAAAGTATTTTTTGTAATGTAATGTATAATGTAATTACAATGTAATTTAAAAAATAAAATATGTAAAAAAAAATTGTTTCTAAAAATGTAGTAAATCAGTATGAAAAAATTTATATAACAATTAATACATTTAAAAATTGTCATTTACAAAACCTTTGAAATTCACTGAAAAACCGTAGGTTTCAGATATGTTATAGTTACAAATTAGCATTTAAAAAACCTTTGAAATTCACTGAAAAAACCATAGGTTTCAGGGACGTTATAGTTACAAATTAGCATTTAAAAACCTTTGAAATTCACTGAAAAAACCATAGGTTTTAGGGACAGTTATAGTTAGTTGGACATTGCACTCGTACAAAACCCGTGAAATTCCCCCGTTATAGTTAGTCCAGCTAACTATAACTCGCGCCCCCGCAATGCACTGCTGATGACGTCACATATTACATCACTCATGACATGGTCAGTGACATCACTGATGACATCACTGATGACATCTCAAATGACATCACTGATGACATCACTGATGACATCATCCATGTGATAATTTCATGCATCTTCTCACACCCTAATATAACCTTTGATACACCCACTCTAAATTACAGACTGCCATTCGCAAAACCATAGACACTCCAACACCAATAACTACATACCCACTCACTGATTCTTAGGTCTACGCACACATCCACTCACTCACCCGTACAGTCACTCATACTTACGGTCACTCAGTACAGGACTATCATATGCACTCATACTACTATATAGACACTCAAACACCGCCACTCATCCATAGAGGTACTCACACACCTAGTCAGTCATGCAAATAATTAAACACACTACCATTTACTCACCTATACAGTTATACACACACCAGCTCACTTACTCATACAAATACTAGCACATTCTTACGCTCTTATACAATCACTGATACAAGCACGCACTCATCCATACAGCCACTATCACAATCACTCACTCTGCTTATAGCTATTTATATACTCCAACACACATATATACTGCCTTTCACATATGTAGTTACTCACACATGTACCACTGGGACATACATTCACTCACTAACACACTCTTACACACACTTACCCACCCATACAGTCTATCACAGATGCACTCTTGAAACCATCCACCCAGTGAATCACCCACTCACACATCTATGCACAGAGTTGCACACACCCCTCCCACACAAACACTCAGGCACCCATACAGATACTCAGACAAGCATTCAATAACTCATATAGACACTCATGTAGCTATTCACAAACACATGCAGCCACTTACACATCAACAGACAGACGGATACAGACATTCACCCAGTTTAGTCACTAACCCATGCATTCAGTAAGATACGTTAAATCACTCACTTATACAGTCAGTCACGCACCTACTAAATCATCCATACAGACACTTACACACCCACTCATTCTTCAATATGTCTTTTCCTATATATATTAAAAATATTTAAACTTTACAGAAACACACAGTCACTGGATGATGTCATCAGTGATGTCATTTGAGATGTCATCAGTAATGTCATCAGTGATGTCATTTGAGATGTCATCAGTAATGTCATCAGTGATGTCACTGACCATGTCATGAGTGATGTAATATGTGACGTCATCAGCAGTGCATTGTGGAGCGCGAGTTATAGTTAGCTGGACTAACTATAACGGGGGAATTTCACGGGTTTTGTACGAGTGCAATGTCCAACTAACTATAACTGTCCCTAAAACCTATGGTTTTTTCAGTGAATTTCAAAGGTTTTTTAAATGCTAATTTGTAACTATAACGTCCCTGAAACCTATGGTTTTTTCAGTGAATATATATATATATATACATACAATAAGTTTAAGGTACACATGTTTCACAACAAAAACATAAATAAAAAAAGAGGCCCTTTAGCCATTATATAAATTTGGTGACTTTGAAAAGAAAATGATGCCACAAACGAATTCATTTGTAAGGCATAGCACGATGGCTACTCAAATGATTATAGAGCTCTCTTGTAACAAGGGTGTACATTATTTAGTATCCCTGACACAGAGAGCCTGTACATGAATATACCTACACTTAAAGCACTGACCACAATTGAGGAAATACTTGAAGAGCGATCTAGACCTCATCTGGCTTCACTTCCTTCATAGTTGAATGTGCTTTTATTGCAATAATGTGGAAAATTATTTGGTGGAAAATTAACTTTATCAACAGATCAAAGACATGGCCATTTCCTAAGTTGCCCACTTTGAAAATATATATATATTTATCAAGATGAAAACCCAGCTTCTATCTGATAATGGACGTTATATTGAAGGTATACAAATGATCTGGAGAGGTAGTCTTGAGCACTACTATCTTTCTATAGTTGGTCTAATTTGAAGTGCAGTGATTTAAGGTTTACTATTGCATATTATAAGACAGAGATTAAAAGTAGAGTCTGGAAAATTGAAACACAAGTCTGTATAAGAAAGATAGCAGACCAGAACACTCTATTACATTATATAAGTGTTCACCCTAGGAATTTGTGAGTTGATCTGTCTTTAAGGCAGTTTCTCTAATCAAGAGAAACTGCACAAATGCATTGATTGCTTTAATAAAGCTGGTACTTTCGCTTTGCCAGTTATTATCATGTGGTTACCCTAAAAGATTGGTGCGTAGAGCACTTAAAGAGCTTCGTACAATGGGAGAGAATGTGTGCTTGAAATAAAGATTACAAATAACCTATCCAAGTCTGTATGTGTTTAAAATGTTGCCAATCGGAGTAATGATTTGAGCTATATCATGAAAAAGAATTTGCATTTGTTGACCTCAGGGGTCTTTAAAATATTTTAACCTTTTTTTGCCTATAAGGATCACCTATTCTTAAGGATAAACTGGTTAAAGATGTTTGTTGAACCTCCCACAGCTTTGGTTATTGCAAAATGGTTTGGGCTTGTCAAAGTTGTTGGTCAATTTAAATGAGGACATTCTGTTGCATGTAATACTACTAAGATTCGTGTTTTTTTTAACAATGCAGTCAATGAAAAAGCTTGGATGCTTTCTACTTTTCCACATGTTTATAAAGAATTTCATATACTGTATTGGATGTCCTTGTAGTCTACAATATATTGGTAAGATAAGCCAACAACTAGAAACACTTCTTTTACAACATCAATCAAGAATCTGGTGTTGGGTAACTATCTTTGTGGAACATCTCATTAAGAAGGGTCATAAGCCCACGGATATGTTTTGATTCATAAATGATGTTTGTTGTCCGTCAAAGAGCGGCTCTTATGTGAGTATGGATAAGGAAAATAAATGGATATGGAAACTTAACTCTGCCAAAGGCGGCTTATATATGTTTGGCGCTCAGAGATGCCCTATTTTTTTGGTGCATGAGAAAGTCCTGTTGCTTTTTATGTGGTTTATTTAAATAGGTTGTGTGTAATACCATGAATGATTGTGGCATGTGAGAATATATGAATGGATTAGATCCTTCTGATTGTTCGTAATTGCCGGCGATCATTTATATATATTCCAGATAATAAATAACATATACTTGGTGGAAGCATGGTTCTTTTTCTTGTAGTGATTCTAACATTTTGCAATTTCTGTGGATTATCTATGTGAACTACAGGTTGAAGTTACCTCATTCTAGGATAGTAACCATAAAGAGGCAAATCACCATTTTATTATTAGAGGTCTGTTCTGCATACTATTTGTTTTCAAAACTCTTATTGATAAGTTGGCTTGCAAGGTTTCAATTTTAATGTCAGCCCAGTAGGGGGCAGGGTTTACCGATGAGCTTAAAAGCCTCTCAGCAATCCTGCAGTGTGGCACCTGCATAGGTTGCGCCTGGGCGTGCGCTCGGGCAAAAACCAGGCCAAGACGGTTCCATCTTAGCCCGTTTGAGACAGATAGAGGCAGGGCAGGTCTGTATTATTAACATCTACTGGATTTGCCCAGTCTTAAATCTCTGCTCATCGCACCCTCCTGAACCTTAAACTTTGGAACCTTCAGGAATCTTACTACTCCTACTTTTTATCCCTCGACTCTATGGACCTGGCGAGACTAAGTCAGCAGTGATTTGCACATTTTACCTGGTGCAATGTCACTAAAAGCCTCCATGCCCTATCGACTTCTTGATTGGATTCTGCCCAACGGTGCTCCTTGATTCCCCCAGTGAGTACTTTGTTACCCATTATTCTTGTATTTGTTTCCCTATTTTCTTTACCGGAGGACGTCTCTCACCCACTCACGACATGGAGAAAAGTAAATCTGAGGCAAAGAACACAACTAAGAAATGGCCCGGAACTAGTAGTTCGATCTTATTCTTTCTAAATAATGCAGTGGGTGTTCTCTCTGAGAAGATTTCCTGTGCCGAGGAACAGTTGACCCATTGAAGACAGGGCATTGACTCTCTGACGGTAGGGGCGGAGGTTTATATAAAAGAATTTTCTATCAAATGGAGCCATGATGCTGCATTGGATCTCCTAACCCAGGTGGACTTGCGAATTACACAAGGCCCTACAGAAATGACAAATCGCTCAGGGCCTGGTGAAGTGGGTGAAGGGATGGGGGAGTTGAGACTCAAAGGTAAAAGTAGAAAGGGGTTACCCTCACTTACCCCTCAATCCAGCAACAACATCACTAGAAAGCTGAAAAGGGGGCAACTGGCTGCAGTTACTGAGAACTGTCCCCTGCAGAAATTATGACATGGAAGTTAAAATTGTATCTGCCCTTGGAAACATCAACCACAGACTTGACCAACTGGAGGACAACATGGGCTCCATGGAGAACTCCGATGGGTCACTTCGGTGCAGGTTGATAATATTTTGGGTAAAATATATCCTTTTTCAAATATACGGACAGAAAATATGCAGGGGAATGTTCCCTTTCTGATGATACTGATCGAATTAGTACGTACTTTCCACCAATCTCAGATCGTGCTTTGTGTTATCCTAACCCAGTTCCGATGGGAGCTGTAGGAAGTACCACATATAATTCTACTGACTCCACTCCTCTGATACAGCTGCCTAATTTGGAGAATATTGCCTCCCTGTGTCCTTCTGGCAGGCCCAGGGTTGTTCCCTGTGCACCAAATAGCAAGTCTGCAGGCTCCATGTTAATACGTAAATCCCCTTATGTGCCTTCCAAGGGTCCTTTATCTATTGATGCGCCCATTCAACTCCCTCCCGCTTGTACTCCTTATGTAATGGTTTTGGCAATGTCTCAATTTTGCTGCATCTCACCCAGGAAGACTACAAGCAACTTAAAAATAAAGTTGTTCATTACCTTGCTGGGAAGGTTCCGCCCTTTGCCAGACAGATGTTGTTTCAAGAAATAGTTATGGCACGTTGAGTAGGATGGATAGGTAGTGCTCTCAAATCTTTTGGGGGGGATTGCGTTGCTGTTAACTTTTGTAACGCCCTCAGGGTGGGGTTCATCTTATCCAATTTTCACGCAAGCTACACACGCTCTGGTGGAATCCGTGTACTGCCCCTGCGTTACTTCTACAAACCCCCATGAGTGGGGACGGCTCAGCAAGGGGACTCTTATCAAGATGACACCACGGAAACTGCCACTACTCATATTTCGAAACAAGGAGCCAGCCTTGCCTTGCTTAACCAATATGAACCCATGAGTGGGCTGAATGATCAGGATTGACTGGGGAGGGTCCAAGAAATAGTTAACCCATCAGTGGGTTTTCTACCCATAAAGTCCTTTAGGTTATAAGTTGGAACATAGTGAGTATCCGCGCTAAACTTGATGAACCAGAGTAGATTAAGAATATTATATGCTTTCAGGAGACGTAGGATGTGTCAGGGGGTCTCCGCCTTGAGGATTATGCTTCCTTTGCTATCAATGCTTCACCCTCACTTAGTGAGAGAGCAAGTGGGGGTCTTGTGACCTTTGTTAACCTAGATCTGACACATAAAATGGAAATGATTTCTTGTAACTCCACTCAAATACTTGGGGTTCTCCTTTATTTTACTAACCATACTAGAGTATTATGCATAAACATGAATAATGCAATTTATGGGAAGGAGTCTGATGATGTAGTGACTTCACTTGGTGCCTTTTTAAAATCCTTTTTTTCTCTCACCCTTGTAGACACATTATTCTGATGATCACTCGAGATTTTAATGTTCACCCCGTATAGATTGGTATCATTATGATGCAAACGAACCCTTAGGTTGCTTCTCAGAATCAAGTCCATCTTAACAACACGATTCTTTTGTAAGCTAATAAATGAGCTTTCGACAGAGTACAACTTGGTTAACTTGCTAAGTGTTAGTAACCTGCTCAGTGGTAACAGCGCCCGACCTTTAAAGGTCTGGGGTTTGAATCTCATATCGACTATGTATATGTCTCAGAATGCTTGTTCTCTTCCCTGAAACCCTTCTCAGTGAACTGGAATGTCTCTAGTGACCATAATCACCTTTTTTGCTAGTTTTCACTGGGACAACAAGCAGGTTGATTCACATCATCCTTTTAGAGCCCCTGTCACCCTTAAAGACCAGGGGTGTTGGTTGAAGTGGGACAAAGTAATTCCAGAAATCGTGTTGGTTATGGCTTGTCAGTCTGAATTTCAAATCTGCCTGGATGAAGAGGTCCCTTGTAATAGTATACTGAGGGCTTTTGACACAGTGTGTACTTAAGTCAATTATTCCATTTTGAAGCCTGGGAGAGCAGGACCCCCAGCCATGAGTATTTGGTTTGAAAAGAAATGTCCAGTGGCGTGTAAGGCACTTTTAGCTTCTCTAAAAAAAAATCCCCACAATCATGGGGAGATGAAAGAGAGTAGAGTCATATATACAGCAGCTTTAAAACATAAGAAGTTGGAATCAGAAAAGGACTTGTGGGAGGAACTCCTCACTGCCAGCACCCTGAAAGATAGTACCATGTTTTGGAGGTTGGTCAATCATCCTTTCTTTAAAGAGGAATAGGTGTCTGAGCAGCAGCACTAGTCCCGACCCAGGCCTGAGAGGACCATTTTTCTGCCCTGTATCAGGGGCAGGACTCAGAGACGCTGACACCACCGCTGATACCTGGTTTTGAGTTGAGACTATACTGGGATGAGATAAGGGATGCTAATATCTCCCTTCCTGCCGGCATTGCTCCAGGTGCCAATGGGGTCCCAGGTGATCTGTTTCAGTCCCTTGTAGACTTTTGGGCCCATTTACTTACCCTCCACATTAATGCTGCTCTCAGCTCCTCTTTGCCTGAGGCATGGCGCCATTCCGTGATAGTGCCTGTATTCAAGATGGGGGACAGGAGTGACCCTACTTTCTACAGACCTATTTTATTAATTGGCGCAGAGGTGAAAATCACTGGACAGGTCAATTTGAAGAGACTAACCCAGTGAGTTGACAATCATAACATATTGTCCACCCCACAATATGGGTTTAGGCCCAGCAGGGCTACTGTGGAGCAGGACCTAAGTCTACACCTAGCAATAAATAAATATGTCAGGGCAAAGAGGGGATCCCTCCACTTTGCCTTCATGGACCTCAGCTCAGTCTTTGATAAGGTTAACAGGGACAAGCATGGGGTTGGACCACTCTTTGGTTGTCTTTCTTAAAGACCTTCATCATGGCCTGACGGGTTCCGTTAGATACAGTAGCAACGGCAAATGCACTAAGAACTTTCATTTGAAAACGGGTGTCCCGCAGTGTTGCATTATTGCACCCTTGTGCATAACATGTACATCAACTGTCTAGAGAGGGTACTTTCAGTCCAGGAAATAAATGTACCAAGAGCTGGGGGGGGATCCCTCCCAGCTCTTTTATATGCAGATGACGCAATCCTGATCGTTTGCACTGCTAGAAGTCTTCACCGGATGTTAGAGCTTTTTATCAATATTATGGATAGTCTGGATCTACTTACAAATGTTAAGAAATCTCACGGTTTTGTCTTGTGTCAGAAAATCACCAAAAGCTCTACCTTTGCGGCACAGGGTCAGGTTTTAGGCAAGGTGGATACTTTTACTTATCTGGGGATTTTAATCGACTCGGGTCTCAGCTGGCAAGCAATAGTAAAAAAGAAAGTAGGAAGTCTTAAAAGGGCCTGTGCCAGTGTCACTGATTTCTCCTCCTAGCTGGGCCAGAAGCCGTTGAAAATTATGCTTGATGTTTATAAAGCTAAATGTGTTCTATTTCTACATATGGTTGTGAGATCTGGGGCTACATCAATATAGCCTTGATTGTGGTGGAGGAGAATACATTTTTAGGGGTCTTTTGGACATTGGGCAGTGTACTCCCTCTGAGATTTTAAAAGAAGATCTCAGGTTGAGCTACATTGCTGATTTTATCTATCTACATCCACTTAAACTTTGTTGTGCAGTCTGGCTAAATGAGGAACTTATCCTTAACAAGCTAGTTATTCGGGATTGTCTGAATTTAGATAATACATCTAATGTTTCATTGTTGTATCATGTGGAAGAAAGTTTCAATGCCCTTAGGAGGCCTGAGCTTTTCTCTAACCCAGAAAGCATTGGGAAACATGATGTTGTCTGGTTAAGGCAGGCCTTTAATATTAGGGTGGAAGCTGAGAAGGAAGCTTCTGCCTTGGCCAAAGAGACATATCGTCCTTTTGCCATGCTTAAAACCATTCTCAGGATTGTACCCTATCTTCTTCTTGAAATGACAGGCCTTCAACGGTGTATATTAAACTATTTCAGGCTGGGCATATTTCATCAGCTGCTTTTTCCAGAGGGCTCCTGGTTCAGGAATGCAGACTTGCCACTATGTATTTGTGACCAGGTCTCCACATGCGACACCTTACACATTGTACTTATCTGCCCTATTTTTAAGACCTTGCGTCATAAGTTTTTAAGACCACTCCTTTTAACTTTGAACATTAGACAGGCTAAACCCGCTTTATTATATCTATAGCTTTTAGTGACGCCCAAAATTTGGTTTCACGTGTCTCAATACCTGTTTGGGGGTTTTAGCGCTAATCACCAGGCCCCACCGCCCTGCTTTTTTCTTTTATCTAGTCCAGATTCTAATATAGATGGACTTTTATCTGGGATGTGGTAATATTGTGATGTTTGTTAATTAGCTTTTTCTGGTGTGCTTTTATACTGCACATCTATATGTTTTTAATTGTTTTTAATGCTGTTGTGGTACTTATATTTGTACCCATGTAACACCTGATGCAGTGTTTTTATCTTTGTATGCTTGTATGATTTCACTTTTGTAAAGTAGAATAAAGTCTTTGACCTTCCTTTACCTACTGGCTCACTCACCTGTTTCAGATAACCATTCTTGAACAGTATTCAGAGGATATGAAATTGAGCCTTGGTTTCTTCATTGTTTTGAAAGCACACTAATGATATTGGTGCGTAAGAAGCCACTTAATAAAACCTTTCACTGCCTGCTCACCCACTTTTACTGGCCCCAGTTGAGGCCAAGACAGATGCATTCTGCGAGTCCTGTGTTACCTTCCAAGCCCGTGGAAAGTCAGGGGTAAAGCATAAAGCTTCCCTTCAACCTTTCCCCATGATGGGAATCCCCTTTTAGTGGGTGGGCATTGATATTGTTTTGCCCCTGGACTCCAAGACAGCCCTAGGCAACAGGTTCATCCTGGTCTTGGTGGGCCATGCCACCCTGTACCCGGAGGCCATCTCGCTGATGTTGGTTACTGCATCTGCAGTGGCCAGGGCACTGATGGGGATCTATACTGGAGTGGGTTTTACCAAGGAGTTCGGGTCTGACAAGGACACCAACTTCATGTCCACCTACATGAAGGTTGTTAAAAGATTCAACAGGGCATGATTATGGACCTACCATGATCCAAGTGGCATAAGTGGGACGTCTTTTTACTATGCTTTCTGTTCGCCTACAGGAAGCTACCCCAGAAGTAGTGAGCTTTAGCCCCTTTGAACTTCTGTTTGTCCACCCTGTGAGAGGGCTTCTCAACCTTATCAAGGAAGAGAGCACCCAAGAAACCCCCACAGGATATAATGAGCTACATGTTAGTCCTCCGGTCTCAGATGAAGCACTTCGGGAAAGAGACCACTGAAAACCTGGAGGCAAGTCTGGCGGTGATGAAGCAATGTAATGAATAATAGGACACTCTGATAGAATACCAACCTGGCCACAAAGTGTGGGTCATGGAGCTTATGGAGTTGTGAGCCTTACAGGCCTGGTGAACAGGGCCCTATGAAATCAAAGATAGTGTGAAGTCACCTATGTGGTTTACCTCAAGACAACCAGGATCTAATTAGGGGAACTGTACGTCAATCATGGCAAACTGCACTTTGAGGGGGTCCAAAATGACAGATGATGGTGACGAGAAGAAGAGTGAATCCTTCCCAGACCACCTGTCTTCCAAGGAGCAAGATGGGTCAGTGGAAGGGGTTGTCCACTCTCCTACCCTGATTCCAGAGCAAACCAGGGACTGTCGCCACTTGTGGGGGCAGTTCATCTCACTTTATCACTTACCCTGGGGCTCACCAGCTGGTGTACCCATGACATTGGCATGAGGGACAGCATGCCTGTTAAAAACTGAATTTACAGGTTGTCTAATAAAGTGATGTCCTGTATTAAGGATGAGGTGTCCAAGATGCTGGAGTTGGGTGTGATGGATCCTTCCTGTAGCCCCTGGTCTAGCCCAGTGGTCTTCGTACCAAAGGCTGCCTCTCTGAGCACCACCCAGATCTCCAATTCTCTGTGGACTATAGAGGCCTCAGTTCAGTCAAGGAGACTGACACTTACCTCTTCCCCAGATCTGATGAGCTCATTGACAGTTTAGAGGCTGACATGTTCCTGAGTACCTTTGATATGAGATCAGAGTAGTGGCAAATTACCCAAACTGAAGCAGCCAAGGATAGGTCTTCTTAAGCCTCACTGAATACTACAGGAGATTTGTCGAGATGTATGACACCATTTTTGCCTCCTTGGCAGAGCTGACTTCTAAGAAGCAGCCAAAGAAAGCAAGCAAAATCGCCCTTGACACCTTGAAGGAAACCATATGAACTGCACCTGTATTCAAAAAATCTGACTTCGAAAGATATTCCTCAAGCAGACAGATGCTTCAGTGCATGGTATTTAGGCTGTTCTCTCTCAGCTGAATGGTGAGTGCGTGGACAAACCAGTAGCCTTCATCAGCAGGAGATTACTTCCCAAGGAGCAAACGTGGAGTGCAATTAAAAAGGAGGCATTTGCAGTGGTCTGAATACTGAAGAAACTGATACCATACTTGTTTGGGTCTCAATTCCAGGTTCAGACAGACCACAGATGGCTGATGCAAATGCCTAATGAGAATCCTAAACTGTGAGGTGGTCCATTTCCCTACATGGCATGGACTTTTCAGTGGAGCATCACTGTGAGATTGACCACTCCAATGCTGATGGTCTCTTCAGGTTTTTCTGCCTTAGCACTGAGAACTCCCATGGGGGTGGTTAGTTATCCCTTCCTTCTGCTGGGGGCGGTTAGTGTTGGAGAGGAGCATCTTTTGCACAGTATTCCCCCAGATGTTTGCCTTGCTAGGCTCAACTGGTTTTGCTTAACCTAGGACACTGTGGGTCTTATTTATGAGCCCTTGCGTCACTTTTGCGCCACCGATGCGTCACTTTTTGTGACGCACCAGCGGTGTAAAAAATGCGCCATGTTGCGTCATATTTACAAAGTGACGCATCTAGGTAGATGCGTCACTTTGTACACCCCTGCGCCACATTATACCTGCGCCAGGTATAATGTATGCAGGGTGGGTGTTCTGACTCAAGTAAGCCTTGTAGAAGTGACGCAGTGAAATCTATGAGATTTCACTGCGCCACTTCTAGGACGCAAATGCATCAATATCTTACGCCTGCCTCACAGCAGGCGTAAGACTGACGCAGGCACATTTGAAATGGGACTTGCCCATGTGAAATGACCCATTGCTGAAGTTGCGTCACTTTTGCGACACACTCCAGCAATGCGTCATTTTTGCGCCTACAGATACGTCAGAAAAACTGACGTATCTGTAACTCCTTGCGACATGATGCGTCATACTATAAATATGATGCATCCAGTATGTCGCAAGGAGGGCGCAATGAAAAGTGATGCATCGCTGTTTTCACGCAGCGATGCGTCACTTTTCATAAATGAGGCCCTGTGTACTTTACCCCTGCCCACCAGTGGTAAAGTGATTGTTCTCCCCCACTTTACCATGGTTAATGTAGTATGTATCTAATTGGCACATTTAATTTGCTTTAGGCCTTTAGTATATGGTACTCGACGTACCCAGTGCCTGTAAATTACAAGCTACTTGTGAACTGCAGCACCCATTGTGCCATCCACTGAAAGTCGTCTGTTAAAAGTTTTGTAGTTTGGTGCTGCAAGGAGCAGCTTCTCAATGTTTGTGCATGCTGGTGATAGTCGGTCGACACCCTAGCGCACCCTATACACGAGCCGCCCCTGCTTTTCCCTACAAGAGAGTGCAGAAAGAGTCAGTTTAGTAATTTATTCAATCAGGCAATTTCCTGGTTTGCTGGAGCCACTGTAGGCTGGTTTTTGAAAGTCAAGAGCCTTCCCCTCTACCCCCAACACCCTCAGCTACAGCAGCAGAAATGCTTAATTTGATCCCGTGGTTGCAGGTAGGGCATTCATTTTGGGGAACAGCACTTATTTTTCCTTATCAGAATTTGCTACAGGAAATGATGGAGAAAAACGCACAAGGTGGGAAAGAAGGAGGAAGAAAAGGACAGAAAATCAATGACAAAACCTGAAGGCAGAGGTAAAATGTGATGTATGTGAATTAATGGAAAAACGAAAACTGAGAAACCATACTAAAGGAAACCAGATCATGCAAAAACAATTTTAAGGAAAGATAATTTTAAGAAAATAGAAATTAATCAAAAATTAATGGAAACATTTTAAAAGAAAGATATTTTAAGGCAAAATCCAAAATTGCATTACACTTGGGTGGAGTTTAGGACTAGTGAGGGTTTTTTGGGTTCACGAATGGGTAATATTTAGGGGTGATAAGGGGTTTTTAGAAGTTATGAATGGGTGGACTTCAGACATAGAAAGGGGTGTTTAGGGTTGGGATCAATCGAGTTTAGGGGTGGGGAGGGGTTTTTTAGGTATCAGGAATGGGTGGAGTTTAGGGGTGGTGAGGGGTTTTTAGGATTCACGGATGAGTGGAGTTTATGGGTGCGAGGTGTTTTTATGGTTTAAAGATGGTTGGAGTGTAGGGGTGTTGAGAGGTTTTAGAGTTCATGGATGGATGGAGTTTAGGTCTGGTGAGGAATTTTAGGGTTCAGGATGCATGGAGTTTAGATGCAGAAAGCAGTTTCTAGGGTTCAGGGATGGGTAGAGTTTAGAGTTGGTGAAGGGTCTTTAGGGGCCATGCATGGGTGGTGTTTAAGTGTGGTGAAGGTTTTTTTAGGGTTCAGTGATGGGTGGAGTTTCGAAGTGATGAGGGGCTTTAAAGGGTCAGGCATGGATGGGGATTAGGTGTAGAAAGGGGCTTTTAGGGTTTAGGAATGAGTGGAGTTTATGGGTAGTCAGAGGTTTTACAGTTCAGGAGAGTAGGGGAAGGAAGTGCTTCTAGGATTCAGTGGTGGTTGTAGTTTAGGTGTGGTGAGGGTTTTTATGGGTTGTGAGGGGTTGGGATGGATGGTGTTTAGGGGTGGTGAAGGGTCAATGAATTAAAAACATCCGAAGTAATTGTTTGACAATATAAAATATATAAATCTGAAATATGTAAAGCAGTAAAACAAAAACCTCGGACAAAATTATTAATGAAGGTAAGATCTGCAACCATTGTAGTTACACTTTAAAAAGTAAGCATGCAAAAGACAATTTTGAACGAAAAGACATTCTATGAATTGGTTTCTACGAAATTGTAAATGCCATTCATTCTGAAAATGTCCATTAAACAGTTTAGGTGAATTTTTTTTTCCAGTAATTTTATTCCATCAATTTCTTTTTCTATGAAATCACAGATAACTGTGAAAAGGAACCTGCAAGAGTGAGATAAAGGGGCAGAGAGTGACCGATGGTGGATTGAAAGGGGATGGTGTGAAATCAAAACTCTGCAGCCTTGGTGTTCAGCGCTGCGACATTCAGAAGCGCTGGCCACTGGCTACTAAGCAAAACATTGGGCCCTGGACCTTATTACTTTACACTGCAGCAGACAAAAAGAGAGAAAGAGAAACAAAGAGCAACAGTGGTTGAGAAATTGGAAAGAAAAAGACAGGAAGCAAGAGGGACTGGTCTGAACTTTTTGATGGAGCTTGTTTCAACATTTTTGCCAGGGCCTCTGTGGATCCATATCAGGCCCTGTGGGCAAATGTTATGCTTTTTTAATAATTAAGCGCCAAATCTTTTAGTATTCCCCTGTGAACTGCCTACTTATACTCCTTAAGTCAATAGCCTTCCATCATTAAAGTGAAAGCAGTGACCACCAGGCACTTTTAACGATTTTAAATTGTATTCATCACAAAAGCACTGGTTAGTGATAGATGACATCATTAAATAAATACTCACAAGGGACTGTGCAAAATTTTAGAACAAGCGTTTGGCTTATTTAAAATTCCCAGTTTCAGATGTGCATTTATCATCCGAAAGGAAAATCAATCATGCGTCCTTTAGAAAAAAAATCTACAATATATTTTCTGCTGTTGATACCGGAATGTTTCCATTTTTCAAAATGACCTTAATTTTTCATGCATGAAAAGCTCAGTTCTTGACTAGAGTGGATCAAATTATGTTTTATGAAAAACTATTCAAATATTCCCTACTAATAAAAGAAAAGTTTGCTGGAGAACAACACCCTGTTCAGCAAGCATTTTTCTATCCTGCAGTTTGGAACCCAAACCCAAGTACATATATCCAAATAAAAATATAAATTAAAAGGAAGGGAACCCGAGCTATAAAAGAACTCTATTACGGAAAGATTGATGCATAGTGAAAGAAAAGGGGGGAATGTATGAATGTGTTTCTTTCTCAAAGAAATAATATTATTATTGTGGTGGTAGGGGTGTGGGGGGTAGGATATGCCCATGAGATCGTTTCCTCTGTGACTAGTAGAGACATTGGGACTGGATTACATACTTCTGGTGCATACGATGTCCTGTTTGGCCGAGGGAACACATTTGCCACACTAAAGGGAGAAAGGCAAGTACACGTTTATTTACATGCCAACGTGTCAGCTTTGTTTTCTGCCGCAGATGGTTGGGTGGAAGTTCTGCCATGTTCCTAAGGCCATGATTATAAGTCGGGCAGAGCAGTAGCACCAGGTGGGATATCGCTCCCTCTGATCACGTCTGGCTCAGTGTTTCTTCACCAGAATTTACTATGTGTGGAAACATCAGGGCTGAATTTACCAGTCGGGAAAACTGTCTGGTAAAATCGTTAAGTGATCATATAAAGGCTGTGGGTACAAGCTCAGCCGGGCCCTCGCCAGGTCTCTCCTGTGTGGCACAGATGGAGCATGGATTGCTCCACCCTGCCATCCCAAAGCACTCCCTGCTCCCAGACTCCACCCACACCCCCATGACCCCCACTGCTGCAGCTCACATGTGCCCCCTGCTCTCATTTATCAGCCGTTTGCAGCTGATAATACATGCGAGTTCTACCCCATGGCATTGGGAATTCCATGTAAAAAATGTTTGTCTGATACAACCGGGTCTACACAGTTATTCTCCATTATACATGAGGTTTAACTTGTAACTGCACAGCACTGGCAGGGTTTACGGTACTGTACCGTAATTACTAGTGCAGAGGTTGCCTCTCACCTACTAGGACAGTCGGAAGTAACACAAAGGGATGGTGACTGGGATGTGATTTTTGTTGCTAATGTCCTGTTATGTCTCTCTTCTGATTCTGGGCCATTATCTGTAAGTTAATTAGAAGGACAAAATGGTATAAAAACTGTGAAAGTACATCTGCAAGCAAAGTACAAAAAACTCGCTTGTCAGCGGTATTTGAATTTGTTGTGGTAGATTGCACCGATCTCCATGGTACCATGAAATTGACTATAACAAGCATTATTTGTTGCTGCAGAATTAATTTTATGAATTACATTTTTGCACAATTTTGAGCTGTAGCGGATGTTTGGTGAAGTAATTAGTATTCATTAACATATTAAAACAGGGAAAAGAAGCATACATCTTCAATTCTTAGCAATTTTATAACACAGCCAAAGGGAACACCGCATTCTGTTCTTCTTTTAAGAAATGACAAATGCAGCCCCATTTTTGCTGCTCTGCTGGTGCGAGCACTATGAATATGTGCGAGTCTCCCGCTCCCGGTTGTGCCAATATCATCTCCTGGTCCTGCAGTTTTCCTTGACTTGCATGCTGCAGGGGGGTCACCAAAGGTTACCAAGGAGGGTCAGAAAGTTGTCCGTGAGGTCCACAGGCCCACCATCGATGGCCGCTCAAGTGTGGCTGCACCTTAATTCCTCGTGGCGACAGTGCACCCCAGTACTGATGGGGGTGACTGTGCATTTGCCATGCTCGCTGCAGGTTTCCGGGGGGGGGGGTAAGAGGGTGATATATAAAACACAGGGTGCACTTTTATGCAGGGTGGCACTTTGTTATGTTATGTTAACTGCGCATAGCTACCCAAAAAGGGTTTCCCAGCGCAGCCTAGAGGAACCACAACAAATAGAAAAGAAGTAAATACTATTGGTTAAACAGCCAAGCTTTGACTAATTTACGAAATTTTAAGTGAAGTGTTTCTTTGCGGATCGGTATGGGAAGAGAGTTCCACAAGAGAGGACCAAGATAGGAAAAAGAACGGCCACCCATTCTTGTGAGTTTGATCCTGGGAACCATAAATATTTCCTGTGTCGTAGAGCGTAACAGTCGAGAAGGCTGATATTGGCGGACAAGTTTTTGCAGGTATTGAGGGGCAGTTCCAATCTTAATCTTAAACATATAGATTTCAGGCAGAAGCAACAGGACTGATCTCTGTATCCCCGGGAAAAACGAAGAGGAACTGTGGCTTAAACCTGCACAGGTGGAAAGACAGGTTTCTGGTGGAGATCCCGCCTCGTGCCCGGTAGGTGAGTTCACGACCATGTTTTTGTTTGGCCTGTTTTTTGTATCCAACCTCGGCAGATAACAGATTAGAACACAGTATTAAAGCTATGGAAACCGTGTTGCACATTTTTTCTACTGATGGGAACAGAGACTCTTTTGTGCTCCTGTGTAATCTTTGAAGGAAGCAAGGGTGGAAACTGTATGTAGAATAATAAAGATGAAAAATGAGTACAGCTATGGATGGCATTGTTGTCCAAGAACTCTAATTAACAAAAGATCCTGGGCTGACAATGTAGGTATCATGTAGATAATTGTTTCTAGCCTGATTCTACCATTGAATATATAATAATAGATTGAGGATGGTGACTAGTGGACATGACAGAGGGAACACACACAGCAGAACATCATTCCAGAAGAAGTGTGATGTGAAATGTGTTCCTCAATCTCAAAGAGGGATTGCACTGTCTACAATGAGTTGCAACAATGGTTGAGCTGCCTGAGATGCAGAATGTATATGATGGCAGGGAAAATAAATTGTTAAAACTGTCTAACAACCAAAGCTACTGTCATCCCCTGATCAAGAGGTAATGTGGATATCTATTCCCATTGTTGTATGGCAGGGGAAGTGGTTGTAAGAAACCTTTCAATTTTGTTTGATTGGCCTTCCCTCTGCAACAAATATTACATTTAGGAGCATGACGTTACATTTCCCCTGCAGAGGCCTACAGAAATGTTGCTTTACAAGTTCTGAACTCCTGCCTATAAGAAGGTATTCAAATGCAATACAGTGGGTCACCATAGGAAACACTAGGCATCGTATCATATCAGTAGCAAATTCTGGAAGGGTAGAATTTGTTGCATCTCATGATTAGGAGTCCTAACTTTACTACTCCTAAACTGAGAAAAATCCTAACTTTAAGACTTTCGGTATTCACAGAAGGCATTTAGGAGTCCTAAAGTTAGGACTACTAACTTCTGTGAATACCGAAATGAGTAAGTTCATTCTGTGAATACCAAAATGAGTAAGTGTATTCTGTGAATACCAAAAAGTACTAACTTTACGTTTTTGACGTAAGTTAGTTCTGTGACTCAGGCCCTAATAAAATAGTGCCACTCTTTCTCCTTGAGTTATGGCATTGGTTTATCTGAACTTCAATATCCTAAAGGGATCCTTGTCTGCAGACATTGTAACTGTTCCTCAATTAGAACTGCACTGAAATAATTTTTGGACATCAGTCCAGTGGTAGAACTTTGAGTCATTATCATGCTCCAGAGGTACTTCATAGGATGCAGGTTCTCCTCCCAATTTACGTGTGCATGCAGTGGAAGATCTTTATGGCAAACCTAGTTGGAACGCAATAGGAGCTGTGAGCTTAGTGATATGATTAGAAGGTCATTGAGAGGAGGCAGGTAACATCTAGGTTCCTTTTGTGTGGGGAGATATTGGTCTTTGAAGAAGTGGGTCTTCAAAATCTTTCTGAACTGCAGTATGTTTAGAGCAGTTCTAATGTCAATGGAGATGGTGCTCCATATCCTAGGTGTATATATGGAGAAGGCGTGCCTTCTTAGCTTCTCCTTCTAGCATTACTTCATCTGTAGTCTGGCAATGTCCTGTAAATGGGATGTTATCGTAGATGTTGGAGCTGGTCTTGAAGATAATGTGTTTAAGAAATTGAGTTTTAGTTGCAAAAGATGTGAGTCCTTTACAAATAATAAGTACCCAAATGTCTTTTTACTGGGAACCAAGTACCCCATTGTAGCACTTGATTCTCTCAGGGTAGTGAAGCAGAGCAGGCCAAGACTTACTCAAAGAAGGTGGTGTGAGCTCGCAACTAGGCAAAATATTTAGTTTGGCGGAGTAATCAGAGATATTTAGGTAATTTTGCATTACTCTTTTGTTGCAAAATTACCAAAAATTATGCGATTGCACCTCTTTATGTAATTAGGAATAATTTGGCACAAAAATCCAATTACGGGAGCACATAAACAACAAATGTAGTGAGCACGAGAAGCAGTTCACTACTGCTGTTCATGTTGTGTTGCATTTAGTGTTATTTTCTTAGTGCAAAATGCATCCTCAGTTCCATTTTGGACACAGGATTGCATTTTGTGTTGAGTAAATAATGCTAAATGCCTGGGTTATGCTTCTCGTTTAATTCCTCACAATGTAGCATAATTTTGCTGTAAATTCAAGTAGTTATGAAACAGTTCATTACGCGAGATATGCACACTTTTACTGGTAACCTGAGGTCACTGGTCAGCAACACAATTAAAAAGGAGAAGTATTTTTTTACACACACTACTAAATACTATGAATTAAAGGGCAAATGTGGCGGGAACAGGCATAGGTCCTCTTTAGTAGCTGTGTTCCTTCAGCTACTCTAGAGGACCACTGCTGTCGCCTTCCCCCAAAGTCAGTGACACGATTCCCATAGAGTTGGAAGTAAGAAAGTAAGTTTTTATATGTATAGTTAATAACAACCAGTGCAATACAGAAATCATAAGAATACATAATAGTGCACGGTAAAAATAAAAAAACATGATTAAAAAATGACTTTTTATCAATTAGAATTACTTTAAAACATTTTAAAATTTAGACAGGTCTGTAAAAAAGCCTATGAGTAAACAGTGCAATTATATAAGCCTGTTGTACTGTATTATCAGTGTTCCAACTATCCTTTTGATAATGGGCCAGGCCCAGAATGTGTAAGTGCGGTGCACCCGCTAAGAGAATGATCCTCAATGTCAGCAGTGTCCCTAAGAAGTGTAATGCTTGTGGGTTAAGTTCAGAAAGTGCAAAGTGGACCTGGTGTCAAAGGGACATAGATGGACGAAGATGCTGGGCTTCAGCTGGTCCCTACCTTTGCAGCATCAGGTGCAGGGGTGCAGTATGCAGGCGGGCTCGTGGCATTTTCTTTTCCACCAGCGCAAGTAATTTTACCAGCCTGCATTTTTACTGTGGGTCCCCAGGCTTAACGAAGGCCAGCACTGCCTGTCTCTGGGTGCCGATCTCTCTGTAGTTAAAATGAATTTTGAGCAGCTCAGACCTTTCCCCCCATCAGCTCTTTACAAATGCATAGCAAGTGCGTCAGGTCCTCCATTCCTTTGCCGCATAGGCAGCAGGAGGATGAGGTTCACTCGCTCTGCCAAGGTGGAAGATGCAGAGCAGACAGGAGTATCCCCAGCCGGTGTTTCATATATTTTTATTTTGTGATTCTGGAGTAGCCTAGGTCAAAATATTTTTAGAAGGGCTAGTGTGCAGTAGCGATTTATTGTCATCCAGGCTTCTGCCTGGGAACGTGGCCTTGTCTTCAACCGCGAGAGCCTTTTTATTGATTTCCAAACCAGTTTTTTAAAGGCTGCATGGCTGGTTTGTATGTTCCAAAGCTGGAACAGCTTGGTTATTGCAAGAGATTCCTGAAGATAGCTTCTGGCGGGTGATGTATTCCTGTTATGCAGTTCTTGCCAAAGGAGATGGTTTAGGGTTCTTGGGACGGCATTTCTGATCTTATGCCAGCAGATGATAAAGGATCCTTGCCTTGCCAGAGACTGCTTTATTAGGCTGAACTCCAGCTGAGCCTGTGCCGCAGAAGAGTAATTTGGGCAATTAAACAAGATTCTGTATGCCTTGACCAGAGTGCAATCCAATATTTTGGCATCTGTGCCTCTCAGGGATTTGCTGCCATAAGTAATTGTGGGTAGTATTTTAGCTTGTACCTCCGGGAGGAGAGGGAGCAGCGTCGGTCCTGTCTGTTTTAATTTGAGATTCTTCAGTGCCACTGCTAACGCCAACCCTTTCCTTTTAATCACGTCTTTCTGGGAGGCGAATGCGCCTTCTTTGTCGATGTTTATGCCTAGGAATTTGTAATCATCTGCAGTCTGGATTTGTGTGCAACCCAAGTACCAGGTTAGAGGCTTTTTCCTTTTGTTGTTGATAGACATTATTCATGTCTTCATAAGGTTCACCTCTAGAAATTTCTCTGCAGAATATTTCTGCATTGTGTTAAGGAGGTGTTACAAACCCACCTGTGTGTGACTGACAAGGACCTCATCGTCGGCATAGAGAAAGCTGGATAGTGTTGTGCTCCCCAACCTAGGAGCATGCAAGTTGCAGGTATTGAGTGCCTGCGTCAAATCCGCCATGTAAAGAATGGATAGTGTGGGGGTGAGCACACACCCTTGCTTTAACCCTTTAGTAGTTGGAACTCACCTGGAGAGGTGTGTGCCCATGCCCAGTTTCATCTGCACCCATGTGTTCGTGTGAAGTAGGATCAGTATGTCCAACAGAGCCCTTGAAATGTTCCAACAGGTTAGCTTCTTCTAGAGCCTTCCCCTGTCTATACTGTCGAAGGCTGCAATTAAATTGATAAAAGTGGTGGAGAGGTAGCTTGGAGGATTTTGCCATGTCTATAATTAGTGACATGGCCTAATGTTTGTTGTTATACCCGTTGCTTTGAAGAACCCTGTCTGATTAAGTGAGATGATTACATTCACCAATGCCCAAGATGTAAGTTCCTCTAGCAGTGTTCCTGCAAAGTATTTTACCTCATTGTCAATCAGGGCAACCAGACAGTAGTTTTTTGGTGAGGACCGGTCTCCACTTTTGTGTATAGGAGAGATTATTTAGCCTTTCCAGGAATCTGGAAGCTTCCCAGAGATCTTATTTAGAGGAAACGAGGGTCTAGGGCTGTTGCCCAATATTCAGTCCTTTGTTTGAAGAGTCTTGGTGGGATAACATTGGGGCCCGGGCACCTTCTCTCATTCCTTTAGCTATTTGTCACTTGATTAGGTTTGTATGGGGCAGCCTGAAGCCAAGCTGAGAATTGTCAGTTGATTAAGGCGGAAATAATATGGGGCTGCCCTGCATGAATGGTCTATATTTGTGGGGCCTTCTGATGCTGCACTATTGGATCGGTTCATAGTGGTTATAATGCCATGATAATTAAAATGGGTCCTCAGATAGTCTGCCCAGGTCTCCTCAGGGATGTAGGATGCCACTCCCCCATGCAGTGGGTGCATTATTTTGTTTTAGTTGGAAGAATAAGTGGAAATACCTGGGGTGATAGCGCAATTCTAGGATGCCTCCATCACTGTCCCAACCCTCCTGCACATCATTCTGGGACAAACCAATATGATGAATTCAAGTTGTCTGTGGAAAGAGCTCCCCTGAGAGTCTCAGTTCTGCCCCTTGATGACACATATACCTGATCCCTTTCCACCAAAACTTCAAAGCTGAGCCCCTCCTGTGTTCTGGCCCTGGAGGCCTCAATAACATAAAACATACTGTGTAGCAGATTGTGCCTATAATGTTTAAAATCTGGAGGCACCATAGACTTTTAGTAGGCGCTACATACCTACACTCTGGGCCTAAGTTGTAAAATAATGAGCACCAGTGCAGAAATCGCTGCTTAGAAGCTCGTGGCTGGCATGGAGTGGCGAATACCAAAGCTGCTTATTCTGGAATCCATACCGGGCCTCTTTAATCCATTGCCAGATACTCCCTGCCCCTTTACATCACTCTTGCAAGTTCCTGCTTTCTCCCTTGGTGATGGTGTTTCCGTCTTTCTCATCCTCCTTTTTTCCTGTTTGTGTGTTTACCCTCTGTCCATCTCAGGAAATGTCTAATTCAGAAAAATAAGTGCTAGTGCCCACAAATGAGTGCTGATGGCCCCCAATGGCCATCACTGGTTCAAATTAAGTACTGCCTACACCTACACTATGAATGCTTACTCACATTACAAGGGCTACCCCAGATCAGTCTCAATCCCTGAAGAGTCCCTTCTGTGGCAGAGTACATGTGTGTAAATACCATACTATGGAAGATGGCAGTCTCACACGCACAGCAAGCCACAAGTTTGCACATGTGTGTGCTCACATGTTTACATTTAACCAGCCTAGAGCCTGTAGCCCTAGCTGTGCAGCAGTGACCTTATCTTATAGGTGGACTCTGGCAGTTAGCACACTCCGTTCAATTAGCATTGATTTACCATGAGTGAGTCTAGGATAGTGAGACTTACTCACAGTAAAGTTCAAAAACCTGTTAGTCAAAAGTGAAAGATCCTGAGAAACTAAAAGGATGTAACCAATTTGCTACAATGTGGACCTGTAGGAGGAAGCAGTGTAGATGCTTTAGAATTGCGGTGATGTGGTAGCGCTGACTTTGACCTTTGATGAAGTGTGCTTTAGTCTGTAGGATGCTTTCAAGGGATGCTAGTGAAGAGTTGGGGAGGTGGTTAAGCAGAGCATTGCCTCTATCCAGGTAGAAGACCAGGGCTTTTGCTCTTTCCCGGAGGTGAGTCTTGAAAGGAAGAGTTTCATTTTTTTAAGAGAGAGTGCAGGTTTCATGCTATTTTGGTATTCTTGGCAATGTGGTACTTGAAGGAAAGATCTATGTCAAAGGTGAATTCAGATTATTTTACATTCACTCACATCAGATAGAAGTGCTTGAATCTGAAGTTGCCTGGTGCATTTGCATTTTGAGAACAGCATGAAGTCAATATTTGTAGGGCTGAGTTTCAGGAAGGTGATTAATATCTACTTCTAGTTCAACTAATAGCAGGTATGTAGGTGCTATATGTCGTCCATTGGCAGTGTTAGCATATTAATGCCTTTTGGTGTTGTTGTCTGAGAGTATTGGTCCGAGGAGTTCCATGTAGAGGTTGAAGATGATTTGTTGAAGACTGGCCCCTTGGTGAACTCTGCAGAGGACAGGAAGTTTCTGTGATCTTAAAGCTTCCATCTCTATGAGCGTTTGTCAGCTGGAGAGGTGAATCTCAAGCATGTTTTTAGGATGGAATGACTGTTTGACACTTAGGCCCTCATTATGAGTGCCTCGGAGGGGTGCTGGTGCTAAATATCAAAAAAGTAATCTAGAATAGGTGTCCTTCCATAACTAGTTACAGCACTGTTGTCCTACAGACATCACACATAAATATACAGAATGCTGGTATAGCCCAATGGGGCACATGCATCAACATAATGAATTGCGATTCCTTAATAGCGATTTTTAAGGAATCGCTATTTAGGAATCGCAATTTCTTATGCATGTAGGAATCGCTAAATAAATTGCGATTCCTACACATTTCCTATTGCGATTCACTAATAGGGAATGCCTTCCCATTTATTCCTATGGGCCTAGAGGCCCATAGGAATGAATGGGAAACCATTCACAATTTGCGATTACCAAATAGATAATTGCAAATTGCGAATGCAATTTCAAGGGTGCTAGGGGGCCAAAAGGACACCCTGATGCACCCCCAAAATTGGCATGTGTGCACATGGTGCGCACACACATGCCCCAAGGGCATGTGTGTGCGCCACACTTGGGGCATGTGTGTGCGCCACATGGAACTTAGAAAAATGCAAATTTGTGCATTTTTCTAAGGAATTGCAAATTACCATCAACTTGAAGTTGATGGTAATTTGCGATTCCTTAATGCAAAGTCACATTCGGAGAATGCTTCTTGCATTGCATTTAGGGAATCGCAAATTGCGATTCCCTAACTGCATTCGCAAAATAGGTAATCGCAAATTTTGCGATTACCTATTTTGCGAATGGTTTTGGGCTTGATGCATCCCAAAAGGCTGATTACCGGTTTCAAAAATTACCGTTTGTGACCCGTAATTAGCTTGATGCATGTGACCAATGTTAGTAATTGTAGAAAAAATAAAAGATCACCAAAGTTATGAAAACAAGAAGCAATACATGAAATTCGTCTGGAGTTTGCTTTCTCTGATTATGAACATTCTCAAAGATGATCAATGGAGCCTCCCTTGGAGCATACATATGCTCCTTGCAGTGGTCCTTATGGCTTTAAAAGTCCCATGAGATCAGCACTATTTGGAATGATGCTGAGTTTCACTAATGTCCAATACGAAGCCCATTATTAAATCCAGAAAGACAAACAAAAGGAGAAGCGCAGAGGAGTTTACCAGAAGTCACTGCTTTGCAGGAAGCTGCCAGAATTGTGAACACTGCGGTTCATGTGTGGCTACCAGTTATAGCACGAATAGTCGTAATGGTTGCAGTGTAACACATCCTGGGACTTTCTATCCCCATTTTTGAAGGTCTCCAGATCCCAGCTTTTCAAATACTTATAAATCACTTTGTGCTGTTTCTGAAAATTTTCCAGTTTTGTACCAGAGGTAAAAGAAAGAGTGGGGTATATGAGTACATAAGCTGTACAGATACAGCAGAGAGGGGCACCCATGTGGATGAGCACACAGCTCCTGAATAGATTGCACATCCAGCTCAAACTGCTGCCATACTTCAATCCGGGGAGGCAGAAATCTGACACTGTCTATTTTAGAGAGTGACGAGTAAGAGTGGCACTATTCATATCATATGAGTTTGCAAACGAATATTTATTATCCCTAGTAGGGGATTAAAAAAGTTGCTGCAGTCTTTATGTCAAGCGCAAATAGTCATATCCATAAAAAAGTATTTACTCCCATAAGCGTACACTTATGCTGGAGCGCTTATGCTGGAGCAAATGTTGCACTTTTTTGGAATCACAAACAATTTTATGAGTAGCCCTGGAAAGCTACAACTGTCTGTATGGAATTGGGTCATTAGTTAAGGAAGTTGTTGGCATATTAAATAATAAAGGCAATATTTGTGAGGGTGAACCACTAAAGTCATTAGATTAATCTGAACTTAATCCCTTGGTAGCCATGGCACAGAGCAGACAGACTTAACTTAGAGGCACTGTGTACCAAAACAGTAATAAACTGTAATAAACACAACATAAGAAAAATCCCAAACAAATTAAGAAAGATATAGTAATTTTTAATAAATACATTGACACCAAAATGACAAAGATCCAATAAGGGGAATTTTTAAAGTTTTAAATAAAAATAGTGCAAAAAAGTTAGTCGCCAATCACAGTTAACTGGTCATGGTAGATTTGGACCTAAGTGCAATTTTATGCCGAATGTGATGGAGCCTGGTTTGGATACAGAATCCAAGCTAGACTCTGTCATAAGTTTTCTCTTGAGACATAGGGGCTGATTATGATGACGGTGAGACCGCCACCGACAGCCTGTCGGTGGTGGTCACCGCCGTATTATGATGGCAGGCGGAAGGATGGAGGCCAGAAAGCCCGACCGCCACGTATCCGACGGGCTCCTTGAGCCGGCTGGTGCGGTGGAGGGCCTCACATTACCCTACAATGGTGACGGTGCCTACCAGGCACCGCCGTAGGGATTGCGATGTCCCTCCCCACCATCCGTGTCATGGCGGTTTACCCGCCATGGAAAGGCTGGCGGAAAGGGACATTGGGGGCCTGTGGTGGGCCCCCTTTCCCCCTGGCCCTTGATTTTGGTTTTGGGGGGCACCATAACCCCCTACATATCCCTGCACCATGTGGCAGGCACCACATGGTGCCTGCCACGTAGTGCAGGGATATGTTCCCTGTCTATTTCTTGTACTGCAGTATGTGCTGCAGCACGCACCACCTGCCACAATACAAGAGATAGGCAATGCGACCACTTTGGAGGTGGTCGCATTGTAATCAGGTTGACTGGACCGCCGAAAGCAAGTCGGGCGGTCCCGTTGTCCTAATCACCCCCTTAGTCTTAAAAATGGAAGTTCATAAACTTCAGAGGTCCAATGCTGTAGCTGAGGAGGGCTCCATAAAGTCAGATAGGATAAGATGAGGTCCTGGTGAAACTGTTGATTTGGGGCAGGAAATCCCTAAATGCCAATGCACCCCAGTTGGATCAGGAGGAGGACTCACCATCGCACACAAGAGCTCCCTCCGACTCTCCACCGCCAGGGACTCCTTCTCCACCACCGAACACCTGCACTTCCGGATCCAGACCAGCCCCAGAACCACACCGAGGCACCCTTGCCTACAGACCCCCCGGTCCTCGTGCTCCGTTCACCACCACCAACCTCATCGCCCCCCACGCCATCGCCTCCATGGACTACATACTTATCTGAGACCTGAACTTCCACCTCGACAACCCCAGCGACCCCAACTCCGCCACCCTCCTGGACAACCTCGCCAACATCGGACTGAAACAGTTCGTCACCACACCTACCCACAAGGCACGACACACCCTGGACCCCAATCTTCGCAGGAGGTAACAACATCCACTTCAGCCACACCACCCAACCCCCATGGACGGACCACCACTGCGTACACTTCCGCGTCAAAAAACCCACACCGCCCAATCCTGCACCATGCCCTCCACGAAGGAACTGGAGCAAAGTCACCAAGGAGTTACTCAACTCCACCCTCAACCGAGACCCCCCACCACCTCGACCGCTGCCAACGTCGCAGCCAAGGAACTCCACAAATGGATATCCAACTGAGCAGACGAGCTCGCACCCCTACGTAACCCCGACAGACAGCGCCCCAGGAAGGCCACATGGTTCACTGCCGATCTCCAAGAATCCAGACGCACCTGCAGACGCCTCGAAAAGAACTGGAGAACCAGCAAAACGCTGGAAGATCGAACCACATACAAGAACGCCATGACGGAACACCACCAACGCAACAGATCCACCCAAAGGACCTTCATCCAAAACAAGATCCTCACCAACTCCAGCAGCTCGAAGGAACTTTTCAGCATCATCCAGGAATTCACCAAGCCCCCCAGCGAAACCGCAGACATCACCCCTTCCCAGGACCTCTGCAACAAGCTCCTGATCCTACTTCCATCGGAACATCAAGGGCCTCTACGACAATTTCAACGACAAGATGCCTGACACCGAAACCACATCCTCCTCCAGCACCACCAGCCAACCCACCATCTCCTCCTGGTCCCCAGTCACCATCGAAGACACCACCTCAACCATGAAAGGCATCCACTCAGGAGCCCCCACGGACCCCTGCCCGCCGCACATCTTCCACAGAGCTGCAACCGCCATCGCTCCAGAACTACAACACACAATCAACGCCACCTTCAAGACCGGCATCTATCCTGACGACTGGAAACGCGCAGAAGTCGACCCCTGCTCAAGAAGCCCTCAGCAGATCCCACGGACCTCAAGAACTACCGACCCATCTCCCTCCTCCCGTTCATGGCCAAAGTCATTGAGAAGACCGTCAATGCCCAGCTGACAAGATTCATCGGAGAAAACTCCATCCTTGACCCCTCCCAATCCGGATTCCGCAGCAACCACAGCACCGAGACCGCTCTACTCACCGCCACAGACTACATCCACACGCTCCTCGACCAAGGACACACCACTGCCCTGATCCTACTCGACCTCTCTGCAGCGTTCGACACCGTCTCCTACCGCACACTCACCACCAGACTCTGCGACGCCGGAATACAGGGAGCCGCCCTCGACTGGATCCGCTCCTTCCTCACCGGCAGAACCCAAAGAATCAGACTGCCACCCTTCCTCTCCGAACCGACGGAAATCAACTGCAGAGTACCCCAAGGATCGTCGCTCAGCCCCACGCTCTTCAACATCTACATGGCCCCCCTCGTCGCCATCGTCAGACAGCACGGACTCAGCATAGTATCCTACGCCGACGACACCCATCTCATCCTCTCCCTCACCAAGGACCCCATCACCACCAGGCTCAACTTCCAGGAAGGAATGAAGGACGTCGCATCCTGGATGAGCAGCAGCTCCCTGAAGCTAAACTCGGAGAAGGTAGAGGTCCTCGTGCTCGGACCCTCCCCCTCTGCATGGGACAACACCTGGTGGCTCACCGCCCTCGGCATCCCACCCACCCCGACGGACCACGCCCGTAACCTCGGCATCATACTCGACTCCTCCCTCTCCATGACCCGACAGGTGAACGCCGTCGCCTCCAGCTGCTACAACACCCTCCGCATCCTCCAAAAGACCTTCAAATGGATCCCCCCCGAATCAAGGAAGACCGTCACCCACGCACTCATAACCAGCAGACTGGACTACGGAAACGCCCTCTACGCCGGAATCAACAAGTCCCTGCTCCGCAAACTCCAGACCATACAGAACACCGCAGCCAGACTCGTCCTCGGCATCCCTCGACACAAGCACATCACCCAACACCTGTAGAACCTCCACTGCCTCCCCATAGAAAAGAATATCACCTTCAAGATTCTCAACCACGCCTACAAATGCCTGCACAAAACCGGACCCAAATACCTCAAGGAGAGAATCTCCTTCCACACACCAAAGCGAAACCTCTGATCCGCCGACCTCGCCGTAATCCTGCAGCTCCACAGAGCCAGAACAGGGGGAAGAGCTTTATCCTACTTCTCGGTCAAGACCTGGAAGGATCTCCTGATCGACATCAGACGAGCCCCCTCGCTGAACATCTTCAGGAAGACACTCAAGACCTGGCTCTTCGACTGAATGGAGCTGCTTAACCCCCCCCCCAGCACCTTGAGACCCTCACGGGTGAGTAGTGCACTTACAATTCCCCTGATTGATTGATTGATTGAGCTTGGCACGTTTGTCCCACTCCTCTGGAGGTCTTCGGAGCCAACAAGTTTTTAAGTCCCAGGTTTTCAGGGATGGTAGGAGAAGTCAGACACAGCCAAGCGATCCAGGACCTCAGGAACAGCACTTGAGGGTGATGACTCACTCCAGCAGAGGCTAACAGCAGGGTCCAGGGTAGGTCCAGTTGCAACTGATCAGCTGGGCAGTTGCAGGAACAGCCTCTTGTAGCTTGTTATGTTCCTGTAGCTTGAACAGGAGGCCAGCCTTCTGACCCTTAGAGTCCAGTTCTATGTCCTGGGTACAAGAGATAGCAGGTCGGGTCCTTCAAAACTCTTTGCAGGTAACAGCAAAGCAAATTCAGTCTTCTTCTGATCTTCTTCAGGTGTTCTGAGGAGGGTACTGGGGATGCCACATTAATGCCAGACACCAGTTTGTGTATGGGGATGGTTCCTGGCTCCTCCGTAACCAATGTGGTAAAGTTTTCCCGGGATTATTACCCACTTTTGCAACATTTCCTATATGCCCTACTGTCAACAATCACTTAGTGCCCCTCTCTACCAATATCAAAGCTTGTCCAATCCTTCTCCCTTTGTGCAGAGTCTGTGCCCAAGAAAGTCTCCTTCCTCTTTATTGCTGTTTTATAGACTACAGCGCTGCCTTTGACAAAGTGATCCGCAATACTCTTAGGTGGAAATTAGATGCTTAGGGAATTCCCGAGGACCTGCTTGGAGCTCTTATTTCTCTGTACAAGAATACATGGGTGCGAGTGAGAACAGGAAATTTCCACCACAGACGGCCTGAAGCAAGGATGCGTTCTTGCACCCCTCCTGTTCAATCTCTACACTGCCGACCTTGTGAGATCCCTGGAGCACAGCAGCCTGCTTCCTCCATAACTGGGCCACTCAAAACTGCACATCCTACAATACGCTGACGAGATCGCTATAATGGACCATGCCAAATCTGGACTCCAATGCGCCCTGAGCAGTCTCGACAATTATAAAAAAGCCAACTCCCTCAAAAATAATCAGAATAAGACCAAGGTCCTGAACTTTGGGCACTGCCAAAAAAAGAAATTTTTAACCTGGAGCATTAGGCCCGCTAAGATCAAAACCACACCCAGGTCCACCTACCTGGGGATATGGTTCAGCTAGTCCTCTAGACCATTAGTCCACCTAGCAGCCCTGAAAAAAAGAGCCAGAGCTATAACACACAGCCTGACAAGTCTTAATCAGACTCTGAGCAGCGCCTCAGCCATTCCTATATTAAAGGTGATAAAAGCCACCCTTCTTCCCACCCTAAGCTACGGGCATGAGGCCTTCCCAGAGGCGACTGCAGCCAGTTTAGACATCGCCCAATGTATGACTCACAAATGAGTTCTTCAACTCCCCAAATATAGATGTAGGGCAAGGCTACGACTCGAGCTGGGTCTTTTGAGACAATCACTTACATGCGAGGCCAAAACCCTGAAATTCTATATTAGGGTATTAAAAGCCCCAGATAACACCCTCAAAGCTCGCCTAAGAGCAACCTTTAAGAGTTCTGGGAACCCATAGAACTGACAAATACAAAAGGCTATAAGATCTCTGCAAATAGATGAAACAGCGCTAAAATTGGACACCATCTCCTACGCAGCCTGGAAAAGGGTTATAAACAAGCAGGTGAGACAAATCTCGTATCAGCAGGACATTCGGTCATTAAGAACGTCAACTATTTTGTTTGCTGTGAACGACTCTTATCTCCCAGGGATACCACAACCATACCTATCAGACAGCTTAAACCCATTGGCTTGCAGGAGTATTATGTTTAGGCGCCTCCTCCTAGGCCTGCGTACCATCGACTCTAACCAATGGGCACCACGTGGGGAGCAGGGTGCCTGAAGACTATCCAACTATTGGATCAAATCATGACCCCACCTCTTGTGCTGCTGTCCTTCTCTTGACACCCCCAGGAGATCTCTTCTGAAGCCACTCTATCTAAAAATGGACATCCACAGATGCCTGGAGGCATCAGCACTTTGTTTCTCTCAAACAGACACTCAAATATTTGCAAGGTGTGGAAAATATGTGAGAAACCTGGAAGATCTACTATTCCCTCGCCCAGCACTTTCCAAACCGACTATCGCTCGTCAAAACTGATAATTGATTATTTTATGGTGCGCTCCAGAGTTTTATCAACACACTAAATCCCTTTATACGTTTTAATCTTGATTCAATGGTTTTGTTCTCAGTAGGGATATTGTGCAAGAATGCCTTTTATGAGTAACAATTTTATCCTAAATGTGATGTCTAGTATGACTATAGTTCTTAAGGTTGTACAGACAGTGCTATTATTGCAATGGTTTTAAGTAACTGTGCAAAGAAAGTGATACATTTCAAATTTACAGAGTCTGTGTGCTCACCATAGAGGTTTGGTCAGGAAAATAACCAACAACTCTTCTGTGGTCACGTCAAACCGTTTCTGGGGGCAGCTCCCTCCCCACTGGTATTGGAGCCTGGCTGACTTGGTAAACAAAGGAAGGAGCATGCATAAGTGTCATCTTACAACTGCCTCTGACAGGGGAGGCCTCTTTGAAGTAAATTAAGTTCCTGGGCACTAGCATAATTGCCATACTGCCAAAGTAAGGGAAAGAACCTCCCACACCCATGCCTTTTTCTCTCCTCTGGGAGAATTTTATACTCCTCATTAAGGGCTTGACCACTTAGAGAGCTGCAGCTGAAGACTAATGCAAACTAGTCTCTAGTGGCTTCAAGCAGGGAAAAGGTAACTTTCAAAAAGTATATTTTTGTTAATGTTTATTATTAATCTGTTGTCACCAGTGAGCTGGGCATTTAATGTATATTACAAAGAGTCCAAGAATTACATTTCTCAGGGTGTTCCTAGCCAAAGATAGCATTATTCATTTTTATATTGCATCCCAGTGTTTCTGTATGAAGCAGCAGGGGGGTAGCTTGGTCAGTAAGATTGGGGGGGTGAGATTCTGTTTTTCTAACAATCACGTTGGCATATAATGTTAAAATATATTATATAATAAGCAGAGTGCATGAAAGAGGCTTAAGGGGCAGTGGAAAAGGAGAGGAATGTGGATTGGTAGGAATACTAAATGAGAGAAAACACAATATATTGTAAAATGACCAACATTTTTGAGGGCATTCAAAACAGAGAGAGGAAGAGAGTGTATGTATGTTTTTGTCTGTGTATGCAAAAATCTCACATGCAATCCAGCAGACACCTCACCATACCGGTCTGAAAGCACCTGTACCCAACTGTTCATCAGAAAATAGCTAAAAAAGCTACTTGCTGTGAAGCAGCCAGCCTTGTTACAGTCAAATGAACTTTCAGGAGATAGTTACTGTATGGACAAGTTTAACATTAAATTTCCTCATGTCCAACTTTTAAATACCATGCACCCCGCCCTATTGGCGATAAGGCCTACTTAGGGAAACAATGCCTTGGGGACCAAATATATCAAATTTATGAAATATTTTGAAATTAAAACAAATGTCTCTATATCAAGCATCTTGTGAATTGACCCCAAAATAAGAAGTTAACGGCTGTTAGGTTGGATGGGATTGCATTAAAGTGGGTTAACTCTAACCCTGGGTGCTCCCCCGCACCCTTTCCCCCCTTCACCCCCCCACATCCCCCTCCCGCTTAGTCAGGCCTGAACTTACCTGTCCTGGGCCTCCTCCTGTCCTTGGTGGGTGGGTATGACGGCGCCGGCTTCCTTCTTGGTTCCTTCCCGTCTTCTCCCCTGCTGCTGGCTGCACTTGTCTTCTGCTGCTCCAGCTGGCTCCTAGAATTTAATTAACAGGAAGAACTGCAGTGTGCATGCGTGAAGACATGACTGACCCAGCATGCCTTCACGCATGCGCACTGCAGTTGAAGACAAAACATGCTCCACCATACATCACGGGAATAGAAATCACCCACTCAATTATAGGCACCAATATGCTTGCGATCCTATCAGGCCTGATACGATAATTTCCAGCACTTGGGTGGCAGAAACCTCTGCCCACATCTCACAGGAGTTATGGTAGTTTTCCCAGTGCTGTGAAAGCACCCATGTACGTTTTCACCAATGGCCCCTCTGGCCCGAGAAGGCAGGCCGATAAAGGGAGAGCCCAAGGTAGGCCAACTGACTTCCTGCAAAACCTTTGAGCCCAGCGCAGTGTTACTCAAGTGAGGAGCAATCCCCTGGGCTCACTTGCCGCACCCCGCCCATGGACAACTTCCTTCCGAGTGCCCCTACTGAGAACTTACCGGAATGCCAAAACTTGGGGTAGCTGCCCCGCGTATGTGGGACCTCAACCACCCGCCCGCTTAACTAAGAGCCCAAAAGCTGCTGGGGCCTGCCAGGCAGTGCAACGCAGTCTGAGCTGGGACTAGTGTCTCTCACACTGGCCAAGCGAACGTGCTCGCCCCCACCTGGGTTTCCACAAAGGGGGCTCCTATCGGGGAAAACACTTTAGCTGGGGCAGGCCGGGTGGGGCTGAGTCTCCGTATGTCCACTCTCCTGGACTCTAAGGGGACTGGCGTTACTTGTCGTCCCCTGCCTTTGTTGGCTGCTTCCGGCTCTCCCTTGCTGGGGGGGTGAGGCTGGCCCTGTAGCAGCTGATGCGGTGCCAGAGCCCTGGTTGCTACAGCAGCTTTCTCTTCCGTCCCTCACGCTGCCCAGATCGCGGTTCCCTACCAAAAGGGATGGGGCCATGCTGAAGGGGGATTTCGTTCTTCGGAGCTGCGAAGACCAGCCTGCGCATTGTTGCAGAAGGAGCCCATGCCTCAGGCCACAGAATTTAAAGTGCTCACCATGTGCTTTCTGCTGGTTTCCTTTTCTTTTCAAAAACAGAGAACCAAAGCACTCCACGCACACTTTCTGCAGTTAGAAAGCACTTTTGCCAGGCTTCATTTTTAGAGCATGCTGCTGTCAGACTCACTAGGAGCAGAGTCTCATGGCAGAGATGCTCAGTGGCAATCATTTCTGGCCCTGAGATTGTGGGAGAACAGGGGGGCAGCCAACAAGCTCTGAGAAAACACTGGGGGCACCAATATCAGGGCTTTAGTCAGGCAAGCAAGCGCAACAGTCTCTATAGCCAAAGTGGCAGTCCTTCTCTCAACCCAGCAGGCAGGAAATCAGCACTCCAAGAAATCATGTCCAATGACGGTTCCTCTTGGCAGTCCTCCGGCAAGGTGCAGTCTGTAGAGGCAGCAGCGCCTGATAAACATGCGGTCACAGTCCCTGTACTTATACTCATAAAGTCTGTGTTCTAGGGGCACTTCAAACAACCTCTAGAAGTGCACAACACCACCATTCAATCCCCAGCACTGGCTCCAGACACACTACAGGGGGCGGAGACCGCATTGTGAAAGGCAGGCACAGCCCTATTCAGGTGCCAACTCCTCCCACCACTCTAAATGCGGACCAGGCCTATTCAGCCCAACTGTGAGTCACCCAGGAAAGGCAGGACACACCTCAACCCCCCTGTGATTGACTAGAATGAATTTACATTAACAGCTCCTGTCTGTCTAAACCAGACGTTGAATACACAACCAGACAGGGCACAAAGAGTCATAAGCACACAGGAAATGCCCACTTCTATAGTGGCATTTCAAAAATAGTAATAACAAATCCGCTTCCACCAATAAGCAGGATTTATCGCTACTATTCCAAACATACCAAACAAAGCCAAGCTACCACTTTCATATGGGAAATTACCACTGAAAAATATATAAGGAAATCCCCAATGCAAACCTATGAGAGGAGCAGCCTCACAGCAGTGAGAAACCAAATAGGTTGTTTTTCACTACCAGGATATACCACACAACAAAGGCACATGTCCTACCTTTTATCTACTCAGCACCCGGCCCATAGGGCTACCTAGGGTCTACTTTAGGGGGTGACTTATATGTAGTAAATTGGGAGATTCAGACATGGCAAACACATTAAATTCCACGTCACAGTGGCAGTAAACTGGGAACCTAGTCCCTGCAGCGGCAGAAGCCTGAGACAGGTTTGAAAGGCGACTTCGGTGGGTGGCAAAAGCAGCGCTGCAGGCCCACTATTAGCACTTAGTTTACAAGCCCTGGGTATATGGAATCCACTGTACAAGGGACGTACAGGTAAATTAAACATGCCAAACAGGTGTAGACAAATTTTACCAAATGCACATGCACTTTAGCACTGATCAGCAGTGGTAAAGTGCCCAGAGTCATAAAACCAATAAAAACAGGTCAGAAGAAATACAGGAGCAAGGCAAAACGTTTGGGGATAACCCTGGAAGAAAGGGCTAGTTCCAACACAACCCCCTTTCAGCCTAAAGCCAGGGTAGACTAATCAATACCTTGATCGACTTCCCTGCTTGCGGCGATAGAACATGGACGCTGTTCTGCAACTGCAGGAGCATGTTCCCATTATAAGCCAATCTGAACCCATGTGGATCCCTCTGTCTATGCTCTCAGGACCAACTAATCTAACCCATGGGGACTCCTTAACTGTCCATGGCCAGAACCAGGCCCGAGGCCATCCAGTGGTTTTTGGTCCCAGCCATCTCACAGAGTGGGGGGCGATAGCCCCAGGTTCATAGCATCCTTGCTCCACTCTACCTCCTACCAGTGCAGTGGTTCTACTCTGCCACTGGTCCCTCAGCCTAGGGTCTGCATCCCCTCAGGCTGACCAGGGGTCATGGGCGAGGCTCTCCTCGCCCTACCCCATCTTCTGGGGTTCCTCACACTCCTCCTAGGAGTTGCACCTCCAGAACCTAGAACTGTCAGGGCGCCTCTGTCAGCCATCCCAAACAATTCACCTACCAGTTCAGGGGTTCCACCCTTCAACTGGTCTCCCAACCCAGGGACCACACCCTCGAGTTGAACCGGGGCCAGGGGGGAGTCCTCCTGCATCCCCTTACAGAGTTCTGCACCCTCCCACCTGGAGTCGCACCCCCAGAAGACAACATGGTAGGGACACTGCTAGCAGTTGTCCCTTCCTCGAGGTCTGGAGTTACAATCTGAACCTGGCCTCCCAACCCCAGGGACTACACCCTGTAGCTGAGCCTGTGCCTAGCCAGCCAGGACGTCCTGGGGTCGTGTATAGGAAAAACAAGGGCCACCCTACTCACATGGAACCAGGGCATCTATTATATAACAAGGAACAGTGGTTCCTGTGGACAATGTGTGCAATATCTGGTAATAGTTAGCTCAATGGCAATGTATCTGGGAGATGAGATGTCGGACAGAGAAAGAGAACCATATACAACAAGACATTTAAGAATACTTTTGTTTTATATAAATAAGTTATCAATTCAATCATACAAAGGTGCAGGGTGTCCCAAGTGAACATAGAACCTAAATATCAAATGTGACAGTTTGTGACATACAAGTTGGTTGAAAAATACAAAAACGACCATATCATTCATTAATAAATCACAGCCATCTAAAACAATGGTAGGGGCTGGGAAATGGTTCCTTTTGGGATTTTGTGGACGGCGTTTCGACCTCACCTTCAGTAGGGGGTCTCTTCAGGACCTACCATGGAGGGACACCTGAAACGAATGGATAAACTGTCAGAGTATCAAGTGCACACCAAAGGGAAATGTGTAGTAAGCGAGGTACTCACCTGGGGCCCAGCCGGGCACCCAGTGAGGGGAAGAGAACTGACAGTTCTGATGGCGTGTATCGTGGTGTGCAACGTCCGTAACTGTGTAGTGGATAAACACGGCGATCCTTGTTTAACAAAGGTTATCCATTATTAACAGCATGTGAGGAGTCTCAAGTGAACTCTCCAGGCGCGGCCGCCGTAGTCAGCCTGCACGCTGTTCCAGCTTGGAAGATGGATGGGGGAAGGTCGCAGAGGTCAGTATCTGTGCGCGAAATGTCGTGTAGATATTGCACACATTGTCCACAGGGCATCCTGGGGAGCACACCTACCCCCCCAAGGGTAACACATTCTTCATGTGTTGCATGACAGTCTGCTTGGCACTGATCTACCGAACCCTGCCCATCCAACAATGCGTGAAGTACCCCCAAACCAGACGTGGTGTCACCAGGGTCATCCCTGGGGAGCTCTGACCTTAGAGCTGGCCCCTGACCCACTGGTTCTCCCACTGGGGACAGCCTCCCCATCTCACCCCTCCATCTGGGCTTCTGCACCCTCCACTCAGGATTGGTGGTGCCAGACACCAGAACTAGTGGGATGCTGGTGGTAGCCACCCCCCCCCCAAGTTCTCCTCACACTATGGGATCCTCTTCCACGGATGACCTACCATTACAGACAAGGCACCCCTACTTGCGTTCACTCATGGAACCAACCAGGTCCTGGCACTTGGCATGGGGCAACCGGGGACTCAGACCACCCCCTCCCCTCCTCCTTACCTGAGAAGGGACATTGGACCCTCTACCCATCCCACTTCACTGGGACCTATCTGGGCTACCATGAGCCTTTCCCACCACCCTCGGTTGGGAAACACCTGAGCCACTCCCTTTAGGATCACACCCAAATGCCTTTCCAGACCCTCTGGCACTCATCCAGAGGTCTGCCTCCTGTGCAGGTTTCCTGGGATCAGAGAACTTACACTCCAACAGGTTTTGGTGTAGCCCTGGAAAACAACAATGGAACATGTGCTCGCTGACAATCAGATTGAAAAGCCCTTCAAAATGGTTTGCTGTGCTACCTTTCACCCAACCCTCCAGTGCATTATAGCAATCTCCCACAAACTCCCCCCGACTGGTGAGGCAGTTTCCTACTGCCCCTGAACCTCAACCTAAATCCTTCAGAGGTGACACCCTCCTCCTGGGAACTAGCTACCACGTTCTGTGATCTGGGAGTAGACATTTCTACACTGGACACAACATTGCTGCCACCACTGGACTCTACCCTAATCACTGGAGAGTCCAGAACACTGAAACTATGCTCAGGGGACAACCTATCCTCAAGAACTAGTTTCTCTCTTCCAAAGGCCCTCTCTGCCCCCATCATCCTCTCTTGCACTAAGGCTCTCTCAATATCAGCCTTTCTGTCCTCCACAACCAGTTGCGCTAACTCCTTGTCATACTCCAATTTGAGCCTTTCCAAAACCAGCTGGTGCCCCCTTTCCTCCCACCTGTCTGCCAACTCCTCTGGGGACAGAGAAAGGGAGCTGACATAACTCCTGGCACTAGACCCAGCAAGGGACTCCCTCTCTACAGGGTCCTCTCTACCTACTGGTGTCCCTGCCCAGTCATTTTCTCCCTCCTGTACAGACTCTTCAGGGCCACAGTCCTCCAGGGGTGTGGACTGGGGACCCTCCCACTCAGAATCCTCCCTGATCTCAGGGTCCTCTTCAGGGTCTCCCTCAGAACCTCCACCCTCCTGGATCACTTTTGACACCTCTTCAGGAAACTTTTCAGCATAGTCCAGGGACCTACAATAGTCCTCACGTTCCCATTTGTCATCTTGCTACCTGATCATTACTTTCTCAAGGTCTAGCTGGGTGCCTGCCCAGCTGCTATTTTCCTCTCCCTGCAGACCCCTTTTAACTCCTCCAGGTTGTAGTCCATCAGGTCGTGCATGCTAAAGATAGATTCCATTTTTGCCAAGTACTAACACACTAGTGCAACACAAGATTCCTCGGTGTAAGAGCTGAAGCCGGAGTACTCAATAATAAGAAAATGACTAATGAGAGAAAATCAGGAGAAAACCAAAACACATGATTGTCTAAGTGCAGAGTTTGTAGTGTAACAATCAGTCACTGTGGTAAAGTGCAAATGCAAGTCCTATCGTCACCTCTGCCAACCATTGTTAGAAATTGGGTTTCTGGTTAGCTAGGGTATACACCTAAGCCTGGCAGAACCCACCACTCTAGTCAGGGTAAGGAAGTTACACACACAAGATAACCCCTGCTCACCCCCTTGGTATCTTGGCAGAGCAATCAAGCTTATCCCAGAGGCAATGTGTAAAGCATTTGCGCAACACACACACACCCCAGTGACACACTAGGCACACCACAAAAAGAGACTCCACACAAGGTTAAATAAAAATATCCTTTGTATTGTACATAAAACACATTAGACCATAATCACACAAATCACTGTGCCACTAGGCACTTGTCATGATTAACCCTGGGCGTAGTTCGCGGAGTTGAACTACGCGGCACTACGCGAAGTGCAAAAAAAACTCCGCCGCACTACGCAGAGCTACGCCAGCAGCGGAGTACGATAGAAAAATGCCATTCACGGTGATTGCACAGTGCCGGATGCTTGTCCGCACTGTGCAATCATTGCGAACGGCACCATGCACAGTGCAAGCGGTCCCTGCTTTTCTTTTCTGTCGCTCGAGTAGATTTTTATTCGAGCGGCATCTTTCTCAACGCGAACGGGCAGTTTCTCATTGCGAGCTGTCGCGAGCATACGTGACCACTCGCAATGAGAAACCTGACCCCCCCCGCGTTGAGAAATCTCGCCGGGATGTTGATTTTCCACGCGCTCGCCAACTTGATGTTGAGGATTGCGAACGAGGAAAAAAACTATGCTACGCAACGCGAAGCGGAGTTTTTCGGAACTCCGTCATCTCTGCGTAATGCGGAGTGCAGGAAACTCCGCAAACTCTGCGAGCGGAGCGGAGTTCACCGCCCAGGGTTAGTCATGATGCAACATAGATTATAAATTACTCTGCCACTAGGCAATGGTCATAACAGCATAGATCGTTTAAATTAGTAATTGCTCGTAGATTGCACACATTATAAAAGTAACATCATTGCACATATAAGGCGAATACTGAAGTAATGCCTGTTATCCTGACAAATGCAAGGTATACTGACATAAATCATAACATCAGGGAATGAAATGCAGTAAGGTAATGAAGAGAAAACATGCACCACCATACATCACTGGAATAGTTAATACCCACTCGATTATAGGGTGCAAATATGCTTGCACTCCTATCAGGCCTGATATGGGAATCCCCAACATTTGGGTTGCAGGAACCTCTGCCCAACTCTCACAGGAGTTACGGTAGATTTCCTGGTGCTTTGAAAGCACCCATGTACGTTTTTACCAATAGCCCCTCGGGACCGAGAAGGTGGGGCAGTAAAGGTAGAGCCCAAGGTATGCCAACTGCGTCCCAGCAAAACCTTTGAGCCCGGCGCTGGTGCACCAGTGAGGCAGAATCCTCTGGGCTCATGGCACGTACCCTGCCTATGACCAACTTCCCTCCAGTGCCTAAACTGAGAACTTACGTGGAATGCCATCACTCAGGGGTAGGTGCCCCCGTGTTCATGGGACCTCACCCACATGCCCGCTCAACAAAGAGCCCAAATGCTGCTGGGGCCTGCCGAACCATTCGACGCAGTCCGAGGCGGGATCCATGTCTCCCGCACCGGACCAGTGGACTTGCTGACCCCAAATGGGTTTCTACCAAGGGGGCTCCTGTCGGAGAGAACACCTTCGCTGTGGCCAGCCCAGCGGGGCGGAGTCTGCGTCTGTCCACTCTCCTGGACTCCAGGGTGACCAGCATTGCTTGCTGTCTGTGGCCTTCCTTTGCTGCTGCCAGCTTTCTCGCACTGGGGAGGTGGGCCGACCCTGTAGCAGCTGACGCAGTGCTGGAGCCCTGGTTGCTTTGGCAAATTTGGCTTCCGTCGCTCACGCTGCCTACATCGTGTTTCCCTTCCAAAAGGGAAGGGGCCATGCTAAAGGGGGATTTCGGTGTGCGGTGCTGCAGCAAACAGGCCACACTCTGTTGCTGAAGGAGCCCAAGCCTTGGACCACAGAATTTAAAGCACTCACCACGTGTTTTCTGCTGGTTTCCTTTTCTTTTCAAAAACAGAGAACCAAAGCGCTCCACGCACACTTTCTGCAGGTTGAAAGCGCTTTTGCTAGGTTCCTTTTTAGAGCACGCTGCTGCCAGACTCACTAGGAGCGGAGTCCCATGGCAAAGATGCTCGGGGCAATCTTTTCTGGCCCTGAGATTTAGCCTGATTAAAGGGGGGCAGCCAACAAGCCATGGGAGAACACTGGGGGCACCAACAACAGGGTTTTGTCAGGCAGGCCAGCACAATGGTCTCTATAGCCAAAGTGGCAGTCATTCTCTCAACCCAGCAGCCAGGAAGTCAGCACTCGAAACAATTGAGTCCAATGGTGGTTCCTCCTGGCAGTCCTCTGGCAAGGTGTAGTTTGTCGAGCTAGCAGTGTCTGAAAAACATGGGGTCACAGCCCCTGTAGTTATACTCCTAATTTCATTGTTCTGGGGGCACTTCAAACAACCTTTCGAAGTGCACAACACCCCCATTCAATTCCAAGCACTGGCTCCAGACACACTAAAGGGAGCAGAGACACCATTGTGAAAGGCAGGCAAAGCCCTATTCAGGTGCAGGTGACAACTCCTCTCACCACTCTAAATACAGACCAGGCCTATTCAGCCCAACTGTGAGCCACCCAGGGAAAGCAGGACACACCTCAACCCCCCTTGTGACTGTCTACAGTGAATGCACAACCCCAGCTCCTGTCAGTCTAAACCAGACGTTGAATACACAACCAGGCAGAGCACAAAGAATCATAAGCACACAGAAATGCCCACTTCTAAAAGTGGCATTTCAAAAATAGTAATAGCAAATCCGCTTTCACCAACAAGCAGGATTTATCGCTACTATTCCAAACATGCCAAACATGGCCATGCTACCCCATTCATATGAGAAATTACCACTGAAAATATATCAGGGAATCCCTATTGCAAACCTATGAGAGGAGCAGCCTCACAGCAGTGAGAAACCAAATAGGCTGTTTGTCACTGCCAGGATATACCACACAACAAATGCACATGTCCTACCTTTTACCTACACAGCACCCTGCCCATAGGACTACCTAGGGCATACCTTAGGGGTGACCTATATGTAGTAAAAGGGGAGTTTCAGACATGGCAAACACTTTAAATGCCACTTCACTGTGGCAGTAAACTGCTCACGCAGGCCCTGCAATGGCAAAGGCCCGAGACAGGTTTGAAAGGCTGCTTTGGTGGGAGGCGCAACCAGCGATGCAGGCCCGTTAGTAGCATTTAATTTACAGACCCTGGGTATATGGGATACCACTGTACAGGGGATGTACAGGTAAATTAAATATGCCAAACAGGTGTAGACCAATTTTACCAAGTTTGGCACTGATCAGCAGTGGTAAAGTGCCCAGAGTCATAAAACCAACAAAAACAGGTCAGAAAAAAGATACAGGTGGAAGGCAAAATGTTTGGGGATAACCCTGCAGAAAGGGCCATTTCCAACAGCAAGATTACACATGTGACAGTGGGTTGCACCAACATAGCAGTTTTACCTCACATGATTTCCATATGAATAGCATTGATGTTTTTCACAAACAAGTAACGGAAGATCTTTACCTTCTAGAAGACAAACTATAAAAGTCCCCCCAAAAATTCTATACTGGTAACTTATTCAAATAGGAAAGAGTGGCTCAAATCAGCCTAGGAGTAAATACCACATTGGTAATTAGGAAGGCTGACAGGGGAGGGGGGGATGTTGTCATAAATAAAAGGGTTGACTATGAGGAAAGGTTTTCCAGACAACTTAACAACTGAACATGCTATCAAAAGTTGCAGACAAATCCCTGTACAGTTGCTAAAATACTTTTCAATGAAAAGCTGACATATTGGAGAGCTTGTGATCGGTTATCAGATTCATAATTCCAGTTCTTGAAGGTGGAGTCTCCCATGTTTCCTTGCCTCTATCTTCTAGCTAAGGTCCATAAGATAGGTAAGTTCCCACCAGGACATCCCATAATTTCGGGAATAGGTCCCTAACAGAACATATGTCTCAATTTGTGGACTCCTTCTTGACATCACTGGCAGTGAATCTTCCCTCCTTTGTTAGGGACACCACAGACATCCTAACCAAACTTGAGGACATGGAATGGGATGATTCTATGTGGTTGGTAACCCTCGACATGGAATCACTGTACACATGCATAAAGAAGGATTATGGATGTATGCCCGTTAAATTTCTTCTATCAAAGAGGAGGGCAAACTATCTTGAGGACAATCTAATTCTTCTTGAAATGGTTGAACTGATTCTTACCAATAGGTTCTTCCTCTGTAATAAGGAATGGTTTCAACAGCTCCAAGGCATGGCCATGGGCTCTAAATTTGCACCTTCCTATGCAAACATGTTCATGGGCTGGGTAGAACATATATATATATATATATATATATATATATATATATTGGTGATCTTCCATGAGAAATTAAAACAGTGGCATGGAATAGGCGTAATTGATGATGATGAATTGCGTTATCTGAAGACAGTGCACCCCATCTTGCCGACTCTGTGTGTACTGCCCAAAGTACATAAGAGTTTAGAAAATCCTCCTGGGCGGCCAATTGTGAGCTCGTGTGGCTCGTTGCTTGAGAATACCTCCAGGTTCATTGATATTTTCCTCTTCCCCTATGTTGCTGATCTTCCATCATACCTACGAGACTCAATAGATTTCCTCAATAGAATCAATAACACACATTGGAAACCTAACTACATCATGGCCACAATTGATGTGGTCTCATTATATACCTCCATCATCCACACAGACGGTCTAAAGGCATGTGAATATTTTATGAGATCGAGATCTTTGAGTTTATTGAGCCACACCAACATGCTCCTCGAAATGATGTCCTTTTGTCTTAATAACAATATTTTTGTATTTGATGGAAAATTCTACAGGCAGAACCAAGGAACTGCCATGGGGACATCATTTGCGCCAACATATGCCAACCTCACCATGGGCTTCTGGGAGACAGAATGCTTGTGGTCAGAAAACAACAACATCAACCTGGAGAGGGTGGTGCTCTGGGTCCGCTATATAGACGACCTGTTTCTCATTTGGGAAGGAGAGGAGGAAGAGCTGAAATGCTTTTTGTCATCTTTGAACACCAACTCCCTCAACCTTCAATTCACATACACGTATAGTAGAACCTTGGTGGATTACTTAGACGTAAGGGTCTACATTGAAAATGAGAGAATGTGCACCACCCTCTTCCGAAAGACCACATCATGCAACAGCATTCTGCATGCAAACAGTGCACATCCAAAAGCCCTAAAGTGGAGTATCCTCTATGGAGAGTTCCTGCGGGCGCGCAGGAACTGCTCTGAGGAGGAGGAGTTTGATAAACAGATGTCTACAATGCTGGATCGTTTCCAAAGAAGAGGGTATCCTTTGACAGTCTTGGAGAATGCACGGGAAAGAGCAACCAATGCCAAAAGAGAGGATCTATTGTTACCCAAGAACACTAAAACGTCATCTGAGTTGAATGTGGAACCAGTGAGATTCATTACGGATTTTAACAGCTCAAATCAGAGGGTGAAACAGGCGCTCAATAAGCATTGGAGTGTCCTCAAGAAAGATCAGGAATTAAAACCCTTCATTAAACAACAGGCTAACGTCACCTACAGAAAAGTACCCTCACTGGGGGGACTATTGACACAAAGCTACTTTTCCAGCAAACCTGTACACCAACAAAAAACAACATGGTTATCACAGAAGGGCTTTGTGAAATGCACAAGATGTAAAGCCTGCAATTATGGCCGCAATATGACAGAAGTAACGACCATCCAAGGTTTGAAAAAAACAATTAAGGAAAGGATCACATGTGAATCCACTCACGTGGTTTACCTTTTGGAGTGTAGATGCGGCCAAAGATACATCGGAAGCACTGTGAACAAACTTAAATTGCGCATCCTCCAGCATTTGCGAGCCATATCAAATAAGGACTTTACGTATGTGATGGCCAAACATATCTGGAGAGAGCATGAAGGGATTTTAGACAAAAACACACTCTTGTACTCTGGCATTGAACATATAACAGCGAACATCAGAGGGGGAGATAGAGAGTTGACATTAAGACGTGCAGAATCAAGATGGATTGTCAACTTGGACACAGAGATGCCGTGGGGCCTAAATGCAGATGCGGAACTATACACCTTTTTGTAAAGCGTTTGCCAATCCACCTGCCTCAGAAATGGAATCCTTGGGTTTTATTTTGAAATTTGATGTGTACAGAAATGTTAATCAATGGGCCCAATTAATGCTTTCTATCTCCCTCCTTTTTACAACCTTTTTACACATTTTTTACATCATTTTACTGATTATTGAATATGTGTAATAAATGCATTGGTTATTTTTTGATACGGCGAGTAAGTTGATTATTTATGGTCATATATTTCAAAGAAAATTATTATGAAGTGCATTTTAAGCAGAATATCCTCCATTAGCAGACATTAATGATGGGGTTTGACTCCAGTTCACACAAATCAGTAATGTATATATTTGAGAATGTGGATTCAAATTGTCCTGTTGAAAATTGCTATGGACTATTGCATGGAGTTTAGCTGAGGTGACATTATACAGAGCATAACACGGAATGAGGTTCTACGAATAAGCACTAAGCACTTTATATGTATGGTGGAAAGCATATAGTACTCTAAGGTATATTGGAGAGCAGATACTATGGAACCAGTGTTGTGGCTGACAGTATAACAAATATCTGTTCACCTCAGCTCGGATTCAATTTAAACAGCCTCCGTTTTATAATAATTGGAGTATGGATATATTATCAAGGTTGAGGGCTGTTTTTATATAATCTAGTTTTCATGTAATCTATTTTTTATATAATCTGTTTAGTGACCTCCCCCCCTTAGATTTTTTACTCTTCGGTAGAGGGCACATGCATTTTGTATTTTTATAAGCACAGGCACTTTAAGACCTTTTTGATATTTCTCGCAGATCTTTTCCTGTAGCCCAGGGAATATGCACATTGCACTTCTTGGCAGTGTATGTCATCTCAATTAGCATACAAATTAAAACCTAGAAGCAAACACATATAAATAATCTTTAAATAGTTCGCATGGTAAAACTAGAGGATGAGTCATAGAGCACCATGGCGTTTTTGGAGGTATAGAGATATCTCATACAATCAACATGAGACTGTGAGTCTGGGGCTCTTTCTGTTATCTATAGGAAAATGACATAAACATAAAGGATTAGATTGTGTACTTCACAAATTTATAACATGTGTATAGTTATGTCACTTTGGAAAAAGAGAGAAAAAAAGAAAAAAAGAAAAGAGAAAAAAAGTCAATTTGTTTACTTCTAAACTATATATGAATCTAATTTTGAATGTGGCTCCTTTAAGAAACTGACCTTGTTTTTAATTGGTGGTGGGGGGAAATGAACTATGCTTCCCCTTTAAATGGACACTTTTGTAAGCACACTTTGACCCAGTAGAAGGCGCAAGCCGAAACGTGTAGGTCATCCTTTTGTATGCACCCCTGCACTTTGCTGTTGTAGGCTTCGTATGGAGAGGCTTACTGTTATAATTAAATAAAGCCCCTTGAAGTCAGCTCCTGTGAGTGCCGTGCTTCATTATTGCCCTGGAAGTGTGTGGAAAGCTGAGCCCAAGTGGAGGGCAACCATTTGGAGCAAATGTGTAATATATATATATATATATATATATATATATATATATATATATATATATATATATATATATATATATATATCCCAAAGAGAACGCTCCTTCCGACTGCCGATGGACCCGTGAGAAGTGGCGTGCTCCCCGGCAGAGCAAGCCGGTATTGTCACTATCTTCAATCGCACACATATACACACTCTCAGTAACCAAGAACTCCGTAGTAAAGTATCCACAAGTTGTTTAATTCACAACGCGTTTCAGGCAAAACCCCTTGATCACATGAAACGTGCACAAACAGTGGGTGACTAATAAAGCATTCAATGAAGTCATGGACAGGAAAGAAGGACTACTGTGTATCTGAGTCATTCAAACAGATGGCAGACATGTTGGAAAGGTATACACAAACTCGAAAACACAGATCATAATGTATAACGTATTGTGGTACCCCCACTGCTCTGGAACTGCATAAATGCAATGGATGGGTGTTCATGGTATTATACATTGTATCCCCATTTGTGAAAAGAGAATTAAATACAAATAAAATAAAAATGAAAATAATAATAAAATATTGTATTCCTGAATAGGGCAAGTGCCCTGATGAGACAGGAAGGGTGGGACGGGGGTGACGTATCTGCGATGCGTGGCTGTCAAGAAAGTGAAGTCTAACACCTGCATCCCGTGCGCACTGAGCGGAGCTGTGTCACAGTACGTCTCATCTACTGGTAATGCAAGGCTGGCAAGATGAATCCATAGTGTTAAATACAAAATAAATGTCAGCCTGCAGGTCAGAGTGTTGCAAAATAAATCCCCATAAAAGAGTAATCTACTACTGTACTGGGCAAGTGCCCTGGTGAGACAGATTGGGGGAAGGGGGAGATGTGAGTGGCAACGACCAACCCCATATCGAAAGGCAACAATAAATAGCTAGCAAAGAAACACAGATAGATAATGGGCAAGTGCCCAATAATGGACATGGTGTCAGGAGAGGAGTCAGGAAATATCAGACTTCTGGCAGTAGTCCCCAGTCCAACATGATACTGATAGATTGCTGAGATAACATATCAATTGCAACATAGTTACCCAGTCTCAGGACCGTGACGGTGACAATAGGGGGAAAAGGGTAGGTGGCCCGTGAAAGTGATTACAGGTGAGGGGGCCCCTTCCTTTCCTCCTGAAATAAAAGAAAAAGTAGAACACATGTTAGAATCACAGGTGGTCCAAAACAATCAATAAAGTGTCAAGTTAAAAATTTAGCAAATTAGATACATTCAGATGCACACAAGGAGTAAGAAAGCTGTAAAAACAGGATACAATAGGTAATCTGGCAGCACAATTAGTTATCTTTGAGATGGATAGCCATTTCTTCGTCAAAGTTCAGCCCACCCGGTGTCTTCGTTTGAAAATGCATAATCAATTTGGACTCTCTTTGTCTGAGTTTCAATACCCTGTTCCCTCCCCTGGGGTTGCCAACAATCTGTTCCAGGATGAAGAATTTAAGTAAAGACGAGTTGGAATAATGTTTCTCTTGGAAATGGCGTGCTACAGGGTATTTCACATCAAAATTAGTAATGGCCCTGCTGTGTTCCAGGACACGCTTTTTGGCCATATGTGTGGTACTCCCAATGTACCAAAGTTTACATGGACATTCAATGGCATAAATGGCAAAGGTGGTACTGCATGTGAGAAACTGGTCAATAGTTTTGTTAATCCCATTGTATGTGACCTTATTGCGGTACCTGCTGTTTTTACAAGCTTTGCAGTGTCCGCAAGGAAAGAAACCTTTGAGACCATGGTCGTGCCTACTGAGGTATGTAGTGATGTAACTATGGACTAACAAGTCCCTGATGTTCCTACCCATCCTGTATGTGATGTTGGGTCTAGTAGGAATACTCTCCCCGATTATGCTGTCATGTTTAAGGATGTCCCAGTTCTTAGCAAAAATACGTTTGATATTACTGGAGTCAGAGTTGAAGGTCATGATCATCCTGGGGCTATTGTCTGTGGTGTCACTGGGTTCACTGATGTTATCTGAGATGGTTTCAGTTCTGCTAACGCCATCTGCCCTCTCTTTGGCTCTGCGTAATACCCAGTAAGGATAGCCTCTAGTCTTGAACCGTTCCATCATGATCATGCTCTCTCTCTGGTACGCTTCCTCTGTATTGCAGTTTCTTTTTGCCCTCAGCAGCTCCCCATAGGGGATACTCCATTTGAGTCCCTCTGGATGGCTGCTGAGGGCATGTAGAATATTGTTACCCGCAGTGGATTTCCTAAACAGGGCAGTATGAATCTGGTTATCGACTATTTCAAGCCTGACGTCCAGGTATTCTGCCTTGGAGTTGCTGATGGTGCCTGAGAGGATGATGTTGTATTCATTGTTGTTGAGTGCTTTGATGAATTCAATGGCCATCAATTCAGATCCTCTCCAAACAATGAATAGACCATCAATATATCTTCTCCACACTGCTACCTGTTCAAGATATCCGGCAAGGTATGGGTTGGTGGTCAGAGTCCCCTCCCAGTGTCCCATGAACAGATTCGCGAAACTGGGAGCAAAGCAAGAACCCATCGCAGTGCCGGTAACCTGTCTGTATAGGACCCCATTAAACATGAAGATATTGTTGGTAAGACAATAGTCTATCATCTCCAATATCATGAGACTGTGTTCATGAAATCTAGCTGGTCTGGTCTTCAAAAACTGACAGCAGGCATCCAGGCCCTGCTTGTGGTCAATGATGGTGTACAACAAGTGTACATCAAGAGTGATCAGAAGAAGATCCTGTTCCCACTGTAAGTCCTAAATTTTGTTCAAAAATGCCTTGGTGTACCTCACGTAACTCGGTAATGAGACAACAAAATCTCTGAGGAAGTGATCCACATATTTGGAGATATGTTCCCCTACACTACCCTTCGAAGACACAATGGGATGCCCAGGTGGATTAATGGGGTCTTTGTGTAGCTTGGGTAAAAGATAAAGGACCGGGAGTACTGTGTGATCATTCTTTAAGTAACAGTACTCCTCCCATTCAAGGATCCCTTTGTCTCTCCATGTAATCAGTTTGTCCCATATATCAGTAATACTGTTATTATAGGTTTCTATGTTGGTAGGAAGGTAAAAATCAGTGTCACCCAGTTGTTTTATGGCTTCGGAAATGTATTGTAACCTGTCTAGAATGACCACATTCCCACCCTTGTCAGCAGGGCGGATGACAATATTGTCATCCTCAGTGAGAGATTTCAGAGCCTGTCTTTGCTGGTATGTGAGATTGTTGGTACCACCCCTGGAATGCCCCTCCTTGGTTCTGTATTTACAGAGGGCTTTACTGACACAGTCCTGAAACGTGTCTATGTTGTCATGTGGTAAATTGGGTACAAAAGTGGATTTGGGTCTGAAATCAGTACATGCAGATGCATCAGTGGTAACACCGAGCAACTCCAGTGTTTGTGTGTTGCTGATATCCGAAGTGCAGTCCGTGTTTTCCTGATCTAGTTGTACCATGGTGATCAGTGTATCTATGTCACCTATGTTAAGATTGTTTTGTTCATTAGAGCTGAGGTTTCTCTTATTCCTATTTTTGTCGCCTAACCGTTTAAGTTTGTGCCATTTTTTTTATTTTAGTTTCCTCACAAATTTGAAGAGATCAATTCTGGCATCAATGTAATTAAAAGAAAACGAAGGGCAAAATGAAAGTCCCAGACATAGAGTCTGTTTTTCAATGTCTGTCATGGGTCTGCTGGAAAGATTAATAACAGTTTTATTCACCATTTCTTGATCCATTAGTATGTCTTCATGGAGCGGGTCCTTCTGTTTCCCACGTTGCCCCTTCCTCTGCCTCTTCTGCCATCGTTGCTTGATTCGTTTTCTTCTGTTACAGCGTTTCCTCGTCCTCTGCCTCTTCCTCGACCCCTCTGGCCCCGTCTCTTCGGCGTTGGGGTGTCTCGCACTGTTTGTTTGCTCCGGCGTAATTGCCGGTATTCGTCTAAAAAAGTAATTTGACGGGTGTTGCGTTCTTCTGTTGAGATGTTCTCCACCGAAATGTCTGATTCAGTCTCACTGACTGATGAGGCTATCGATGGCATGTTATCACTCAGAGTTGTTCTCTCCGTGGTGCCTTGTTCCTTGTATAGATGGTCATATTTGCGACTGAAGGTTAGAATTCTGCCGCTGTCGTAGTCCTCGTAGTCCCGATCAAGTTTCCTTTCTTTCCTGGCATATATATACTCCTGGGCTCCAGCAGATTGAACAAAAGAGATCTATAACTGGGATCATTACATACACGACGTCATTATTATCTGGAGAGGGACAGAGATCCATATGAATACCTATCTCAGCTACCTAAATGACAACCCTTTTAATGTCAAGTTCACACTGAAGATCTCAAAGTAGAATACAATTCTTGGATGTAGAGTTGTTTATAGTGGGTAACACAATACGGAGCACACTGTTTAGAAAAGAGATGACTGTAAATAGTATCTTACATTTTAACAGTGCACATCCCCCCACCCTGCATCAAACATGCTATTCTCCTTGGTGAGATGATTAGGAAGCAGAGGAATTGTAGTGAGGACACCCAGTTTGAACTACATGTTGGACATATGATTTTGAGGATGCAGAACAGAGGATATAAGAAACCAGAGTTATTAAGGGCTGCAGACAAGGCTAGAAAGGTGAAAAGGAGTGACACTCTAAAAGTTAAAGAAAAGGACAATGCTATGGAGCGATTATCGTTCATCACTACACATTTCAGACTAAATCATGATGCATTTAGAATCCTACACAAACATTGGTTACTACTGTTAGGGGTCCCTGGAGTTAGGATGTTGCTTTCAGACAAACCCTCGGTGACTTACAGGAGAAGTAAAACGATTTCTTTGTCCTAGTTATACCTTACCAAAAACTATAATGCAAACCACTTGGCTCAAGCACCCCAATGGCTTTTATACATGCGGGGAATGTAATGTATATCACTTGGGTTTGAATAGAAGGAAGGATTTTATGTACAACACAGTAAAAATATATGATGTTAGGTGTTTCATTAATTGCCAATCATGTTTTGTTGCTTATTGTTAGAAATGGCCCTTTTTGCAGGGTTATTCCCAAACTTTTTGCCTCTTCATCCTATTTTTTCCTGACCTGTGTTTGTTGGCTATAGGACTCTGGGCACTTTACCACTGCTGATCAGTGCTAAAATGCATATGCTCTCTGAGTAAATTGATATTGTGATTGGTTATCCATGATTGGCGTATTTTATTTACCAGTAGGTCCCTAGTAAAGTGCACGGAGTGTGCCAGGGCTGGTAAATCAAATGCTACTAGTGGGCCTGCAGTACTGATTGTGCCACCCACATGAGTAGCCCTGAAAAGATGTCTCAGGCCTGCCACCACGGTGCCTGTGCGCAGTTTGTTAACTACCATGTCGACTTGGCAAGTGCACCCACTTGCCAGGCCCTAACATTCCCTTTTCTTACATATAGGGCACCCCTACGATAGGCCCAAGGTACCCCCCTGGGCAGGGTGCAGTGTATGTGAAAGGTAGGACATGTGCTGGTGTGTGTAACATGTCCTGATAGTGAAATACTGCCAATTTAGTTTTTCACTTTTGAAAGGCTATCTTGCCCCATAGGACAGAATGGGGAATGCTTTGTAACATTTTACAAGCATATCTTCCCATAGGGATAAGATAGAAAAATAGAGTTTGGTATCCCTGAACTCAGGATTTAATAACACATCTTTTAGTAAAGATGGTTTTTAAATTGTATGTTTGAAAATACCACTTTTAGAAAGTGGCTATTTTCTTGTTCAACCAGCCTGTGTGCCTCTGCCTGTTTGTGGATTGACTGTCTGACTTTGGAGTGACAGGGGCTGGGGAGGTGCAGGTTCTCCAGGAGTCTGGATGAGTCAGCACTAGGCTGCATAGGCCTGATCTGCATTTGGAGTGGTGGGAGAAGTAGCACCTGTACCTGAATAGGGCAGTGCCTGCCTTCCACAATGCTGGCTCCGCCCCCCTGTGGTGTGTCTGGAGCCAAGGCTCACACTGACAATGGATGTTGTTGTGCACTGGCAGAGTGTCCCGCAGAACTGGTTCAAACTGAGCTCAGAGCCCCTTGCACAAAGAGAACAAAGACATTTTGGGGTATAAGCATCAGACCCAAAACCCCAGACTTTAGATCATTCCTGGAATTCAAGAGGAACCTTTGCCAAGGAGAAGAGCTGGAGAGACTGAGGAGAAATACTGCCCTTGCTGTGTGTCTGAGGCTGGCCTGCAGTTGCTGTTTCTGCCAAGGAAAGGAGAAAGACTTTGCTGTGTGCTGTGCCCCCTGCTTGAAGGAGATCTCTGAGGGCCTGAAGTGTGCTGGCCTCCTGTTCTGAAGTCTCGGACACAAAGACTTCACCCCCAGCTCCCCTGAACTCTGCTTCTGTGAGTTCTAGCCTGCCAAGAGGTGCCTGTGCCAGTTTTGAGCCTCTGGAGGTTGTTGCTGCTGTTTGGGAGCTGAAAGCAAGAAGAAACTCAAAGAACTACAGAAATCGACGCATTGCTCTTCTTGCGGCTGTTTTCCCAACACATCTCCACGGCGCGAGAAGAATTTCCACGCATCGTCGCGCCGCTGCGGAAACCGCCGCAGCGCCTGTCGCAAGAATCGACACATCGAGGGATCACGGTTGAAGAGGACCGATGCAGCGCCGCTCAACGCCGCCGCATCGATCGCCGTTGCATCCTGGATTTCCACGTATCGTACCTGTGCGACAAGTTCTTTCGACGCATCACCCGCGGATCGGAACCGTCACGAAGAATCGACGCATCACTCACCGTACAGACCGGATTCGAAGCAACCCTTCCTCTGCGTGCTGCCGGACTGTCGCATTGCCTCCCCAAGGTCTCAGGAGTGTCGCATCTCTTTGTTTTCCGACGCTGCGGCTGTTTGGCTTGTGAACTTTGATGCATCTACAGGTACTTTGGTGAAAAGTCACACATCCATAGTTTTCTATGGTACAAGTTCTTGAAACCTTTTGAAAGTCATACTGTTAACCGTGTATGTTGGATTTTTGCCATTTTGGTCTTGTTTAGTTTAGATAAAGAAATTTTATTTTTCTAAACTGGTGTGGTGTTCTTATGTGGTGTTTTCACTGTGTTACTGTGAGTGTTGGTACAAATACTTTACACATTGCCTTTGGGATAAGCCTGTCTGCTTGTGCCAAGCTACCAAGGGGGTAGGCAGGGGTTATCTAAAGTGTGTATTCCCCATACCCTGACTAGAAGCAAGGGTCCCTATTTGGACAAAGGTACCTACGTCTGCCAACTGGAGACTCCCATTTCTAACACTTATGTAATCATTTGTGTGTGTAAAAAGATATATGTTGGCAGCACCACACGCCAACTGAGATCCAGCATTCAGGAACATTGCAGAGCCTGTATATCACTTGATGCCTCATACTGGTTGGTCACACCCCAATGTACTAATGGGGCTAATAGGGCCAACTTTAAGTTTCACGGTATAGATACAGTCTTGCCAGACCCAAGAGGAGGTGATAGAGAATTAGGGCAAGGCCAGTTGAAAGAAAAGTAGATTTGCAATTTACGTTGTGTAAGCCGTGGACTGAATTCTGACAATTAGCTGTACTATTTTCTTTAAACAGGCTTCTGAATAGATGATATTGCTTTTTTACTGTAATAGTTTTGTATATACATAATATCTCCTTAAAAGTGTTTTTTCAGCAATATAAAGGCAGAGCCCTAACTAATGGTCACCCTCTCAGTGCACTTGTGGTTACTCTTTGTTTCATGGCTATGCCTTGGTTGTCCTATTCCTATGGAAGCATGTGTTTGGACCTCTCTGGTAGATCCTATATGTCCCGCACGGGAATGTGAGACCAGTCTTAATACGAGACCTCGTCTGCTAAGCCGCCAGATGGCTAGCACGCAATATAAGTGTGGATAACTAAGATTTTGGAACTAATATATGTGAGGGACTCCTGTGTTATGCTACTCCTGGGACATCCTATGAGATTTTTCTTTCAGTGAGGTTGTGTGTATAGTAGGGTCTAAAAGAAAGAAACTCTCTTGGTGTGCAATCTATGAGTGGGTAGATCAGAAGGAGACCTTTGTAACTGCTCAATCAATATCTAAACATGTTGTTTGAGATTGTTCAGTATGTCCAGGACACCAGGAGATTGCCAGTTTTGCACTATTTCGGCTTTTCTGATACTGTTACATCTATTTCCTCTCACGTTCCTTTCAAATGTTATTAGTTTGAATAACTGGCGCATCTGTAACTAAGTGGTGTCAAGCCTTTCCTGTAGACGCATTGAGGTGGCTTGATGGCGGAATGCCGTCCACTGTCTGATGGGGACATTTATTTCACATTAACATGGAGACATGTGCCAACATGACAACGCTTGCCCATTTGTTGAAGTTAGAAATGTGATTATTCACTAATTGCCACTAAAGGGATGAACCAGGCCTCATATTATTTGTTTCCTCTTGTGTTTCCATGAGATGACAGTAATTTAGAAACTGTTGCATCTGTAATGGAGCGGTGTGAAGCCTTTCCTGCATAGGTATTGAGTTGGCTTAATGACATGATGCCGCCCGCTACCTAACTGGAATATTATTCCAGATTTATCTGGAGATAAGTGCTAACATGCCAAGGGTTTGTCCATTTGTTGATGTCAGAAATGTGATTTTACATAAACTGCTGCCAAACGGGTGAACTGGACCCCGGCCCTCTTCCCCTTTTTTGTATTTTTGTAAATGGTTCAGCAATATACTGGATGTGAAGGATGAATGCTAGGGCAGATTCCAATTTAGTGTTCCCATTGTGGGGGCATGGCTGATGGGGGCCGGTGAGTACTTATGACGCAGTAGCCCAGCGCTCAAGTTCTTTCATTTTGGCTGCACTTTGATCGTAGCTACTGGTCACAGGACACACACATGCGAGATACAGGTAAGGAATGGGAGAGTATGCTTTTCTATAGTGGTGTAATACATGGTCTTAATTTGGACTATTCTTTGGGGACAGTGGCTTGGAATTTGATACGGGAAGAGTTACAGGAATGTGCTTTATAAATGAAAAGTAATGCAGTGTTTTTGCGGCCGTGGTTTGGAAACAGACCATGCATGACATTGTTACTGATGTCTAAAGCAATACGGGTTAGCCATGCAATTGTAATGCTTTTCAAGCAATACTGGCTAGCCCAGTAAATGTAATGCTTAAATGAAGAAAAAAGCTTGATTCAGAAAGCACGCAGGGGTTTTGTCGTGCTGGGGATTTTTTAAAAGCAGTATGGGCTACATGTACAACTTTGAACATGTACTGGTCATATAAATAAATACATTTGATTGAGGATGGTTCTGTGGTGCCGGAGATTGGCTAATCACCGGTGCTCAACTATGTTTGTCCTTACTTACAGTTGAGGTACTCTGGGGCAGATTTACAAGCCCCTTGCGCCAATTTTCCGTAATTTTTAACATGGGAAAAATGACGCAAAAGTGGCGCAAGGGGCTTGTAAATCTGCCCCTCTGTTTTCAAATTTAACAAGTACACGCATCTCGGTGAGGTACGTTCTAATACTGAAGATCTTATGCAGTGTTTTGTAAATACCTTGTTATATATGGAGGAGCTTCAGAAATAAGGAATATTCTGTTTCTCTTTACCTTCAGCTGCAATAGCGTGTTGAAAGGGCCCTATGTGTGAAACGCAGATGACAGAGTGGCCTAATTGACCACCAGCGTTTTCTTTCGCCAGGTACTTTGTGTTCATCATCAGAATTCCCAGGTTCAACACTTATGTGAGCATGCTGGTATAACTTGAAGGTTTTTGATTATGTCATTTTCACACACTAGTGGCGTCTTGCACTTGGTCTCTTACAGTCTATCCTTTACTGTTGGTGATTCGTCCCCAGTGCGGGTTTCTGGCATGGGACTAGAAGTACCAATCTCTGTTGTACATGATGTCCTTGAATGATGTTTTAGAGCAGTTACAGATACCTGAATGATTGAGCATTGATAGGGGTGCTGGAACTGGCGACCCTTCCTTGGACACACCTGGATGGTAAGAAATAGCTGTCATTTATTTTAACACATTTTTTACGGTTTCCTGGCACACACCTTTTATGAGATGTCGGGCTAGTTCCACCATTTGAATGTTTCCTTCTTTTCTCTTCCTTTTTCTTCCCCTTTCTCTTCCTTATTTCCCTTTGCGTCCAGAGTGCGTTCCACAATGAATAATGACCCAAACGTTTTGCTATTTCAGTTTCTGCTTTGTATCCCCTCTGTGTGAAAAAACAAAAAAAGAAAAAGAAAATGTACTTTGAATGTTATACGTTGCTTTTATATTTCAGGTGTGTAGAATGTTTTGCATGGACATTTCTGGTATTATTGGTGTCACAACCTTGGATGCAGAAATTATATTTTTAAAGGATTTTTCATGTTTGTGTCATGTGCTGCCTTAAAGCAGCAAAATATATTTTAAATCTTTTTGTAATTGTCATTTTCTATGTGGTGGTGTATATAACTTTAATCGCTACAGTCTAACGGTCACTGTTTTGTCATACTATTTGGGTTTTGTTTTGTGATTATATATGTAATGTGTAGGTGTATCATTTTCGCAATGTCATTGTCATGTGTTTGAATGTTTCTATCTTCTGTTTATAAGAAGAACTATTTTGGATGTTTTGGATAGATGCTATTTGTAAATCACAACCGTCCATGCCTTTATACATGTTTGACATGTTTGAAGCCCTGAAGAACCCATATGTTGTGGAAATGGGTTGGCTGTGCTCTTCTTTACCTATGTGTGAAACAAAGCACAAATAATGAAAAAAGAACACACTCCAACAGAGGACCTTTTGTCTTACTTACACTGGTCTCTATTAGCACTCTGTCTTAAAGAATTGTTTTTTAGTTGCTTCTCAGTTTTGTATAAATGCTTCTAATGTGCAACTAATGGTAGCTGGTCGTAAGAGGTGGGCTATTGTTCTGTTCCATACATACAGTGACTATATCAGGTAGTGCAGCACTGAGGTCCCTGGCTGCCATAGTCTGTCCAGCCCTTTTAGAACTTGACCCCTGGGCAGTTTGACTTATACAGAATCACCTACTGACCAATTTCTGTCCTTGGTGCTCCTCAAGATATCATATGTGTCCTTGCTTGAAGTATAACTACTCATAACGTTGTTCCTTGCTTTATCTAGAACTTGAACAAATTTTTCATTTGACAAAACCCTCACCGCTCCATTGATTGTAGTCAACCATTTAGGAAAAAGCATATCACACACATTACGTCTCCTCAGAGCCATAAATGGTGTGACCCAAGTGACAGTATGTGGTGTGTTATGGTATGCCCACAACATTGCCATGGGAGAATTTTCAACACTAGTACCTGAACTAACAGCACCTCTGATGCACTCACTGACCAATCTGTTCATCCTTTCCACTTGACCATTACTCTGAGGGTGATACAGCCTGCACTTCTTATGTTTAATGCCAGCATCAAGCAAGAAATTAGTAATTTCCTGAGATGTGAATTGCACACAATTATCTGAGACAATATCCAATGGAAAAACTCCCCTTGAAAAGATATCAGTGTAAAACTCAATTACAATTTTGGCATTGGGTTCCCTCACAAATGTCACCTCCAACCATTTAGAGACATAATCTACCATGACAATCGCATATTTTTGATGCTGTGTTAAAGTCTGGAAAGAGCCAAGAAAATCAATGCTCAATCTTTCTTATACGTTGCCTGGACACTCTCCATTCCCCATGGGAGGGGTCCTGCAAAGTAAGCCCTTATCATTAACACAACATACCATGCATCTTTCAAGCCACCGTTCAACATCCCTGTCCATGGAAGGCCCCTAAAATTCTGCTCTCAATCTTTTCTCACAAGCTGTCATTCCAAGATGTCCCTCATGAGATTTAATTGCATTAACCTTGCAGTAGCTTTAGATGAATTAGCATTGTTACCATTCAGATTCGGGATCAATGGAACTGATCAGTTCATAGAAGAAAGTGTGTCTCCCATAATATGGCCTAAATGTATCAACTGCCCATGTAGAAGCTTGCATTTCCCTCTTGATAGCAGAGTACTGGCGTTCATGCTGCTTTAGTGTACGGGATGCAAAGGTGATGGTGTGGTGTTAGATTTGGGGGTCTCTAGTTGGCAGAGGTAGGTACCTTTGTCCAAATAGGGACCCTTGAGTCTAGTCAGGGAAAGTAGGTACACTCCTGAAATAACCCCTGCTCACCCTCTTGGTAGCTTGGCACGAGCAGACAGGCTTAGTTCAGAGGCAGTGTGTAAAGCATTTGTGAACACATACAGTAATCAAGCGACAACACTACAAATGGACACCACACAGGTTATATATTTATAAAAATAGGTATACTTTATATAGATTTATCACAAGACCATAAACGACAAAAATAATCCACAATACTGTCAAGGATGCTTAGTTCTGATCAAAAAGGCTTAATTCAAGGTTCTGTGCGAGTCGGTAGCCTCCTCCAGCTACGGCGATGTCAAGAACAAACAGAGTCTAACAAATCCAGCTGACCGCGTCGAGACGGGCCAACACAGCGTAGACAGACTCGGTCACAGTACCTTTTACTTGAAGCGGCAGGCACGAGCGTGCGAGCCGGATGGCTGTACGTAGCGGTCGCGATGCAAAATGGAAGCGTTGCAGGACGCGTTGTCCCTCGATGCGGTGCAGGCAGCGGCTCATTGATGTCGTCGAGACGGAGTCGGTGAGACCAGGGCCGTGCGTTGCAGGGCGAGACGGTGCTTCGATGCGGTGCTGGCAGGTTGCGGTGCGGCGACGGAGCCGGATTCAGGAGCTGGCGTCGATCAGTCCGGACAGCGGTGCGAGTCGGGCGGTGCGTCGCGAAGCTTGCGAGGCGGTGCCCAACTCCGGTGCGGTCACAGGACTCGAACTCAGCAACAGTGACCGTGTCGGTCGGACCAGATGGATTCGGTGTAGCGAGGCGTTGCAAGGTGCGGTGCTCACAGGTTACGGTGCAGGCAGCGGCTCGTTGACGGAGTCGGTGAGACCAAGGCCGTGCGTTGCAAGATGCAGGCGTTGCTCGATGCGGTGCCAACAGGACACCAAGCTGGTCGGGAGAGTCGGTCACAGCTCCCTACCTCTGTAGCCACAGAAACAGAGTTTCCAGCAGCAATTCACAAAGGGGGTGAAGTCCAATGGTCCTGGGACTTCGATCAGGGGGCAAGCTCTCTTCCAAGCCCTTGGAGATCCTTCACAAGTTGATGAAAGTCACAGCAAAGCAAAAGTTCCTTTCTCCTTTCTTTGGCAGTCAGGCAAACCACTGCAGGCCAATCCCCAAGCAGCACTTCAGGCTTAGTGATAGTCTCTCCTCAGTTTCTTCTTGGTTCCGCTCCTCAGCAAAGGTTTCTTCTTGTTCCCAAAAGTGATCTAATTTCTTGGGATCAGGGTCCCAATATTTATACCCCAAAATCCTTTGTCCTCTGAGGGCAGAGGGGCCTTTGCCCAGTCCAAACCAGTTCTGGAGCACTCTGTTTACATTCCTTTCACAGTGCAGGGCAGAAACAACAGATGCCCCACAGGAGGTGGAGCCAGCATTGTGGAGGGAAGGCACTGTCCTATTCAGGTCCCAGGTGCAACTCCTTCCACCCATCTAGATGCAGATCTCTCTATTCACCACTGGGCTGACTCATTCTGTCTCCTGGAATCCCCAGCCCTGTCACTCAAAAACACCAGACAAGGAATACACAACCTAGCAGAGGCAGGCTTTGGATAGTTAGACAAGAAAATACCTACTTTCTAAAAGTGGTATTTTCAAACACAGAATGTTAAAACCAACTTCACTAAAAGATGTATTTTATCATTCTGAGTTCAGGCATACTAAACCCGAATTTCCACCATGTTCCCTGAGTCAATTAGGATTATAAAATGTAATAATCTAACTGCCCATTCTGGCCTATAGAGAACAGGTAGCCTTGCAATAGTGAAAAACGAAAATGGCTGTAATTCACTATTAGGACATGCCACACACACCAGGGCATGTCCTACCTTATACTTACAATGCACCCTGCCCTAGGGCCTACTTTAGGGGTGACCAACATGCAGTAAAGGGAAGGTTTAGGGCCTGGTAAGTGGGTGTACTTACCAAGTCGACATGGCAGCCCTAGGCTGCACACAGGCTCTGCAATGGCAGGCCTGAGACACACTTTACAAGCTGCTCCTGTGGGTGGCACAACCAGTGCTGCAAGCCCACCAGCAGCATTGGATTTACAAGCCCTGGGCACACTCAGTGCACTGTACTAGGGTCTGACAGTAATTCAAATAAGCCAAACATGGAGTCACTAATTCACATCACAATTTACAATAGGGAGCACTTGCACTTTGGCACTGATTAGCAGTGGCAAGATGCCCATGAGCATCTAGTCCAGCAAAAACATATCAACAACAGTGGAGGCATTATGAAAAAAATGGAAGGAAGACCCATGCCAAGGATGCCAGGTCTAACACGTGTCCCCTCCAGCTGAAATGTGGGGAGAACTATCCTACCCCTAGGGAGTTCTCATCACTAAGGCGGAAAAATCTGGACAGACCATCAGCATTGGCGTGTTCTGTACCAGGGCGGTGTTCCACCGTAAAGTCCATTCCCTGTAGGGAAATGGACCACCTCAACAGCTTTGGATTCTCACCCCTCATCTGCATCAACCATCTGAGGGGCCTGTGGTCTGTCTGAACCCGGAAGTGAGTCCCAAACAAGTATGGTCTCAGCTTCTTCAGTGCCCAGACCACAGCAAATGCCTCACGCTCAATAGCACTCCATCTCTGTTCCCGGGGAAGTAACCTCCTACTGATGAAGGCTACAGGTTGGTCTAGGCCCTCCTCATTGATCTGTGATAGAACAGCCCCTATACCATGCTCTGAAGCGTCCGTCTGAACAATGAACTCATTGGAGAAGTTGGGTGCCTGGAGCACAGGCGCCGTGCACATGGCAGTCTTCAAGGTGTCAAAAGCTTTTTGACAGGCGTCAGTCCAAATCACTTTCCTGGGCTGCTTCTTGGAAGTCAGCTCTGTCAAGGGGGCAACAATGCTGCCATACCCCTTGACGAATCTCCTGTAATACCCGGTGAGTCCTAGGAAGGCTCTCACCTCTGTCTGGGTCTTGGGGGGCTCCCAAGCCAGAATGGTATCAATTTTCGATTGGAGGGGTGCCACCTGGCCGCTCCCAACCTGGTGTCCCAAGTACACCACAGAGCCCTGCCCAATCTGGCACTTACTTGCCTTGATTGTGAGGCCTGCCCTCCGCAGTGCCATCAACACTTCCCAGAGGTGGCGCAGATGTTCTTCCCAACTGGCACTGAACACTGCGATGTCATCCAGGTCGGCGGCACTGAAATCCTCCAGTCCAACCAACACCTGGTTGACCAACCTCTGAAAGGTGGCAGGGGCATTCTTCATCCCAAAGGGCATCACCCGGAACTGGTAGTGCCCATCTGGTGTGGAGAATGCTGACCTCTCTTTTGCCCCATCAGTCAAGGCGATCTGCCAGTACCCAGATGTTAAGTCAAACGTGCTGAGGTACGGCGCAGCCCCTAACCGATCGATGAGCTCATCAGCTCTGGGGATGGGGTGTGCATCAGTCCTGGTGACGGAATTGAGTCCCCTGTAGTCCACACAGAACCGGAGTTCTGGTGTGGCACCAGGCGCGGCAGCCTTTGGAACCAAGACCACTGGGCTGGCCCAAGGGCTGTTAGAGGACTCAATCACCCCTAGCGCAAACATCTTGGAGACCTCCTCCTTGATGCAGGCTCTGACCCTGTCAGTCACCCTGTAAGCCTTGTGCTTCACAGGAAGACTGTCCCCAGTGTCCACATCATGGACGCACCAATGAGTGACACTGGGAACCAGGGAGAACAGGTCAGGGAACTGTCCCAACAGCTGGCGACAGTCACCCTGCTGCTCAGGTGTCAGGGAGGTAGAGAGGTTTACTCCCTCCACTGATCCATCTTGCTCTCGGGCTGACAGGAGGTCAGGAAGAGGCTCGGTCTCCTCCTCCATCCCATCATCTGTAGCTAAGAGCATGCCCACTTGGGACCTCTTCAAGTGGGGCTTCAGGCGGTTCACATGCAGGACCCGCAAGGGGTTCCTGGGAGACTGCAAGTCCACCAAATAGGTAACTGGACTCTTGCGCTCCACCACCGAAAAAGGGCCGGTCCACCTATCCTGGAGCGCACAAGGCTCCACTGGGGCCATGACCCACACTTTCTGACCAGGCTGAAGCTCGACCAGAGTGGCATTCTGGTCGTACCACCGCTTCATCTCCTCCTGGCTGGCTTCCAGATTTGCCTCAGCAAGCTCTCTGAAACGCCTAGTCTGGTTCCTGAAGGCCAGCATGTAACTGTATACATCCTGGGGAGGTTTCCTGGGAGGTTTCTCCCAGCCTTCCTTGACCAAACTCAGAGGTCCTCGCACCGGGTGTCCATAGAGGAGCTCAAAGGGGCTGAACCCTAGAGACTTCTGTGGCACCTCCCGGTATGCAAACAACAGGCAAGGTAAGAGGACGTCCCATTTACGCCTCATGGGTTCTTCCAGACCCGTAATCATGCCCTTGAGGGTCCGGTTGAATCTCTCAACCAGCCCATTTCCTTGAGGGTGGTAAGGAGTGGTGAACTTGTAAGTTACACCGCACTCCTGCCACAGGGACTTCATGTACTTGGACACGAAGTTGGTACCTCTGTCAGACACCACCTCTTGAGGGAATCCCACACGTGAGAAAATTCCCATCAGTGCCCGTCCCACCACGGGGGCCGTCACTGTCCTGAGAGGGATGGCTTCAGGGTACCGGGTGGCATGGTCCACCAAGACCAGGATAAACCTGTTGCACATGGCTGTCTTGGGGTCCAGTGGCCCCACAATGTCAATACCCACCCGTTCAAAGGGGGTGCTGACCACAGGGAATGGTTGGAGAGGAGCCTTCTGCTTCCTCCCACTCTTTCCACTTGCCTGGCAAGTCTGGCATGTCCTGCAGTGAGTGGCGGCACTCCTGCGCATCTGGGGCCAATAGAAATGGGTGACAAGCCTTTCAAAGGTCTTGTCCTGCCCCAGATGTCCTGCTAACGGTACATCATGAGCCAACCCCAGTAGGAAGGCTCTGAAGCGCTGGGGTACCACCAGCACACGGGCTGACCCAGGCTCAGCAACCTTAGGCTCTGAATACAGGAGACCATTCTCCCAGTAAATCCAATGTGACCCAGACTGATCACCTGCTGCCTGGTCTGTGGCCTGTTGCCTCAGACCCATGAGAGAAGGGCATGTGTTCTGCTCCTCGCAGAACTCTTCCCTGGAGGGTCCTCCTTCTTGCTGCCAATGGGTCAGCTCAGGTAGGTCCCCCAGTTCAGCTACCTGTTCCCCTGTAGGCTCCAGGGCATCCCCTCAGGGTCTGCCTCCTCCTGGACCGTGGGAACTTCGGGGCCGGTTTCCCACGCCCCCTGCCTCCTCTCTCTCCGGCAGGCACCTGGGCCTCCCTCTCAGGCTCCAGGTCCTCTTGAACACCTTTAGCTGCCATTGACCGGGTGGTCACATATGCCCAATCAGGCAAGCCCAACATTTCTAAATGCGCACTCCGCTCCACCTTAGCCCAAGGTGAGCTCTCTAAATCGTTCCCTAACAAACAGTCAACAGGCATGGCTGGCCTCACAGCTACTTGAAGAGTACCCGAGACCCCCCCCACTCAAAGGGAACCTGAGCCACCTTGCAGTGACTCTCTGTGTTGTCAGCGGCAACAACCGGATAGAATGCATCAGGGACAACCTGCTCTTTAGACACCAGGTGACACTTGACAGCTGTCACACTGGCTCCTGTGTCTCTCAGAGCCTCCACCCTATGGCCATTGATGGTCACCCACTGCCTGTATTTTTTAGTGTTATCAGGCAGCTGGGTCCTAGGGACCATCTCAGAGTCTCCTAACGAGACAAGGGAAAACACTGTGGGATCCCCCCCACCTTGGGCACCCCACTCCTCCCCCAGGGCTACACTAGCCAACTGCCGGGCACCAGTGGGTGCTGGTTTTCCATGCAAAGGGCAACGAGGATCGTTTGCCTTGTGGCCAGGGACGCCACACTTGTAACACACCAGTGGTCCCTGGTGAACAGGGGGGCCTGTCAGGGCCACTGGCTTCTTCTCAGGGGGAGGCTGAGAACCTTTCCCTTGGTTCCCTTGGGGTCTACTTTGGGGCCCTTTATGGAACTCCCTCTGTTTACCTTTGTCCCCCCACTCTTCTGCTGGGGACCCTGCCCCACCCTTGGCGGAGTCTCCCACATGACCCTTGTGGACCCGGGTACTCACCCAGCGGTCCGCCTCTCTCAGCAAGCTGCCTAGGGTTAGTCAGCTTACTATCAATCAGGTGCTGGCGTAGCTCAGGAAAACAATTACTGGACAAGTGCTCCCATGCCATCAAATCAAAGAGCGCCTGAAAATCAGTCGCTTTGCTACCCTTTACCCAACCATCCAAGGCTCTGCAAAAAAAGGTCACATATTCAACCCAGGTACGGCCTTCAATCTTCTTACAGTTCCTGAACCTCTGCCTATAAAGCTCAGGGGTCAAACCATACCTAGTCATTAAAGCATCCTTCATGTGGCTGTATGAATTATAGACTTCAGAGGGCAAATCCAACAAGGTATCCCGCCCTTCACTCAGGGACCGCCCCCACAACCCCGCTCCCCAATCCTTCTCAGGGACCCGGTGGGAAGACATGGCTACCTCATAGGCTTTGAACCACTGCCCAATGTCATCATTTTTTAAAAATTCCTTCACCACATCTTTGGGAATATACACCCTAGCTTCAACAGGCACAGGCGTTACACTGCCACCAGAGGGAGTAATCTATAAGCTTTTGGCCTTAAATTCCAACTCCCTCAAAACCTTCTCATGTTCAAACTGCATTTTCTTTTCTTCTAGGGCTAATTTCCTAGTTTGCATTTCAAATTCTAACTGCCCATTCAGCTTGAGCTTTGTCAGCTCCATTTCGTGCATCCTACTCTCTTTCCTGTCCTCCAACTCTTCTGGAGACAGACCTCTGGCAGAAACACTGCTACCTACTGGGGAAGGTGGTCTTCCAGCCCCTAGACCCAATAGCCGCTCCAGCTGCCCTTCTGCATTCTCAGCCCCCTCCACAGGGGCACTCCTTGATTCGACCCAGGCCCTCAGCGCCTTTTGGAGGTCCTTCTTCCTGGAGAGCCCGGTCATGGACACTTTAAACTTTTTGCAGAAATTCTTGAGCTGCTTGAGGGTGTAGCATTCTAGCCTCTCCTCTTCCCAATCACACTCAACAGAGGCTACTGATGCTGGTTTCTCCATGGTGATTAAACTTGGCAGTTGCAAAAGTAGAAAATCCCAGAGAAAATGCTATCAAAGAGTATGTGGTTGCGTTTTGGTCTGCACTCACTAAGTAGTGTTCACCAATTACTGTACATGAGTCACAAATGCAAGTCCAGAATCCTCACCGCTGACCACCAATGTTAGATTTGGGGGTCTCTAGTTGGCAGAGGTAGGTACCTTTGTCCAAATAGGGACCCTTGAGTCTAGTCAGGGAAAGTAGGTACACTCCTGAAATAACCCCTGCTCACCCTCTTGGTAGCTTGGCACGAGCAGACAGGCTTAGTTCAGAGGCAGTGTGTAAAGCATTTGTGAACACATACAGTAATCAAGTGACAACACTACAAATGGACACCACACAGGTTATATATTTATAAAAATAGGTATACTTTATATAGATTTATCACAAGACCATAAACGACAAAAATAATCCACAATACTGTCAAGGATGCTTAGTTCTGATCAAAAAGGCTTAATTCAAGGTTCTGTGCGAGTCGGTAGCCTCCTCCGGCTACGGCGATGTCAAGAACAAACAGAGGCTAACAAATCCAGCTGACCGCGTCGAGACGGGCCAACACAGCGTAGACAGACTCGGTCACAGTTCCTTTTACTTGAAGCGGCAGGCACGGGCATGCGAGCCGGATGGCTGTACGTAGCGGTCGCGATGCAAAATGGAAGCGTTGCAGGACGCGTTGTCCCTCGATGCGGTGCAGGCAGCTGCTCGTTGACGTAGTCGAGACGGAGTCGGTGAGACCAGGGCCGTGCGTTGCAGGGCGAGACGGTGCTTCGATGCGGTGCTGGCAGGTTGCGGTGCGGCGATGGAGCCGGATTCAGGAGCTGGCGTCGATCAGTCTGGACAGCGGTGCGAGTCGGGCGGTGCGTCGCGAAGCTTGCGAGGCGGTGCCCAACTCCGGTGCGGTCACAGGACTCGAACTCAGCAACAGTGACCGTGTCGGTCGGACCAGATGGATTCGGTGTAGCGAGGCGTTGCAAGGTGCGGTGCTCACAGGTTACGGTGCAGGCAGCGGCTCGTTGACGGAGTCGGTGAGACCAAGGCCGTGCGTTGCAAGATGCAGGCGTTGCTCGATGCGGTGCCAACAGGACACCAAGCTGGTCGGGAGAGTCGGTCACAGCTCCCTACCTCTGTAGCCACAGAAACAGAGTTTCCAGCAGCAATTCACAAAGGGGGTGAAGTCCAATGGTCCTGGGACTTCGATCAGGGGGCAAGCTCTCTTCCAAGCCCTTGGAGATCCTTCACAAGTTGATGAAAGTCACAGCAAAGCAAAAGTTCCTTTCTCCTTTCTTTGGCAGTCAGGCAAACCACTGCAGGCCAATCCCCCAAGCAGCACTTCAGGCTTAGTGATAGTCTCTCCTCAGTTTCTTCTTGGTTCCGCTCCTCAGCAAAGGTTTCTTCTTGTTCCCAAAAGTGATCTAATTTCTTGGGATCAGGGTACCAATATTTATACCCCAAAATCCTTTGTCCTCTGAGGGCAGAGGGGCCTTTGCCCAGTCCAAACCAGTTCTGGAGCACTCTGTTTACATTCCTTTCACAGTGCAGGGCAGAAACAACAGATGCCCCACAGGAGGTGGAGCCAGCATTGTGGAGGGAAGGCACTGTCCTATTCAGGTCCCAGGTGCAACTCCTTCCACCCATCTAGATGCAGATCTCTCTATTCACCACTGGGCTGACTCATTCTGTCTCCTGGAATCCCCAGCCCTGTCCCTCAAAAACACCAGACAAGGAATACACAACCTAGCAGAGGCAGGCTTTGGATAGTTAGACAAGAAAATACCTACTTTCTAAAAGTGGTATTTTCAAACACAGAATGTTAAAACCAACTTCACTAAAAGATGTATTTTATCATTCTGAGTTCAGGCATACTAAACTCGAATTTCCACCATGTTCCCTGAGTCAGTTAGGATTATAAAATGTAATAATCTAACTGCCCATTCTGGCCTATGGAGAACAGGTAGCCGTGCAATAGTGAAAAACGAAAATGGCTGTAATTCACTATTAGGACATGCCACACACACCAGGGCATGTCCTACCTTATACTTACAATGCACCCTGCCCTAGGGCCTACTTTAGGGGTGACCTACATGCAGTAAAGGGAAGGTTTAGGGCCTGGTAAGTGGGTGTACTTACCAAGTCGACATGGCAGCCCTAGGCTGCACACAGGCTCTGCAATGGCAGGCCTGAGACACACTTTACAAGCTGCTCCTGTGGGTGGCACAACCAGTGCTGCAAGCCCACCAGCAGCATTGGATTTACAAGCCCTGGGCACACTCAGTGCACTGAACTAGGGTCTGACAGTAATTCAAATAAGCCAAACATGGAGTCACTAATTCACATCACAATTTACAATAGGGAGCACTTGCACTTTGGCACTGATTAGCAGTGGCAAAATGCCCATGAGCATCTAGTCCAGCAAAAACATATCAACAACAGTGGAGGCATTATGAAAAAAATGGAAGGAAGACCCATGCCAAGGATGCCAGGTCTAACATGTGGTCATCGCTATCTTTACTTTATGGCAACACTGGGACGTTCTTTTGCCGGTTTTGTTGGGGGGCACCGCACACTCTGCTGCAACAACCTCGTGGGACACCAGTCCCAGGCTGCTACCTCTGCTGCCTTCCTTGCTGCCAGACCACTGCACACCCTGGTGGGACTACAAATCCCAGGGTGCAACCTGCTTCTCTCCCACAGCCGCTGACGAGGGGGAGGCGCACACATCGCGCTTAAAGCGATGCCTCATCCCCCGTGGCACGGGACATTCTTTTACTGGTTTTGTTGAGGGGGCACCGGAACCTCTGCTGTAACAGCCTGGTGGGACTCCAACTCAAGGCTGCTACCTCTGCTGCCTTCCTTGCTGCCAGACCGCTGCACACCCTGGTGCAACCTGCTTCTCTCCCGCAGCCGCTGACGAGGGGTAGGCGCCCACATCGTGCTTAAAGCGCTGCCTCATCCTCCGTGGCGCCTGTCACAGCTCGGAGGAGGCTGGGCTGGACCACCCCTCTGAGATCTGCCATCGGAGCTGTCTGGCAACGATTCTAAGACTTTACTTTGAGCTGAGATACAGTGTCTCTCCTTTTTGGCACGTGTTCATACTGTTGTTGGGACTATTTGCCACCTTTTTTCTTTTTTGGTTCACCCAAACTCTGTCTAGTTTTAGCATCTATCATTCTTTCCTCTAAACCGGGTCTGCACCCGCACTTGCAGGGAGCGTGAGGCTTTCCAGGTGCGCCAGCAGTAAGCAGCACTTACACACCTTAAAGTGCTACACCTGAGCATAACAATGGGGAAACGAACCTGTAGTGACAAAAAACAAGAGCCCCTTCCACCACTATCCTCATCATTGCACCCAACTTCTATTGACAGGATGCTACAGAGGGCCATAGGTGTGGTGGCCACTGAAATCGAACTAACTGAAAGGCGGCTGTCTTCAAACCCGGATCTAGTTATTTCTTCAATGGGCCCTGACACCCCATGTACCTCTTTAGCCTCGGCCATTAACCCTCCCATGGATCAGCCTATGGGCCTTGCAATGGCACGCGAAGTTTCCAGCATCGACCCGCGCCAAGGAACTGCTATCCCAGGCCTTGCTAAAAAAGGGAAAGCCAAGCCAGTTATGAGTTCTGGGGCCAAACGGAAAAAGTGTGCAGATGGTTCATCGGACTCCGGAGACATTCTGGAGGGGGGATCAGTAGGCTGTCCACAAGCAGCTATGGATTATCCAGTTTGGGTGACAAATTTGGTGGTGGATCTCCAGGTTCAAGTTAGGGCTATCGTGAAGGACGAGCACAGCTCATTGAC
>CAWUFW010009711.1:610000-761008 GCA_963921515.1 Calotriton arnoldi | reverse complement strand
GACTGATTTGCATATGGCTTGGTCCAAACTGGAATGGCATGGTGAGCAAAAAACGATGGATTTAGGCCCAGATCTCTGTACTGGGGTGAATGTATGACATTGTTCTGCATTCTGTCCATCATTTGTTCTTTTTGTGTCTGTACAGAGGTGACATACCCACCATCTATGTGCCATTTGTGAGAATGTTAGCACTTAATGTTGCACTCACACTTGTCAGAGTGATGTGCTAATGCAGAGGACTGACATGCACACAGGGAATGTGTGTCGCAATGAACTTACTTGCACCTGCCCGTCATGTGGTCATTTTGTACTGTTCCATGATTGGTAAAGACTGTCACAATGTGACGTGCTCATGCGAAGAAATTGTCAATGATTGTGTTCCTTCGGGCCATTCCTGCTGCAGCTGCAGTGGGGTGTGGTCCACATGCCTCATCTTCCTCATCACCGTCCGGTGCATCTGGCACTTGGATCCATGGGGCATTGCTGCGTACACATATGTTGTGCAATACACAACATGCAATGATCATCTTGCACACTATTCCTGGGCTGTACAGGAGTCTACCACCTGTGATGTCCAGGCACCTGAAACGTGACTTAAACACGCCAAATGTGCGCTCAACAATGCCCCTGGTGCGTTTGTGGGCCACATTGTACTGCCTCTGGGCCGGGGTATTCGGGGCTCGGAGGGGTGCCATCATCCACGGGCAGAGTGCATATCTTGTTCACCTGTGAGAGGTAAGTGAGATCAGTGTAAACTGGTGGTTCTGCATGCTGTGTTGGCAGACTTCCAAGTTTTGTGGTGTGTGACTTGTGTGACTTTGGGATTCATGTTTGCCATGTATTGCTTCTGGCAAATGTGCGGGGTCAATGTGTGTTACGTAGCCTCACAGCTGCTCCCCCCGGGCCTATTTACTTGTGTGCGCTGCGCGGTTGCAGCACTTGCACTCCTACGGCACACCTTTGTCATGCCTGTCTGCGCATGTCCGCAAGCCTGACAACATCACTGTGATGTTGGCCGCTGAAGGTGGGCGGCCACGTGTGTGTAGGCCTTGGTATGGATAGGGCGGACACAGATGTGGAGTTCAGGCCTGGCTGAACTCGTGCTGCGATTGAGGCTAGGCCTTCGGCTCATGCTGCGGCAATGAAGGTACACACACAACAGTTGGCATGTATGAGCCAAGACCCCGAGCGCTCCTTCATCTTTCCATTCGGGCGAGCCCGCCCTCCGGGTGCATGCTACTGTCATGTCATGTCATGTCTTGTGGGTAACACGATCAAGCATAAAACGCTTTGGGTACGAGTGGCGGCTCTCAAAGAGGGCTTGCCACTTACACATGTAATACATAGTCTTGGCCATCAGCGCGTGGGACCACACGCTGTAGGCAACACTCTGGCTGACGAGGCAGCCAGAAATGCAGTAGCCACTTGTTCAGTAGCAGCAGTCACGAGGTCTATGACAAAAGTCGTTACCGACATACTGGCAGCCGTAGCGGCTACCAGAGACGGGAAGAAATACCCACAGGGGTTTCCATCCAAATATGAATACCAATTGTCCCCGGAACAAGTTCCGCAAGTTACAATTCCTTCCGTTGGGGATCCGCTGATTCCCAACGAGGACCGCAGACATGCGTTGATCACAGCTGCACATGAGGGCATGGCATCGGGGCATGCCGGTGTATCGGCAACGGTGTCCCTCTTGCAGCAACGTCCTGTTCCCGCCCCCGCATGGCATTGCTGATAGCTCTCTGTGGCCTTCTGTTCCCACTATGAAAACAAGCTTCAACAAATTAAGTAGGCTCAAAGCACTGTTATTCCAACATGAAGTTGCCTTGACCTCGACATTCGAGCAACAGGTGGCTCGGACATCAAGTGAAATACAATCCCAATAAAATACCAATCTCCCACTACATTTTGGGGAGTTGATACACCAATTATTCAATGTTTCTGACACAGGAGGCCTTGCACCATTTTTCAAATAGTTGGGCTCAGGTCTTGTGTCCTCGTTTCAAAGGATATTTGGTGTATTTCCGGCTTTTATTCATTCAATTTTTTCAAGCGGTTTTGGTGGGTTGCCGTTGATCCTCTTGCTCGCTGGTGCTGTCCTGGTACTTGTTTTACTACTTCGTAATGGCTGCCCTTCATGTGCTACTCGATCATCCGGTCCAGCTGGAGCTGTACCATAGCCGATTGCAGGAATTCCTTGGTTGCCTGCCTATGGCTGTTGTGGGTGTTGCCTACAATGTGACTTACAGATACGCATACTTCACATGTGTTCACCCAGTTTTTTGGTGCCGTGACTGTCCTTTCTCCTGGGCTTTGGATTTGTGCCTCTCAAACGCCATACGGCCTTGCCCTGATTACGACCTGTTGCTGTGGCCCCTGTTGTGTCATGATCAATCATGTGCAACTTGTACCCGCATGCTGATGGCGGCCGTGAATGGAGTGCTGGCACAATGGGACATCTGTGAAGGGGCGTCGCGCCTGCTGCATCACAGCTACATTGAGTACGATACAGGATGTCCGACCATGCTTTTTGAAGCTATGGATTATGATGAGCACGTATGCTCCTTCGAGTTGTTGAATTGGGTGTTGTCCCGCCTTGTCTTTGAGGAGGGGGACCGTCTTTTGGAACACCTTGCCTTCCAAGGTTCAACGGATCTCATATGATTCCGATGATTAATGTTCAACAAGACATTTTGATTTTATTCTTCTTCTCGTATTTTACTGCTAATCAACCCGATTTTGATTTTATTGAACTTTGCCCCTGCTATGCACAGTGCTTTGACTCTGCTTGCGACTTGGACCTTGTTTCTTCTATTCTTCTGCAACCTGGCCATGGGGAGGGAGTGTAGGTTTCATAGTTCTGTCTCCAGAATCAATATGCAATGATTTCTCCTTTAAATTGTGTGGACTTGCTACAATGCTGACAATGTTTGTATTATGCATTCTAATGTTAGTAGTGGCTCCTATACTGCATTTCAGAGCACGTCAGTTAAAATATACATTTTAAACTAACTCAGTGACTGTCAATCTCTTGTTGTGGATGAGTACGGGAGTCTGAGCGATAGGGAATCACCTGTTCCCACGATCCCTGAGTGATTAGGGGAGTGTTGTGTTCTGGGTTGTCTAAACGCATGTTTCTCTGTGTATGGGAGGGCAGGTGGGACACTATAGCTAGCCGGTCGTGGGCTCGTGGGTACTAAGGCTGTAGGAAGGCGTAGCCCCTATATACGGAAGTCCCGCATTGCTGTGCATAGTTCTGTGTATGTGCAGAATCCCGACAACACTACATTGCAACATTGTCGATTAGGGGCCGGGTCGCGCCGACACCACAACAGAGACACACGCCATAGTTACTTTGGTGGCCATCCCGGATGTGAACCACGCCCAGCGCCCCGGGCTGTTTATTCACACTCCTGCGCTGGACTGGCGTACGCCGGCCCAGCCCACTGCGCTTAAGCTTACGGGGGGGCGACATAGCTACATGTCCAAGGTCTTCCCCACTGCCTGGGGTGACATGGTTGCGTCCACTGTCCACAACACTACAGACACCAGCAGTATTAGTCCACATGGACATGTCTGTGCTCTGCATACTCAGGACTGTCCAGCATATCACCGCCACACTTGGCATTGTGTACATTCTTGTTCATGGGTCCATTGCCTCCTTCGGACATTCTTGGTTCCCACCTCTCCCCACCTTCTGCAATTGTGTGGCAGAGGGGCTATGCCTTTGTGGATGTTTTGTCTACATGTCTGGCCCCTATTGCCACAGTTACTTGTGTTGTTGTGTCTGGTAGGTGGACATGTTGGTTGGCATGTTGTATGGGATTTTGTTACGTGTGCATTCCCACAGTTGTGATTTGTATGATTGTGGAGTTGAGGTGTGTGGTGTGTTCCGTTGGTACTTACCAACGAGCAGTGCATTTCCATAGGTGCCATCCTGAAAGCTCTGGTTGATGATGGACTGTCGGAAGATGTGGGAGTCATGCACACTGCCTGGGAAGTTGGCGACAGCATTGGTGAACAGTCCCCGGTGGTCCACTTTTGCCTGCACATTGATGGGATGCGTGTGCTTTCTGTAGCGGTAATTGTGTGCAGTGTCGGCAGGGGGCACAAGTAGGACATGTGTGCAGTCAATTGCCCCGTACACGTGCGGGTAGCCAGCTATGGCGTGGGAGCCTTGCTTGGTCTGCAGCTGTTCCTGCGCAGTGTGGGGGAAGTGAAGATGCTGGAGTATCAAGCTGATGAGGGCATCCAAGACAGGTGTGAGGAACTTTGATAGGGCTGGCTGTGAGACTCCTCCGACTCTGGCAGTTGTTGGTTGGAAGGTACCAGGGGCCAACAAGTGCAGCACAGCCAGCAGCTTTGTCTGCGGAGGGATGTTGGTTGTCTGCTGTGTTGGTACCGTCAGCCTGTGGGCAATGTGGGTCAGGCTGTGGAGGATGGTTGTCCTTTTGAGCCTGTAGTGGGCAATGACTTCCTCTGGCGTTAGGTCTCTGAGGCTGGTGCGTTTCGGAAGGTCTGCTGTCTTGTTCTGCGCTGCCTCGGTGGTAGTCTGGGGGTGGTCCGGGGGTGGGGGTGGTCCTGGGGGGTGGCGGTGGGTGTTGTGGCCCTCTTGGGTCTCCAAGCTGCATGATTAGTAGCTCCATGGCATGTGTTGGTCTTCAGATGTGGCTCTGGGCTGGGCTCCCTTTCTACTGCAGGTTTTCGTCCTACTTGAGACCAGTAGAAAGCAGGTCTTAGGTTCCTGCTGCTAACACGCCTTATCGCATGTTTTAGGCCCGCATCGCAAATCTGGCTGGTCGTTGTGAATATCGCGAAGTGGTGTTATTGTGAGTTTTTGCACGGGAACGCCTACTCTGCATATGATTAGCGTTAGTAGTCGCTGTCAGCCTTGGCGATGTTTTTAGCGGCAGCTATCGCAGGAAAACTGACGATATGGGCTGTTAGCGCAGGCTTGTGAATAGGGCGAAAAATCTATTGCCACTTTCGTGGCGATTAAGTGCCGCTAAATCGGCGATGAGTCCTTGAGAATATGCCCCGAAGAGTTTTGACAACAACAAAAAAATGTTTACAAAACAAAATGAAGGACTGGGACGAAGATATGGAACGTAGGGATACTGCACTCTTTTTTTTGATATTCAAGTTTATTGGCATTTTGTATAACAAGATACTCACGGTAACGTTTGTAACACTGTGACATGTAAGACATTTCATTGCAATTACAATTAATATCCCCCTCTCTAGGTAGTACAAAAGGAGAGGGCCAGCCCTTTGCGCCCTGAGCAATCAGTCCAATAAACCTGTCCATTTGCCCCATATTCGTTCATGTTTCTTCGGGCACCCCCTTGCCTCATAAACTGCTTTTTCTTGGACAGCACACCAGTCCACTCCCCTGCTCCATTTTGAAATAGATGGAGATTTTGAGTCCTTCCAGGCCATTGCAATGTCTCTTTTTGCATCAACAGGGCTGTTCCTAGGAACAATTTGTCGGCACGGGATCCGTCCATTCCCTCCATCACCCCCAGGATAAGAGCGAGAGGGTTAAGGGGGACCTCCCACCCCAGTATGCCACTCAGTTCAGTTATAAGTGATGCCCAGTATTTGGATATGACAGTGCAGCACCAGATCACATGGAAGAAGTCGGCTGGTTCGCCTCCACAGCGTGGACACTGCGGAGTTGGGAGAAATCCCACTTTGTACAACCGCGTTGGTGTAAGATATGCGCAGTGGAGGTAATATGCCAGGATGAGGCGGAGCCTAGCGGATATAGCGAGTGTTCTGGGGGCCATAAGCGCATCTTGCCAGTCCTCATCCTCCAGAGGGCCTATCCATCCCTTCCACCGGGTTCTAAGTGGGTCTAGCGTGGATGGGGTATTGTTTATAAGGGATCGGTATATCTGGGATATCCCTCCCTTCCCCAGATCTCCCATAAGAATCTTGGCCTCCAGTGGGCTGAACTCCAGGAATGTCTCCTGGTTAGGGATCTGAGTGGCAAGGGCGTGACGTAGTTGGAGGTACCTGAAAAACTGTGTAGAGTGTAGAGAGTATGCATGTTGCAGTTCCTGAAAGGAGGACAAATGGCCTCCCTTCCATATATCTCCCAGGCAGGTAATGCCTATTAGGTCCCATGATTGAAAACCAGTCAGGGTTCCAACTTCCCGCAACCAAGTGCCATGCCATAACGGTGTTTGTAATGTGAGCCTATTGTCCCAGTGGATGTGTCTCAATGCAGACCGCCATGCCAGGAGAGCCGTACAGGTAACTACTGGCAGGGCCTGAGGGATTGGGGCTCCGTAAAGCATAGCTTGGGCCTGAGCAAATCCCAGGCGCCCCAGTTCTAATCGATACGCTGGGTCTGACCACCCCCCATTAAACCAGTCATTGATTACTAAAAGGCGAGTGGCGAGATAATAAAAGAAGGGATTCGTCATTCCCATACCTCCCTCGTATGTGGTCCGTTGGCAAGTCGTGAGAGCCAGATGCGCTCTTGAGCCCCCCCAAAGGAAATTGACAATCACTCCGTCGAGCTCGCGAAACCAGCTGCGGGGAAGATGGATCGGGAGATTCTGGAGGACATATAATATGCGGGGGAGAACCATCATTTTAAAGAGGGCAACTCTCCCAAGGGGATTGAGAGGAAGTTTTTGCCATCGATGTAAGTCATCTTTTGTGCGTCGGAGAAGTGGACCGACATTAAGAGACCAGGTTAGGTCCGGGAGAAGCGCCACCCAGATACCAAGATACTTAAATGATAGTCTTCGTATAGGCATTGTTGTTTGCCAGTCAAAACATTCTCTAGAGGCATGGAGGGGCACCACCGTGGATTTGAGCGGGTTAAGGCGTAGGCCAGATGCCCGCTCAAAGGAATGAAGTATCTGTAGACATCTCGGTCCGGACCGGGCCGGGCCAGCTAGGTACAGGAGGACATCATCCACGTATAAGGCGATTCGGTCCTCGTGGGAATTCTGCCAACGCCAGCCCTGTATCTGGTCATCTACCCGGATGCGGCAGGCCAAAGGTTCGATCGCGAGGGCGAAGAGGAGAGGAGAGAGCGGACATCCCTGCCGGGTCCCCCTTCGCGATTGGGAAGACCTCCGACAGAGTCCCGTTTATAAGGACCCTGGCTGATGGGTTAGAGTAGAGCACTCCCACCATTGTCCGATAGTGGGGACCAAAGCCCGCCCTCTCTAGCACGTCCTACATGTATCGCCAGCCCACCGTGTCAAATGCCTTCTCGGAATCGAGTAGCACTAGGGCCAAGTACGGTGAAAGGAGGTCACGGTAGGCAAGGGCCACATGCAGGCGCCGAAGACAGTGACGAGTGCTGCGGTGTGGCATGAAGCCACATTGGTCAGGGTTTATGAGGGTGTGTAGCACCCTTTTCATACGGGTGGCAAGAATCGTTGCATATATTTTGATTTCAGTATTAAGGAGGGAGATCGGTCGGTATTTAGCGCAGGAAAGCGGGGGAGGATGCGCCTTGGGTATGACCACAATGGTGGCTGTGTCAGTAATAGAGTCAGTAATCTTCGACGAGAGCATGGAGTCGTGGGATCAGAGTGTCACGGAACGCTGCGTAGTACTCCGCAGGGAGCCCATCTGGGCCCGGCGTTTTGTGGGTGGCGAGTGTGGAGATTGCCTCACTCACTTCCGCAACTGTGATAGGCTCGTCCATGTCTTTTTGTTCTATCTCCGAGAGCCTTGGGAGAGGGATATTCTGCAAGAAGGAAAAGCTATCGTGTGGTATGTGTGTGGGATCCACTGAGTACAATGTCTTGTAATAATTCGCGAAGGCCTGCGCAATTGCTGTAGGCGTACAGGAGATTTGCCCCTGTGTATCTTGGATTTCGGGGACTATTCGATTGGCCATGGGTTGGGTAGCAAGCCAATGAAGCAGCTTGCCATTCTTATCGCCCCATCCGTAAACTCTGGCTACCGAGGACCTCCAGATCATTTTGGCTGACTCGATGGAGATACTCTTGATTTCTTCCCGTATTAACTGCAATTGACGGCGTTCTGTTTCTCCCTCTGTCGTTGCTGCCGCCATTTCCATACGGAGTGCCCTGGCTACAAGTTGAGCGAGCTGCTGGTCACGGACCTGACGCCTATGCTTAATGAACCCTTTGGCATACCCCCGAATTGTGGCTTTGCCCGCTTCCCAGAGCGTACCTTGACGCTGCACTGTGCCTTCGTTGATACGAAAGTAATTTTTAAGTTCCTCCCCAACGCTCTCTTTGTACTCTTGGTCTTGGAGGAACCAAGCCGTGAGCCGCCATATGGGCCTGAGAGCCCTCGTAGGACCTCCCACTTGTAAAAGGAGCGGGGAGTGGTCAGACACTCCGCGCGCCAGGATCTGGATTCCAGTGACGGCCCGACAGTCTGGCGCTGGCATGAACATGAGGTCTAGCCAGGCATGACTGTGGTGTGCCGCTGAGGTGTGTGTGTATTGTCGTGCTTTAGGGTGCCAGGTGCGCCAGACATCACAGAGACCCAGCGTAGCGATCCAGTTTCCAAGACGCTTGGCCCCCAACTTCCTATGAGGGGATACGGGACCTGTGGCATCTTCCGTGGGTACGGGGACGGCATTAAAATCGCCCCCAATTACCGTCAAGCCCTGAGGAAGAGTGGATATTATTTTCAATGCGTTTTGAAGAGTGGGCTCTAGGTTTGGTGGAGGAGCATATAGTGATATTAGATTAATGGTGGAGTTTCCTAGGGTACCAGAAAGGGCGGTGAATCGGCCCAAGGAGTCATGGAAGACTTGGGTCATCGTGAAGGGAAGGGAGCGACGTAGGAGGATTGCTGTTCCTCGAGCTCCTCTGGAGAACCCAGAATGCCACACCCTGTCAAACCCCTGACGCGCCAAGAAGGGGCAACGGTTCCCCACTAAGTGTGTCTCTTGCAGAAATAGGACATCCGGGCTACTCCTTCAAGCATATTTTAAAATTTCCGTACGTTTAATTTTATCTAGGAGGCCATTTACATTCCATGAGAGGATTTTCATGGGTTCATCCCCATTATGTGGACATGACATTGTAGTAAAGTGGCGATGCTTGGGGATGATAATTTAGAGGCTTCCCAATGGGACAGATATTCGGGTTCCAGAGGAAGTCTTGTGTACCCAAAGTCGCTAATTGGGCCACTTGAGGGAGGATCCCGAGTGTGGTGCACAGTGTTACCGTAGAACAAAACAGCGAGAACAGTGTCTGGGATAACATTCCCAATAGAAAACCCCAACCAACCCCCCACCCCATACTTCCCCAAATGAAGCATCTGTCGCCCAATCAACAAAGGCTTAGGTTGTAAACAAGTTAGTTAAGGGTCGTGGCCGAAGGCTGCATGCTGAGCCCCTCTGCGCTCCAGGATCTTCGTTCCTCTGGTGCGGACTTTTGGAATAGCGGTAGTTGGTTTCATATGTGGGGGCTGCGCGATAGGTCGGTGTCATCTGAGCTAGGTCTGGGGGAACCCTCGGGATTTGTCGCAGTCGGTCGAGTAGGGTTATTTGCGGTTTCCCTGGCTACCGGCGATCCATTTCTGTCTTGGTTGGAGCCAACAGGCGATGTGGATTTGGTTCCCTGGGTCCCGCGTCTCCTACGGGACCCCGGACGTCGCTCCGGGGGATCGCAGAGTCCTTCTCAGGTGGACCTTTTGGGGGATCGCCGCCAGGGCGTTTTTCTGTGGGCGGAGTGGGCATTCCTCAGTGGCCCAGGTCCATGCCGCCTCCGGTGTATCGAAAAAATATGATTTATTTTGAAATAACACTTTGAGGCGAGCAGGGAAAAGGAGACGGTAAGACAGGTTCATGGCCCGCAACTTTTGTTTAACTTGCACGTGGGATCTTCTGTGGGCTTGCACTTCCTTAGTGTAGTCAGGAAAAATTATGATTTTGGACCCCTTGTAACTAAGTTCTGGTCGAGAGCGGGCTTCCTGTAAGATGGCATCGCGGTCTCTGAAGTTGAGTATCCTCACGATTATTGGCCGGTGAGGTGCCCCCGGTGGAGGCCCAGGGGCGAGGGAGCGGTGGGCTCTTTCCACAACAAACCAGGGAGACAAGGCGTCCGCCGGCATCCATGATCTGAACCAGTTTTCGACAAACGCGTTGACTTGGGTGGGCTCCGTGCCCTCAGGGAGCGGTTTTCGGCGTCCTTCGCTCGTTTGTGGAGATCCGATGTGCGGGTCAAAAGCTGCTTCACCTGTGTTTTAAGTGTAGAGACATCATCTTCCACCTCTGATAGACGCGATTCCGCCGCTGGCACTCAGGCCGTTGCATTGCGAAGGTCTTGACGGATAAGAGCCATATCCACGCGGACTTCACCTATTTTGGTTTCCATTGAGTCCTGGCATGTCTTTATGGCTTGTAGGACGGTGGCCAGATCTCCCTCTGGTCGGCCGGTCGTGGGGGGCACCGTTCCATCTTGGGTGGATCCATTAAGAGTGTATTGGTCCATTCGAGTTTGAGTCGGGCAGGCCTTTGCCCCTTTATCTTTCCCCATGTTGGGAGGGACGTTCCAGGAGTGGTTTCAACTGAATTGCCCGTCCCACTCTCCTGTATAGGTTGGTAAAGCGCTGGTGAATGCAGCCCAGTAGATCGGCTAAAAGGCCCGCGCTGCTCAGCACGGTTATAGAGGCCAATGATCCTCGGGAGACGTCCTGTGGGTCACAAGTCGGGTGCCCTCTTCATCGACATGCAGTCGGTTTCAGACCGCCCATCGCGACCGTCCTTAGAGCAGAGGACCAAGCGACCGTTTCGCCGTCAATCACGTCCCAACTTGAGCGCCAGCAGGGATCCCGCTGTTCGTTACTGATGTCACAGGAGTGGGGTTCGGCCCCAGCGGTCCCGGCCAAGGGGCACAGGGACCGGGGCTCTCCGGAACGGCGACCGCCAGGCGGCGGGAACCACAGGAGCGGGTCCGCTGTCACACCGTCTGTTCTCCAGGCATAGACTCACTGGGCGTCACAGTGTCCCGGGCCCACGTCCTCTACAGAGGACCTTTGACAGGATTCACCGCCCGTCGCAAGACGCCCGCCACCTCCAGGTCTCCCCAGACTGCTCCACCGGGACACATGGGCACACACAGTCCCTCTCCCCAGAGGATACGGTCGTGTTGCTCCAGGGGGTTAGGCCGCCCCAGATATCATTGGCGGCAGAATATCGTACTGCCCAGGTCCCCTGATGCTTGATCCTGCGCCCCAGGGCCCAGTAGGCGGGGAGCCCTCTCCTTCCCGGTCAGAGTCCGATCGTTATCGGTTTAGAGTCCCTTGCCTCACCTCACACATCCAAGAAGGGGGCCCACACACCCCAGGCGCCAAAGGAATCTGCGGGTGGTTCCAGTGCCTCCCCTCCTCACAATTGAAGGGGCTTGGGATTCATCCTCCACTTACAACAGTCTCAGCCGGGCAGTGGGGAGCCTGGGGGCCACCAATGCATCAGGCCTCTCTTTCAAGGGGGGGGGAAAGGAGGGAAATCATGGTGCGCATACGGGCCGAGCCCTCGCTTCCTTCACTCGCCAGCCAGACACCACTTGTTCTTCCCACCGCCAAAGATCCTCCTTAGCTTTCCACCAAGCAGTCTCCGCCGCCGGGGGCCGCACGCTTCACTGCCCAGCTGCGGCTCTATCGGAGCTCGTCGGGGGTGCGCCTCCCGCCGATCGCGGGCCGAACTCCCCCAACCACTGCCCGCAGTCAATCCCCGGACAGCCCTGAGGCTACTGCAATCAACGGGGGCGGCGCGGCGGCCCCTCAACAAACCACTGCGCTCCCGCTCACCTCCTGGTCTTGGTAATGCCGCACCGCTCAGACGTCGCAGGAGTCCTTGGGCAGCGGGCGGGACACCCTCCGGCTATGCAACGGCATGGGATGAGCTGCTCCGCAGTCAGGAGCCGTCAGCGGGGAGCCCCAGGAGCGCCACCTTCCCTCTCCGCTCGGCCCCTCAGCTCCAGGTAGGCGCCATTTTGCCTCGAGCCTGGGATCTTCATGAACGCTTGCTAGGCCTCTTCCCCACCTCGCAGAGCTCACGTTTCGGGTAGCAGGGTGCCCGCAGTTGTACTTTGTGAGGTAATCACGCTGTGTCCCCCTAGTACTGACCACCAGAGGATTAGGATGGTGGCGGATTACCGAGGGGTCTGGAGCACTCCTAGAGTGCGACCGCCATCTTGGCTTGCCAACCCACGCCCCCCGGGATACTGCACTCTTATGGAGTGATTAACCAACAAAAAAAAAAACGTTTGTGAAAAGTGAGCACTCCTGGAAGAGTGAAAGGAGTCAATGGACTAGGTGGCAAACAGGCTATGCTACACATAACATAAAGCCAGCGAATTAAAAGCAAGTAAATGTGAGTAACAAAACACAAAGGCAGCCAATATTAAGCAATGGGCGGAATGCATTCCTAGGAAAGCTTTCAGCATGTCCCTAATATGCCTTTGCAATTGTCTATGGTGTGCAGTCGAAGGCAACATTTTTCAACATTACTCGCTATCTAGTCAAGCTAGCACGTTTTTCGTCCGCTATACATTGAATACAAGGTTTCACACACATTGGTTGAAGACGTCATATTTTCAAAATGGAAATAATGTGCAAAAAATTGTGTCTCGATATAAGGAGAGAGGATGTGGTCTGACTGCTAGATTGCCTACTTTGGAGCTGGAAACCAAGGTTCGAGCCTCGGGGTCGCAACCGGTGCCACGTAAAGCGCTCCACTACCTTCGGGTCGAATTCGTGCTATATAAATCTGCAAAAAAAATAGCAGAGGTCGGCTATTTCGCAGAGCGACAAGTGTTAAAATATACGTCACGAAGGACTCAAGCAATTGCATGAAGCCTAAAGTAGCTTCAAAGATGGACAAAAGGGGCGGCCATACTGGAGAGATATTTTTACAATTAGAGGTGCCAATAAAACGGTAGATTCATCATTTGCTTTAAAACATCTAAAGCAAAAAAAAAAGCAGAGGTCGGCTATTTCTGCAGAGCGACAAGTGTTAAAATATACGTCACGAAGGACTCAAGCAATTGCATGAAGCCTAAAGTAGCTTCAAGGATGGACAAAAGGGGCGGCCATACTGGAGAGATATTTTTACAATTAGAGGTGCCAATAAAACGGCAGATTCATCATTTGCTTTAAAACATCTAAAACAAAACCTAATATTTTTGTTGTTTTAAAACAGTCCCTAATCTAGTTTATTATTTTTGATGCAGAATTAAAAAATACGGACAAATTAATGCAGCAATTTGCTTCATTTTCAAATATAATTTTAGATAAGGTGCCTGTCTACAGCACGCCATTTATATATGTAAAAGGTTGCTTCTAGGTTTGATTTCGCGGTTTACGAATCTCTGAATATTTTGTGCGCCACGCTGTAAAATACCGATATGGCTCTTACAGACAGGAAATGGTTCGGTTACTCTAGTCCACTTTTTCTTTCAAATGCGCTGCTGTTTTGTTTTGACCATTCTACTTATCTGCGTCACGAGCCAATGCAAGTGTCTCGCTTCCCTGAGATCTTTTCTTATTCTGTGAGACAAAAACTACAACTCGCCAACACAGTCTGTGTTAGAGCTCCTACTTGTAGGAGAAGTTAATCGTCAAATCAAACTGCTTTAGCACCGATGTTCTGCGCACGTACTTAAAAGAAAACAAAATAGAATAATATATTGGGTGTGGGAAAAAAGGGAAAAGTAAAACTTTATTTTTTAGAAAAAAATAGAAATTCGGTGACGGTCCCTTCAGCATCAGCTGCTGCCTGTGCCTGTGGACCTTGAAATGAATGGCGGTGTCGTCGATCATTTGTTAGACATGTAAGTCACTACCCTGTTTACAGCGAGAGTCGATAGGGGTTTTGTGTGTTCTAACTTTTCACGTAATCGATATTTATGTATACAGTCTGTACAACATAACAACATCCTCGCCTTCCCTCTTTTGGTTATACGATTTTCGCGGAAGACCGTTTTTGACCGACTCAATTGTGATGCATTTGATAAAACACTCAACAGCCGCTCCTAACGCAGCAGTGGCGATGGGGTTTTCTGTTTTGTGTACAAAGTTTGGTGGAATAGGAATTAGCACTGCTGACGAAACAATTTTCCTGTGGAAGCCACAAATGGGGGCAGGGGAAGGTGGTAGAAAGGTGCGGAGTAAAAAAAAAACGAAGGGTGGAGTGAGCCATGAGGAGCTATTCAGTAACGGCCTAAACATTATTTACAATTACAACTAATGAATAACAATTATCTCATGTAGTTTACATGTATATGTAACAATGGGTGCATAACTCACTCACCTAATTGTAACTAGTGGCCTGCAGATAAAATATGGATCGCTGCAACAAAAGCATTAACCAGCTACCTTACATAAAATAGAAAACTGTGACCTATATATTACATGTTACTCTCTACAACAGATACATCTACCCCCAAGCCATTTACCGATTCAACCCTGTGACCTAAGATTACACACAAACACGTCTGCAGCAAGAGGAGAAAGCACCCGATTTATATTATTAGTAATATTCCCAATATAGATTTCTGTAGTACCAAGTGCCAAGCTATCTTAAAATGCTGTCTACTTGTGGTCAATTAAGAACAGAGAAATATGCACTACTTTTATTTTTATCGTGTTCCAAATTTGTTTGGGATTAGAATTGATTTAGCTTTTTCTACTCCTGACGAGGCCATGTAGCAAGCAATTTGCAGCGAGTAGCACGCTACTCTGGAACCCAAGATTAGAGTTAAATAGTTAGGTCAGTAATTTGTAGTTCCCTTTTTCGTTGTGGTAAGTTTGTGCTCTCGAGTTCTTGTGCGTTTAGTAGTGTTATGAGTAGAGATAGAATAATGGAAGAGGATTAGAAAAGGTGAGTTGTTATTGGGAATAGTGGACGTGTGCTCCTGTTAGTTGGGGAGTTGGCTAAAAAGCAGTGGGAAATTTGAAAAGTAAGTTTGGGAGTTGATAATAGAAAGGTTGGGATGAGTCAGAGAGGGGAGGGATGGGACAAAGGTTTAAGGGAAATAGATATTTTTTTTTTTTAGACATAACTGAAATTAACATAGATGTGTAGAGACATACACACACATCTAAATATGTAGTGATATGCATGCATACTTTTACACATGACACTTAGTAAATTCTTAGTAGAAGACATAAGCCCAACTTTTTATACTCAACCATACATGTACATAGAAGCAGCAATATGTACATAGTCTGATATACACATGAATCTTGTGGCTAAGCATATAACATTTCTTTATTCCTTCCCCCTATATTAATGTATCTGCTTATAAGTGGAAGCACAGTTCCATCTAAAAGGACACATGAATAATGAAAACAGCATCTCCTTTTTTTTTTCTTTTCTTTTTTTTAGCTTGGTTTTATTAGCATTTTCCGTAGAAAATTCAAATGAACATTGCAGCATTATCAGATACAAAGACATATTACATTTATGAGATGTCTCGAGCAGTCCTCACCGGGTGGGGCCGTTCATCCTGATAACCGCATCTCTAAGTATATTTTGTCACATCTAAGTGTGCATGCACCGGAGGGGGAGGGGGGCATATATACTAGAACATGAAGCATCACAAGAAAACAGTCAACCAGGGAAGAAAATCTGGATGCCAAAGGATTCAATGAGTCACATAGAAATGAAATATCCTAGAAAGCAGTGACTCAAACAGATGGACTCTGAAAAGAAAAAATATATATTTCCAATTCAACGTTTCGGCTTTCGCCACCAGTGCAGCCACTGAGGAAACAATCTTGCATTACTTGAGAAAGGCGGGAGCTGAAATGTAGTGGAAATATGTTTTTGTTCTCTAGTGAGTTTATCTGTTTGAGTCACTTCTTTCTTGGAGATATATTTCTGCTGATGTCTGTTGTCGTGCACCTGACCAGCGATGGTGCTGGTTACTGGTGTGTCAGATTCCACACCCAAAATGCCCAATTTCCTTCTCCTTGATCCCAAGGAAGAGCCACCTCTCGTAGAAGCTTGCACCATGCTTTTTTATTAATCACCTTATGCCCTTGTTCAAGGAAAGTGAACGTGTGTGTGTATGTATATATATATATATATATTCCCCCCCCCACAAACTTTAGCTGCACACAGAAATCCTTCTTTGCAATGGTATTTATTACAAAAACAGAGCCAGTCTGTCAAAACCGACGCGTTTCGGCCAGCACGGCCTTTGTCACGGTTGGGAGACACTACCTTCGCAGTCTGTTTTATAGCATTTCCTGTTAAAATACTCCCATTGCATTCTGGGAGTAGTAGTTTTTCATACATATGTAACTCAAAGACAGAGAACACATTTGTTGTGTGCAATTATGTTAGTATCACATAAAGTTGCGTTGCTTTTAGATATTTGTTCTAAATTGTACTTTAAAAATGTATAGTACATTTGTGCGTTTTACTAATATAACATTTTACAATTTCTTTGTCAAATCAAATGACCAATGATACAATATCTAAATAGGAATATCAAGACATACCAAATGTCAAACATCATGTACATATGCAAATACAAGTGATACGATATCTAAATTTAAGATAATGACATACTTGTGTCTAATAATATGTACAGATGTAAATGCAAATATTACAAAGTTTGCCCCACAAAGAGAAATTGTAAAATGTTATATTAGTAAAACGCACAAATGTACTATACATTTTTAAAGTACAATTTAGAACAAATATCTAAAAGCAATGCTACTTTATGTGATACTAACATAATTGCACACAACAAATGTGTTCTCTGTCTTTGGATTACATATGTATGAAAAACTACTACTCCCAGAATGCAATGGGAGTATTTTAACAGGAAATGCTATAAAACAGACTGCGAAGGTAGTGTCTCCCAACCGTGACAAAGGCCGTGCTGGCCGAAACGCGTCGGTTTTGACAGACTGGCTCTGTTTTTGTAATAAATACCATTGCAAAGAAGGATTTCTGTGTGCGGCTAAAGTTTGTGGAAAAATTGATTCAGGCCACCTGTCCGGCCCATAGCCTGCACCCGCTGCTGAGCGCTCCGGCTTACGACCACATTGCTTGCCGATATATATATATATATGTGTATATGTATATGTGTGTCCATTTTCCTTGAACAAGGGCATAAGGTAATTAATAAAGCATGGTGCAAGCTTCTCAAGAGGTGGCTCTTCTTTGGGATGAAGGAGAAGGAAATTGGGCATTTTTGTTATATACACACACACACACACGCATTCACTGAGAAAAACAAAGGTTACAGGGATGTTATAGTTGGGCTCAGATTTCACTCATACTAAACCAGTGAAATTATGCAGTCATAGTTATCTGAGCTAGCTATAACTTACACCCCCTCAATGCACTACTTATGACCTCACATATTGCATCACTCATGACATGGTCAGTGACTGTGTTTCGTAAACGTTTCTGAGATTTAAAGATATATACTAAGCAACAGCATAAGTTAATTACTATTCTTTCTGTGCTAGTAATTAGTCATCCTATTTCTAACATATTGTATCTGAGTAGCTGTGTGACTATCAGTGTGTGAGTGGATGTGTGGGTGTGTAAGTGGGTGTGTGAGTGGGTGTGTGAGTGTCTGTATGGAAGTGTTAGTGGGTATGTGAGTAGCTGTATGGGTATATGAGTGGCTATAGTGGAAAGTGAGTGGGTATGGGAGTGGCCATATATTTGAGTGTCTGTGAGTGGCTGCATAGGTGTGTGAGTGGCTATATGGGTGACGGAGTGGCTGTGTGTATAGGTAAGTGATTGGGTCTGAATGGCTGTATTGGAGAGGGAATATCTGTGTGAGTGGCTGTAAGGGTGAATAAGTGGGTGTGTAGGTGGTTGTATGGATGTGTGAATGGGTATTTAAGGGGTTCTGTGGGTGTGTGAGTGGTTGTATGGGTGAGTAAGTGGTTGTATGGGTGGGTGTGTGGCTGTGTGAGTTTCTGTATGGGTGATTGAGTGGGTGTGTAAGTGGCTGTAAGATTGAGTTGGTTTGTGTCTATATGACTGGATGTGTGAGTGGCTGTATTGGTGAGTGAGTGTGTGCATGAGTGGCTGTATGAGTGAGAGAGTGAGTGGGGATCTGAGTGTCAGTATGAGTGAGTGGATGTGTGAGTGCCTCTATGGATGAGTGATTGGTTGTGAGTACTGGTATGGGTATGTGAATAGGTTGTGTGGGAGTGGGTGTATGAGAGGTTCTGTGGGTTTGTAAGTGGGTGTGTGTCGTTCTGTGGATGATGTCATCAGGGATGTCATTTGAGATGTTATCAGTGATGTCACTGGCCATGTCATGAGTGATGTAATATGCGAGGTCATAAGTAGTGCATTGTGGGAGCATAAGTTATAGTTAACTCAGTAAATTATAACTGCTGAATTTCACTGGTTTTGTACAAGTGAAATCTGAACCTAACTATAACGTCCCTGTAACCTTTGTTTTTTTGAGTGAATTTCTAGGGTTTTTAAATTCTATTTCCTAACTAATGTCCCCGTTACCTTTGTTTTTTTCAGTGAATATCTATGGTTTTTTAATGTTATTTCCTAACTGTAACCTTTGAGAGTGAGTGTTTGAGTGAGTGCATGAGTGTCTCAGTGGGTGTGTGAGGGAGTGCATGAGTGTCTCAGTGGGTCTGTGAGTGGGTGCATGAGTCTGTGCGTGGGTCTGTGAGTGAGTGTGTGGGTATGAGTGGGTCTGGAAGTCAGGGCGTGAGTTGATCTGTAAGTGGGTGCATGAGTGTCTGCCTGGGTCTGTGAGTAGGTGTGAGCGTGTCCAAGTTGTTCTGTTAGTGGGTGCATGAGTGCCTGAGTGGTTTCTGCTCGTTCTCTTACTTTTTCTTCTCACTTCCGACCTTAATTTTGCCTCTTTATGCTTGTTGCTAACCTTTATTTTGCCTCTTTCTCCTCGTTTGACCTTTATTGTGCCTCTGTCTGCTAATTTCTGACCTCTCTTTTGCCTCTCTCTGCTCATTTCTGACCTCTATTTTGCCTTTTTCTGCTAGTTTCTGATCTCTATTTTGCCTCTTTCTGCTCGTTGCGGACTACTATTTTGCCTTTTCTGCTCATTTCTGACCTGTTTTACATCTTTCTGCTCGTTTCTGATCTCTATTTTGCTTCTTTCTGATCGTTTGTGTTCTCTATTTTGCCTCTTTCTGCTTGTTGCTGATCTCTATTTTGCCTCTTTCTGATCGTTTGTGTTCTCTATTTTGCCTCTTTCTGCTTGTTGCTGATCTCTATTTTGCCTCTTTCTGCTTGTTGCTAATCTCTATTTTGCCTCTTTCTGCTGGTTGCTGGTCTCTATTTTGCCTCTTTCTGCTAGTTTCGGACCTCTATTTTACATCTTTCAGCTAGTTTCTGATCTCTATTTTGCCTCTTGCTGCTAGCTTCTGACCTTTATTCTGCCTTTTCTGCTCTTTTCTGACTTTTATTCTACCTCTTTCTGCTAGTTTCTGACCTTTTATTCTGCCTCTTTTTGCTTTTCTTGTTCCTTGGACCGTGGGGGGAGCCTCAAGGCCCGCGGTCCCAGCCGGCTCCCCAACTCCTGCTGGATCCAGCATTGTTGCTGCACGGAGGGAGCTGCTGGAAAGGCAGCTCCCTCCGTACAGGAGCATTCTGTTTAATCTCTTTTCCTGCCCACATGTCTGCGGACAGGAAAAGAGATGAAACCTCCGCTTCCAGCGGGCAGGAGCACCTGACATCCCCCGTCCACTGGAACTTGAGTGTTTGCTTTAGCTTGGTGGGAGCTGTCACAAGCTAAAGCACTAAAGCAAACAGCTATGTCCTAGGAGTTTAACACCCTGGGACAAAGCAGGAGCTGGCCCTGGAAGGTGGCCATGTATGGTTCCAGGAGGGGGACCGCAATTTTACTTTTCAGTGCCGGCCAAGGGTAGGTAGTGGTCCCCAGGGCCCTGTTTGGCCCAGTAGGGGGACCCGTGCGCCTCCCTCCTTTTTAAAAAAAATAAATAAAAATAACACCCCTGGGCCCTGGCTCATTTCAAAATGAGCGTGAGAGACCGCACTTGTTTTTTTTTTTTTTCAATTTTGCCGCCAATCTGCGGATTCACCTGTGAATTTGCGAAAAAATAGAAAAAAATGTTTTAAAACCCCAGTGGGTCCCTCAGGGACCCCACCACCACATCCAGGGGTCAGGGTATTCCTACTCTGCCCCCTTTTCTATATTTTTAACGTTTTTTGTGGGACTCGACTGAAGCAGAGTCCTAAGATGGCTGCTAACACTTCCTGGTTGAAGTGTTGGCAGCCAGTCAGATTACAGAACGGGGACTGTCGGATCCCGTGGGGATCTGCGCCCCCTGATTTTCAAATTTGGATTTCGGTTAATATCTCTAAAACTACTGAACTGATTTACACCAAACTACCCAAAGGCACTTCCCTGGACCAAGATCTAGCTTCCTGTCAAATTTGGTGTAATTCCGTTCAGTGGTCCGGGCTGTAGACCTCTATGGGGATTAACATGGGGGAAAACGCGTTTTGGGATGTCCCCCACCCCTCCTTTTTCTCGGCCCCCGCTCCACAGATCACCCCAACACTTTCCAGACAGCAGCTGAAGTGAGCGTCTAATTTTTGGGGAAAGTTTCGTTAAGATTCGTCAATCAGCGCCAAAGATTTAGGCAAGTCAAAAAACGCTTTTCCTATGGAAACTAGGTCCTAACTATAATATATATACAGTTAGGATCGTGTTTCCATAGGAAATAACTTTTTGACTTGCTAATAACTTTGGCACAGTTTGCCGAATCTTCATGTAACTTAATATACAAAAGTGCTCTTTTTTTTGCCTAGAAAAGGGGGGATCCCAAAACGTGTTTTACCTATTCTTTTTTCCAAGGAACTTTAGACACAGCTACAGCCCAAATGGCTGAATGGATTTACTTAAATTTGGCAGAAAGGTAGATCTTGGTCCAGAAAGAGAGTTTTTTGTGATTTTGTTTAAATCTGTTCAGTAGTTTTTGAGCAATTAAGGCTCAAAATAATTGTATATTTCACGCTTCGGACCACAGATCTCATGGTGCGATCTGATGGGCTGCCAGCACATCAACAAGGATGTGGCGGCAGCCATCTAAGAACTCGGGACTCAGTCCTGAGTCCTAAAAAGAAAAAAGTAAAAAAAAAAAAAATACATAAGGGGGCACAGTAGGAATACCCTGACCCCCTGAGCATGGTGGTAGTGTCCCAGAGGGAACCCACCTTTCCAGCAAATTTGTGAAGGATCTTTGAGTCCAGAGCAGCATTAAAAAAAAAAAAAAATAGATACAGGCTCCTGTACTATTATTAACCCCACTTGGCCCTCCAAGGGTGGACCAGTGTACAGTGCAAAATATTCCTAAACTTGCACCCTCACCATGCATTGCTAATTACCCAACTTTTACATCACTTATGACCTCTTAATGACGTCATTGATAATATCAGTGCAACATTTGCAATGACATCAATGATGACAAAACTGCACATCAAGGGTGCGAGTTATACTTACTTGAGGTAGCTATAACTGGTGAATTTCAGTGTTTTTTTAGTTTTAAATGTTACGTTGTCACTGAAATTTTCACTTAACTATAACATTACTTTAACATTTGGTATAATATATATTTATATGTATGTATAATGTTACCTAAACCCTTGGTGTGTGTGTGCGTGTGTGTGTGTGTGTGTGTATATATATATATATATATGTGTGTATATTATCTACTGGCGGTCGCCAGTAGATAGTTATAGTTACAACCTATTATCCATAGGAAATCCGCGACATTCTATTTGAAATAACTCTCTTGCCGGTTGACGTATCTTCGCAAAATTTTCAAACTTTGTGGGGCGCTCCGGTGCGCTCCTACCCTGAAAGTCTCGGGGGGATTCGTCAAGCGGGGGCCGAGAAAAAAGGGGGGTCCCAAAACGCGTTTTCCCCATGCAATTTTCCATAGGAAACTTTAGACACGGCTACAGCCCGAACTGCTGAACGGAATTACACCAAATTTGGCAAAGAGGTAGTTCTTGGTTCAGAAAGAACCCTTTTTGTTAAATGGTGTAAATCCGTTCAGTAGTTGCTGAGAAAATCAAAAGTAAAAAGATAGATATATCTAGGGCCGCGGATCCTCCCGAGCACGAGCTTTATGTTAATTGGCTGTCAACACTCCAAATCAGGAAGTGTTGGCAGCCATTTTGTCCCTCGGTAGAACCGAGGGACAGAAACAAGTGCGCAAAGCGCACAAAGGGGCAGGGTAGAAACACCCTGACCCCCTAGGTCTGCTCAGGGGTCCCACAAGGACCCCTGGGCAAAATCGGCAGGATGCGCTCAGGGAGCGCGAATCCTGCCGAAAAACAATCGATCGCGGTCTCCCGCGCCCGATGTTAATGGCCCCCGGGTGGGCCAAGTCCCGGGGGCATGCTGGGGGGTTAATTTTATGTGTGGGGGCCTCTAAGGGCCCCCAAGCCCGGGGACCACCACCCCCGGGGCTTTATGTATAATGGTGCGGGAGGGCTCTGAGCCCTCCCGCAGCCCCGGGGACCACCACCTCCCGGGGCTTCTTTTTAATTTAAAAACCTGTGTGGGGGCTCCAGCCCCCCACACGCCCTGGGACCACCACCTCCCGGGGCACTAAGAAAAATAAAAAAAAGAGGCCATGCCCCGGGGGATGGGGTCCCCGGGGCCAATACAGGCCCAGGGAAGGGGGGCCACGCGGCCCCCTTCCCGTTTTTTTATTTTTATTTTAATTAAAAAAAAAGGGGTAAGGCCCTGGGGGATGGGGTCCCCAGGGCCTAAAAATAGGAAAAAGGAAGGGGGCCACACAGCCCCCTTCAGGGGAGAAAAAAAAACGATCCGGCCCGTAGGCCCCGCCCCTTCCTTCACCACTCTGCAAACGCGCCCCTGGCGCGTTTGCAGAGGGGAACGAATTCCCTTGAATACTGGGGGTCCCTGGGGGCCAACTAGCCCACCAGGAACCTCCAGTATGCGCCAGGGGCTGCCTTGCAGAGAGGTGTACAGAGGCCACGCCCCTTTTACACCTCTCTGCAACGCAGCTCTATGGCGCTTTTGGAGGTATATGGTGGGCTAGTTGCACCCCAGGGACCCTCAGGATTCAAGGGGAGTTAATCCCCGACTTAAAACGCGCCACGGGCGCGTTTGCACAGTGGTGAAGGGAGGGGCGGGGCTTCAGGTGACATGTGTGCAAACAGGCCCCATGGCGCGTTTTAAGATGGGGAATTAAATCCTCTTCAATCCTGAGGGTCCCTGGGGGCCAACTAGCCCAACAGGTACGTCCAGAAAGCGCCACAGAGCTGCGTTGCAGAGAGGTGTAAAAAGGGGTGTGGTCTCTGTACATGTCTGCAACGCAGGCCCCTGGCGCATACTGGAGGTTCCTGGTGGGCTAGTTGGCCCGTAGGGACCCTCATGATTCAAGGGGACTTAATCCCCCAACTTAAAACGCGCCACGGGGCGCGTTTGCACAGATGTCACCTCAGGCCCCGCCCCCTCCCTTCACCATTGTGCAAATATTCCTCTAAAATCAGCCGAAATACGAATTCTGATTTACTCACCTGTTATCAGGAGAGACCTCAGTGCTGCATCTTTCAGCCCAGTACTAATCCTGAAAAGTAATTTTAACCGTACTTACCAGTAACTTGAATTTCCTTCCATAGGCTAACATTGACTGGTTTCACTTGGAAATTCTTCTAAGTGTGGAGTTTTGGAACTTTAAAATATTCCTCTAAAATCAGCCGAAATACGAATTCCGATTTACTCACCTGTTATCAGGAGAGACCTCAGTGCTGTATCTTTCAGCCCAGTACTGGTCCTGAAAAGTAATTTTAACCGTACTTACCAGTAACTTGAATTTCCTTCCATAGGCTAACATTGACTGGTTTCACTTGGAAATTCTTCTAAGTGTGGAGTTTTGGAACTTTAAAATATTCCTCTAAAATCAGCCGAAATACGAATTCCGATTTACTCACCTGTTATCAGGAGAGACCTCAGTGCTGTATCTTTCAGCCCAGTACTGGTCCTGAAAAGTAATTTTAACCGTACTTACCAGTAACTTGAATTTCCTTCCATAGGCTAACATTGACTGGTTTCACTTGGAAATTCTTCTAAGTGTGGAGTTTTGGAACTTTAAAATATTCCTCTAAAATCAGCCGAAATACGAATTCCGATTTACTCACCTGTTATCAGGAGAGACCTCAGTGCAGCATCTTTCAGCCCAGTACTGATCCTCAAAAGTAATTTTAACCGTACTTACCGGTAACTTGAATTTCCTTCATAGGCTAACATTGACTGGTTTCACTTGGAAATTCTTCTAAGTGTGGAGTTTTGGAACTTTAAAATATTCCTCTAAAATCAGCCGAAATACGAATTCCGATTTACTCACCTGTTATCAGGAGAGACCTCAGTGCTGCATCTTTCAGCCCAGTACTGGTCCTGAAAAGTAATTTTAACCGTACTTACCAGTAACTTGAATTTCCTTCCATAGGCTAACATTGACTGGTTTCACTTGGAAATTCTTCTGTGTGTGGAGTTTTGGAACTTTAAAATATTCCTCTAAAATCAGCCGAAATACGAATTCCGATTTACTCACCTGTTATCAGGAGAGACCTCAGTGCTGCATCTTTCAGCCCAGTACTGATCCTCAAAAGTAATTTTAACCGTACTTACCGGTAACTTGAATTTCCTTCCATAGGCTAACATTGACTGGTTTCACTTGGAAATTCTTCTGTGTGTGGAGTTTTGGAACTTTAAAATATTCCTCTAAAATCAGCCGAAATACGAATTACGATTTACTCACCTGTTATCAGGAGAGACCTCAGTGCTGCATCTTTCAGCCCAGTACTGATCCTCAAAAGTAATTTTAACCGTACTTACCGGTAACTTGAATTTCCTTCATAGGCTAACATTGACTGGTTTCACTTGGAAATTCTTCTGTGTGTGGAGTTTTGGAACTTTAAAATATTCCTCTAAAATCAGCCGAAATACGAATTCCGATTTACTCACCTGTTATCAGGAGAGACCTCAGTGCTGCATCTTTCAGCCCAGTACTGATCCTCAAAAGTAATTTTAACCGTACTTACCGGTAACTTGAATTTCCTTCATAGGCTAACATTGACTGGTTTCACTTGGAAATTCTTCTGTGTGTGGAGTTTTGGAACTTTAAAATATTCCTCTAAAATCAGCCGAAATACGAATTCCGATTTACTCACCTGCTATCAGGAGAGACCTCAGTGCTGTATCTTTCAGCCCAGTACTGGTCCTGAAAAGTAATTTTAACCGTACTTACCAGTAACTTATATTTTCTTCCATAGGAATCCATTGTCTGGTTTTCAGCAGAAAAGTTTCAAAGTGTCGATTTTCACAAACTACAAATATTCCTTAAAAATCGCCTGTATGACTTAAACGCATTCTTTCAACTGTTTACAGGAGATGCACCAGTGCTGGATCCAGGATCCAACACTGAGTAAGAAAAAGTAACGATAACAGTTTTTACCTGCTAAGTGAATTTCCTTCCATAGGATAACATTGGTGATTCTATGAGAAAAAGTTTCTAAGTGTCAACTTTTAAAATACAATAATATTCCTTAAAAATCACGACTGTAACCAAAACGCTTTTACTCAACTGTTTATAGGAGATGTACCAGGACTGAATCTAGGATCCAGTCCTGTGGTTAGAAAAGTAATCCATAAAGTAACTAATTGCATTTAACTAGAAATTCACATTGAGCTGAATGTTGCATTGTGTTTGAAAATGTGTTGCCCATTGCAACAACTGTAACTACTGTACTTAAAAGTCTATTGCCTAGGGGGCGTGGCTAGCTGTGCTGCGGAATGGCCGCTCTCTGAGTGAGCTCCGCCGGCCGGGAATTAATCCTATAATTATCCGCACAAACGGAGAGACAGAGCTGCAGTTTTAGCCGCCCAGAGGAAGCGGAGTGATTACTGCACCTGTTGTTGCCGATCCGAAGTCCCGCGGCCACGGAGGAGCCGGGACATGAGCTGATGTGTGGTGCCGCTGTCAAGCCTAGAGAATCCTGTCCCTGAGAGCACGGTAAGAGGGCTGCAGGAGGCGCGAGCCCGAGGCGGCGGCGGACCAGCGGGCCGCAGATTCAGGTCGGAGGCGGAGATCCGGATTGGGCGCCCGGAGATTCAGTGTGCGAATTGCGCCCGCTTGGTTTTGTGAAGCGGAGGCACCTCGCAAGGTGCTTGAAGCCAGGGAGGCAAGCGGGGAACCAACATCGTGGTGCGGAGGACGGGGGTGCCCGCAGAGTAGCGCGACGCTGTGAGGAGACAGAGCAGTGCCGCAGTGACAGTCCGATAACACGGATTACGGCTGACCGGATGAGTGGAACGAGTGAGCGACCGCCGAGGTGCAAGTGAGAGCAGCGGCTGGGAAGGTGAGATACAGTGCACCACACCAGAGCGGGGGACGGTGGCTGTGGATCCGCCATTTTGTGCTCGACCGGTGAAGCTAGAGGAGGGGCAGCTGGAGACAAGCATATTGCGGAAGGAAGCTCTTTACCACGGGCCAGTAAGAGTGAAATGAGGTGCTGCGCCTGACCCGTGTTGTAGTGTCGCAGACTCTGCCCTGGTGCATTAACCTGAAGATACCTGGGGATGAGCTTCCAGCCGCCATTTTGAGAGGCTGAGTTGAATGCTGTGCGGGGCCCAACTGAGTATAGAGGGTCTGGTGTGGATAGGAGACCAGGACTGGCTAGCTGAAGCTGGGGGACGGCTGCGCCAGAGGGACTAGATCCTGACTGTGGCACTACACGTGTTGGAGGGTACGCCCTGTATCGTGGAGGTGGGTTGTGCTGGGGGCACGACTGTTGTGGTGACTGGCCACATCGGATAACTGGCTGACCGGAACAGGCAGACTACCTGAGGTGTGGAAACTCGAACTAGTGGGTAAAAAGTCTGTGCACTGCTGGGCCCCGGGCATTTCGGTGTCCGGGATAATGGGGAAGCAAGATGCCAAGCAACCAAAGCTGACATTTGAGAATAAGAGGTCCACGCGCCACACCGAGTCGGATCCCGATGCGCAAATGGATGGCCAGCAGGAGGCGCAGGGTGAGGACCAGGGAGCGGACCTGCGTACGCTTATGCTGGAGATGCGTTCCAGTCTGCGGAATATAGACTCAAAACTAGATACCTTGACCACACAGCTCGACTCTGTGAAAACGCAAGTGACCACCCATGAGAACCGTCTGGATGCCTTGGAACATGGGTCTTTACTGTGCCTCTGCCTTTGCTACCACACGGTGCAGATGCCGGATTTATGCCAGGATTAATGGGGAATGTCTGGTGGTCGCTGGAGCCCCCTTAGGCTGCGGCCATCTTTGCCGGTCGCTAGCCACGCCCCCCTGTATTGTAGTTTTTGTGGTAGAGGGGGGACTCTGAATCCATAAAAAGATCATCCTCATCAAGGTCCCTGTAGTAATTGGTACTATGATTCTCTCATGTATTGGTTTACTCATTTTTATATACATCTTATATTACATGTGTTAACCTATCAATGCAATGTCTTAGTTTACTTTAGAATGTTCTCTTGCTGCTTAGGAACATTAGAATGTATGTTGTGCACTCTTTTTTAAATTTTTTTTTTTTAGTCCTCATCTCACCAATAAGCGTCTGCAATTCTTATAAAGAAGCCGTCCTTCCAATCTTTGCGCCCCACGGCAGCTGCATTCGCTTAGGTCATACCAAACCAGCCCCTTTGTTCAAGGCTTGGTGTAATCATAGGACCAGGAGAAACTATACCAGACTCAAGTCTCTTCCCCAAGACAGTAGGGCCTGCCAGATATTCGTACCACTCTCACTGGCTCCCCCCTGGTCCAAACGGGCCATAGCAAACGCAGCTTTTAGCCAATCCTCACATATTGGGGATCGCGGGTCTTTCCAGTTCTTACAAATTTCCCTCCGGGCGATTAAAACCAGATATAACAGTAGGCCTCTATATAACGGCTGTAAGGTCTTACTAAGTGCGCCATCATCCCCAAAGAGAACCAGAGTGACATTGACCTTAATATTGACTTTAAAAATGCCACAAAGAACGTTCTCCACACCCCTCCAAAAAGCACTAAGTTCGAGGCAGCCATAGAAAATATGGATATCATTAGCTTTAAGGAGGTCACATCTTGGACATTTGGGAGAAGATAGTGGAGCGAACTTGGCTATCTTCGCTGGTGTATAATATAGCCTGTTAACAACAAAAAAGTGGTTCTTTTTTAAACTGGCCGGCTTGACATATTTATAGAGAAGCTTCAATGACGATTCATACAAATCTTCAATATCCGAGTCAAAAGGGGACTGATTCCAGACTACATACTGCGGGGGATTTTCCACATCTTCAGCCTCCAGGAGCTTCTTATACCATAACGAGACTTCCTTTCTCTTGGGATGTACCTCTTGCAGGATTTGCTCAGACTCCCACTCTCCTCGTATGGCCCCCTTTTCCACTGTAAACCAGGAAACTAATTGCAGGTATTTAAATCTGGAAAGACTACTTCCAACCTTAGCTCTTAAAACCTCCCAGGTATGGACTCCTTCTGAGGATAGAAGATCTGACCATATAATGATACCCGCCCTCTTTATTGGAATCGCAAGGCTATCCTTCAGGCATACCGGGGTCCCTGGGGAGTCCCAAATTGGAGCAAAATCAGAGTAGTACCCTATCCCCAATCTACATCTAACCTTATACCACAAGCTAAGGGCGGCCCTAAGAACTTTCAAACGCACCTTTTTGAAGTAGATTGGTGCCCCGAATTTATACAGGAAGCCGTCTCCCCCACCCTCCGCCTTGATCATTTCTCCCAATAGCCTACCCCAGGATGTTTCCTCTGGTTTTACGAGTAGCATCCGAATGTTTTTAAATTGGAAGGCGACAGAGTACCAACTAATATCAGGAAGAGTGAGCCCCCCTTTAATAAGCTTACGTCTCCGCTTTTTCCACGTTAATCTAGCGCCCTTATTTGCCCAGATGAAACTTCCGATCTTGCTTTGAATTTTACAAATATCCTGACTTAAGAAATTAAGGGGAATAGCATTAAACAGGTAAGTTAACTTAGGGAGAATGACCATTTTTACTAAGTTAACCCTACCAAATATTGTCAATGGAAGATTCTTCCATCTAGCAAATAGACGGTCCACCTTTTTAATAGTCTTAATCAGATTGATCTGGGGAATTTTATCTAGGTCTTTAACTATGGTGATGCCCAGATATTTAAACTCGATACTCTTTCTACCCTCCCAGTTGTCAATGTTCCAACACATCACCTCGGTTTTGGAGGTTTTAGCTAGATGCCCAGAAAGTGATCCAAATTCTTCCAGCAATGCTTCGACCCTTGGGAATGTCACCCCCGGGTCGTTGGTGTAAAGCAACAAGTCGTCGGCATAAAGAGCCAGCTTGCTGCAATATTGGTGGGACCTGAAAGGAGAAATCTGATCATCTGATCTTATTGCTTGAGCCAGGGGCTCTATATATATATCTATCAAACAGCAGGGGAGAGATGGGACAGCCCTGTCTTGTTCCTCTTTGGATGTTAAAGCTAGATGTTAACATGCCGTTTAACAAACTTTTTGCAGAGGCCCCTTGGTAGCAATTTATCAGGGTCTGAATAAAGATAGGCAGAAAGCCCATCGACCTAAGTACCTCCCACAGATATACCCAACAGACTCTATCGAACGCCTTGGCCGCGTCAAGTGCCACAACGGCCAAGGGTTCCGATTGTGCTATTGCCAAGTCTATATTACCAATTAGTTGATGCGTCTGCTCCTGGATATATCTCCCTGGTATAAATCCTGTTTTATCAGGATAGCCACCCCCTTACTATGGACTGTCTGCTCAGAAGAGCAAAAATATTTTACCCATGGGTACTTAGCAAATATGACACGACACTCCGGGTAGCTTAAATGCGTCTCCTGAATGAGGCAGACTTGGGCGGGGGATTGCTCTAAGTACTTCATCACCAGTCTTTGTCTACGGGGGCATCTCAACCCATTGATGTTCCACGAGATGAACTTTACCTCACTACTCATTGGGCCAAAACCTGCCATCCAAATATGAGACCCAGAACGGACAGTCTAGTAAATAGATGTGATTGAGGACAATCTCCTCAAAAAGGGGACCAAGTTTGTTTGGAGTGAGGAATGTGTGTCTGCATTTGATGAGGTTAAAGTTCTTCTAGGGAAAAGTTCGGTCCTCAAGACTTTTGATCCTAGTTTACCTTGCTGTTTAACTGTTGACGCTAGTCAAATAGGACTAGGTGCTACTTTGACACAAGTGGAGGATGGAGTTGGAAAGACTATAGGCTTTGCATCAAGAGTTCTAAGGGCTGCTGAGTTGCAATATTCAGTCATTGAGAGGGAGCTGTTAGCTTGCGCCTGGGCTATTGTATTGTATTGTATGTGAGACTTCTATAGCGCACTGTCACCCCACGGGTATCCTGGCGCTTCAGATTACTCAGTAGACGCTATGTGTGGTACGTTGTCATACAGCCAGATGGTCATAGCTGCAGCATGGTTAGACTAAACCCTAGGGAATAGCCAGGTTTTTAGCTTCTTTCTGAAGTTTAATAGATTCTCCGTTTGTCTAAGATCAAACGGTAGGCTATTCCATAGGCGTGAGGCTGCAGAGCTAAATGACCTACCACCCATTCGGGTTTTCTTGAAGCTAGCTGTGCAGACTAGTTTTGCTGATGTAGAGCGAAGGTTTCTAGCTGGGGCATACCAGAGGAATTTTTCTTGCAGTGGCTTAGGGCCTATTTTATTTACTGCTTTATGGACGATGCACAGTGATTTAAAGTGTATCCTTTGCTTGATTGGCAGCCAGTGCAGATCTTTCAAGGCTGAGGATGTGGAGGACCTAAACTGTCTTTTGAGGGCTAGTTTGGCTGCAATCGTCTGAACTCTCTGCAACTTTTTAATCAGGGTCGCTGGTGCCTCCAATAGCAAGGCGTCGCAGTAGTCTAGTCTACTCAGTATTACACTTCTAACCACCTGTGCTCTTGTAGAAGGCAGCAGTGGGAGAATTTTACGTAGGGCTCTTATAAGACCCCTACAGGTACTGACAGTTCTGTTCACCTGTGAGTCCAACTGTAGATTGCTATTGAATAGCACCCCCAGGTTGCACACTGTATTAGATGGGGTCAATTTATTGTTAGCAGGGGTAGGCCAGAAATTGTCAGGGAGGGGACGCTGAATTTTATTCGCTGAGCAGTGTAGTATTTCAGTTTTCTCCCCATTAAATTGTAGTGAGTTATTCTTCAGCCATTCGATGTTTTATCCATACAGTCATGGAAACTTTCTAAGGAAATTGATTTGGATCCTTCTAAGGAGAAGACAAGCTGGCTATCATCAGCATAGTTCACTACCTTGATTCCAATTGATTTTATTTGGGAGAAAAGTGGGCGTAGGTATATGTTGAATAAAATTGGGCTGATTGCAGAGCCCTGTGGTACTCCATATCTGATGGGTATATTTTTGGATACAAATGGAGGAATAGTCACTGTTTGCTGTCTATCCTGTAGATAGGAATGGAACCAGTTAAGAGCCATGCCTGTGATTCCACATTCCTCCAGCCTGTTAAGTAATATCCGATGATTGACCGTGTCGAATGCGGCTGACATGTCCAATAGTACTAATAGAACCTCATGGCCAGTGTCAGCACGCATTCTCAACTCGTCCAGGACTGTTACCAAGGCTGTTTCTGTGCCGTGTGATGGCCGAAATCCAAATTGGATTTCGTCTAATAGCAAATTTTCCTCTAGAAACTTAGCTAGCATTTTGCTAACCAGCCGTTCTAAAATCTTTACTGGGTATGGCAACAGGGAGATAGGTCTATAGTTTGCTGGGCAAAGAGGATCAAGTGTGGATTTTTTTAATAATGGGGTCACCATCGCTCTTTTCCAACAGCTTGGGACCGAGCCACTGCCCAGTGACTGGCCGCAGAGTTGATAGAGTAATGGAAATAGTTCTGCATTGAACTCCTTCCATAAAAGATGTGGGAGGGGGTCTAGTGGAGATCCAGAAGAGATGCTGAGAGCTATGTTATTGAACTCTTCCTGTGTGGGGATCTGAAACTGTTTTAAGGTAATCTGTTCCCCTTTGATTTCACCCTCAGTCTGTTTATTACCTTTAGCTACCTCCGGTACATTACTCATGGTATCCCTCTGAGCGTTTTTGTCTAGTTCTAGGCCACCAATAATTTTATTGATTTTTTCTTCAAAAAAAGTTGCGAGGCTATCGCAGAGCTCTTGAGTAGCTATAATGTTATTCTGTGTACTATCGGGTTTAGATAGCTGTTTTACTAAGTTGAAGACAGTTTTTGTTCTGTCGGTGGCCTGCAAGATCATTTTCTCATAATAATCTGCTTTTGCCTTTGCTATTGTTATTTTATAGGAATTTAATTTTGTTTTCAGGGCTCTTTTGTCCTCTTCCTCATACTGTTTCCGCCATTTCCTCTCTGCCTGTTTGCATTCCTTCCTTAGTATTTTTAGTTCTTCATTGTACCAAGGGGCTGACGGTTTATCCCTGTTTCTCAATTTTTTCAATGGTACCTGCTGGTCAAGAGCATGAGTAATCCGCCCGCAGAAATAGATATAATTTTCCTCGACCGTTTTTGTATGGTCAAAGGCATTTTCTCCAGGGCATAGAGAGAGTTGTTTTACTTTTAGCAACTTAGCCCATTCTCTACCCTGACGATATTTTCTTGATTGTTTAGTTTTGTTATTTTCCTTAGGAAGTAGTAGTCTAAGGAGGACTAGGGAGTGGTCCGTCCAACACATAGGCAGTATTTCCTCCACCGATGCCTCTGTGATGTTTGCAAATAGTAGATCCAAGATATGGCCTCCTATGTGGGTTGGTTGTTGTACCAGTTGTGGAAGGTTTATGGTTTCCAATGCTTGCAGCAGTTCTTTCAGGGCAGAATCCAGGTTCCCGTTTTCCCACAGATTAAAATCTCCCAAAATGATCATTCTGGAGTGAGTGAGTGACAGGTTAAAGATAGTGTCGATTAGCGCTTGATATTGTGTACCTGAGCCTCCTAGTGGTCTATAACACACTATGCCTGAGAGTAACTGTTCTCTGGCGTCTTTCAGGGAGAAGCCTAATAGTTCGATGCCTTCTACTTCATCGATGTTTAAGGGGGTGAATTTCCATGTCTCCTTATGTATCACTCCCACCCTCCCCTCTCCCATTTAGCCTGGGTTTATGAAAGGATTTAAAACCAGGTGGGCATGCAAGCCCTAGTTCGACTTCCCCATCAGGTCGAGTCCATGTTTCAGACAGGAATAGGGCGTCCAAGTCGTGGTCTTCTAGCAGCATGTAGATCTCCTGATGATGCTTTACTAGGGACCTTACGTGATAAGGCCACACCTGAGTTTATCTGACACAGGATGTGCTGGGGAGTCTCTCTCTTTTATCCCTGCCTCATCCCTATTGTACGAGTCCCTCCGCTTACCGATTGCGAGTATTTGCTCGCTCGTGTACCTGATTGGGGAAGTTTCGTCCATATGTATGGGGAAAACGTTTTTTACTTCAAACTGATCACAAGCCTCTTGTCAATATCTTGGGTGGGAGTTTGACTAAGTGTTGCACTCCCAGAATTATGAGAATGGTCACAAAACTGCTCCAGTACCAATTTGATGTCAGGCACATTTCTGGTGGCAAGAATGGGAGGGCAGATTTTCTCTCTCGTTTTCCTGCTACTGAAATTCATGATAATGAAATTTCTTTTTCTGATCTTATTGAAGAGGATAGCGAGGATTGTTTTGTTGCAGGAGTGGATATTCCTGAACTCAAGTTTTGTTCTGAAGATGAATGGAGATCAGCATTTTGCGGTGACTGTATTCTTCAAGAAGTTTGCAACCTTGTTAGAAATGGGTGGCCAAGAGAGAAAGTGCTTTCTCCTTCTCTTCAACCATTTGCTAAAATTGAGGATGAAATTTCTTTAGAAGATGGAATTTTGTTGCGCAATGACAAACTCATTCCTCCACATGTTTTCAGGAAAGGAATTATTGATAGGGCTCATGAAGGACATTTAGGTTCCTCTTTTACAAAGCGGCGAATTCGTGATACCTTTTGGTGGCCTGGAATGGATTCAGATATTGATGAGTATGTTGTGGATTGTTGTGTTTGCAGGTCATCTGACAAATCCCTTAAAGTTTCTGTTCCTCCTCTTATGCCTGTTGAGTGTCCAGACCGTCCATGGGTCAAACTGGGTGTCGATATCATGGGTCCATACAAAATGCTTTCTGGTGGTTCCAGATTTATTTTGGTCCTTGTTGACTATGCCTCAAAGTGGCCTGAGTACAAGCTTGTCAAGGAAGCGTACACTAAGAGTATTATGAATTTTTTGAGCGATGTCTGGTCTAGGGAGGGGTTTCCAGAAATTCTTGTTTCTGATAATGGGAAACTGTTCGTTAGTAAAGATTTTGAATCCTTCTTGTCTGTTTCTGGTGTAAGACACGTGAAAAGTTCCCTTTATCATCCCCAAGGGAATGGACTTGTGGAAAGGATGAATCGTGTGATTGGGGACTGTGTTAAATGGGCTAAAGCCAGCAACCATGATAATGTTAAAGCTCTTAACAGCATGATATGGTTTTATAGAACCACTCCCCATTTATCCACCAAAGTGTCTCCTTTTGAATTGATGAGGGGAAGAAAGGCCAACACGTCTTTCCGTCCAGGGTGGATGTCCAAATGGGTTAATGCGGAGTCAGACGTCCTGAAATTGATGTCTATTGTGAAAGGGAATGTTTCTTCTACTCAAGCTAAGCAGAAAGCTTGTTTTGACTCTAAGAGAGGTTCTAAGACTTCAGTCCTTAAGGTTGGGGATACTGTTAAAATCAAGAAATCCTATCATGTCAACAAAGGTGAAAGCAAATTTGGTCCACCAGTCAAAGTAGTTAAGTTGGTGGGCAATGCTGTTCAGGTCGAAGGGGGTTTTTGGTGGAACCTCTGCAAAGTTGCGAAAGTTCAATCTTCTGTTCCGTGTTTATCCACGATGGAAGATAGTCACTCTCCTGTCAATGATGAATCAGTCCAAGGTAATGCCAGGAGGAGTTCTCGTGTCATTGTGAAACCTGCAAGGTATAGAGTTTAGTTTTCATTGTCAAACTTGTTTTGTATATATTTTGTTATATTGTTAATTCCGCATGGTATTTAATTTAGTATTATCTTTATTTTTTTGTGTGTTTTTTGTTGTTAGAAGAAGGGAAGGTAATGTAGTAATTGGTACTATGATTCTCTCATGTATTGGTTTACTCATTCTTATATACATCTTATATTACATGTGTTAACCTATCAATGCAATGTCTTAGTTTACTTTAGAATGTTCTCTTCCTGCTTAGGAACATTAGAATGTATGTTGTGCACTCTTGAGTTGGGGTCTGTTGGAGCTGGCTGCTTTCAAGCTAGCTCCTCTTCTATGTAACCTACAATAAATATACTCAAGACATCACTTACTCCCTGCCTCATTACTACATTTGATTGGCGACGATCCTGGTTACATGGACAACCCAGCGTGCGAGAAATCTCATCTCTACAATCAAGCCTCATCAGCTTTCAAGGGACAAGAAATACTGTTCAACCACAGCGCTATCGTCAGCAAGTTGGAACATTTTGATATGTACTTGGCTCGTCATCTGACACGGTAGGACGTTTTAATTCCATTATATTCCTACCGAACTTTGCCTTTCTCCGTGTTGTTTTCACAACTAAGTATTGGCAGTTTACAAACTTTTGCTATCGCTACTTGCGCCCAATATCTAGCGCATCTGAAGCTAGCGCATCTTCTAAAAGTTGGCTTCGTTACCTCTTTACTGCCTTCTATCAAATGTGTGATATTGTTAAGTGCGCCCAACGGTTTTTACATGTTAAGCAAGCGCATCATTCAAAACATTGTCTTGCTTCTACCTCGAGCCTTTCAACATTCTCCTACCTAACAACGTCCCAGTGCTGTCTCTCTCGCGACCCGCTTTCAAGCCTCCATATTGACTGCTCCTGTCCTTGTGACGTTGAACGTCTTCGTCATCACGCTTATTGACGTTAGGAGGCCATCTTGGAACAGGCTCTCTGCTTGTGTTTTCGCCTGTTTAACGTGTGCATCTTGCGGTGATTCACACACCAATTTCACATCTAATTCTTCGTCATCACGTTTATTGACGTTAGGAGGCCATCTTGGAACAGGCTTTCTGCTTGTACTTTCGCCTGTTTAACGTGTGCATCTTACGGTGATTCACACACCAATTTTATATCTAGCTGTCGACAAATATTGCATGTTACAAGCGGTGATACGCACACCATTTCTGTCATTTTCTAGTTATCGACAACTAGCGCATGTTACAAGCGGTGATACGCACACCACTTCAGTCATTTTCTGTCCTTCAGCGTATATTCAGACACCTTCATTGCGTATTACAAGTGGTGATACGCACACCATTTCAGTTACTTCCTATCCATAGAGTGTGCACATTTCGGTGACACACACACCTATCATCATCAGCACACTCAACGACGCACGGATACAATTTCTCCTATTCACCTTATTGTACTATATATATAGTTATTATTCCATCCAGTTGTATCTCTGCTGTAAAAAAAATGTTGGTGTGTTTCACGCGGTGATTCACACACCATTTCATCTTACATCTATTTATTACAGTGTGCACTCTACGGTGTCACACATACCCTTTTACCTGTTGCAGCACTCCACTACTACTTCTCATTTTTTTTCTTTGTTGTTTTCAACACCAAATTTGTATTTGTGTTGCTTTCTCCTCAATTTACTACTTATAATGTGTACTTTACAGTCTGTAAATCCTCCTCCAGCGTTTCTGGACACTCCTGGAGAACCAGCTATCAGATGGGAAGTTTGGCATGACGCTTTCGAAACTTATCTGGGTGCCATAGGTGCAGCAAGATTTAGTGCTGATAGAAAGAAATATTTACTGTTACATTCTCTTGGATTTGAAGGGAGATCTGTGTTTAAACATTTACCTGATTTACCTCAAGAAGAAGGTGGACCTAACGAATATAAAGAAACTGTACAAAAACTCAAACTTCGTTTTGACAAACAGCCAAGTCTCATGGTCCTCAGGCATACATTTTTTAAAAGGAAGCAATCTGAGAGCAAAGACGTTGATTCTTACATCTCTGTTTTACGCAGATTGGCAGCGGATTGCATGTTTGAGACCTTCACAGACCAACTCATCAGAGACCAATTTGTTTGTCATTGTAAAGACAAAAACATTAGACAGAAATTACTCACTATGGGTGACCCGTCTCTTGATGATACTATTAAACTAGCAAAGAGCATAGAAATTTCTATGGTTTCTTTAAAAGAATTAGACGATAAGGTTATAGAACCAGTTAATGCTATTAACCTCAATTCTTCTGTTAAATCTGTCAAGAAAACTCTTAAAGGGAATTCCAACACACTAAGTAAATCTTTCAAACCTGGAACATCGATTAGTGTGGGATCTAACTTATGTTTGAGATGTGGAAACCCACCTCACACTAAAGGATCACGATGCCCTGCATCTAATGTTACCTGCAATTATTGTAAAAAAGTAGGACATTCTGCTAAGGTTTGTTTGAAGTTGAAAGGGCAGAAGTGTCTAAAGAAACCTGTTGTATGTCTCATTGACTCCAATTCTTCTTCTGACTCTGAAGTAGTTTCAGTTGTTACTGATTCAAACGCAAGTGATTCTTTTTGTTCACATGATGTCATCGAAGGTGATCCTAGGTCCTGTGTTGATCCCATAGTTGATATATTTTTGTGGGGAGCAAGTGCATTAAGCTTTTAGTCGATTCTGGTGCAAAAATAACTATGATTACGCAAAAACTTTTTGATGAGACTTGGAAAGGGAGTCAACCTCTTCTTCCTCCTGGTCACTCTCCTGTGTCATATGAAGGTCGGAAAATTGACCTTTTGGGCTTCTTCGAAGAGGAGATGTGCTTCAAAGGGAGGAAAATAAGAGGGAAGATTTATGTTGCACTTAAAGGACTTAACATTTTAGGGTGGTTCCACCAAGGCCTATTCGGCATGATCCTCAAACCTGGAACCAAAGAACAAGTCCTTGTTGTAGGATGTCCTGATGAAATTCAAATGCTTAGAGATACATTTCCCTCTGTATTTAGTTCTGATTTAGGTAAAATTTGTGGCTTTAAATACAGGATAATTGTTAAAGAAGGGTCCATTCCTGTAAAACACAAACTTAGAGGGGTGCCCTGCAGTGTGAGGGACGACTTGGAAAAAGAATTGTTGCAACTCTGTGAGAAAGGTGTTATTGAGCCAGCTGAGTCATCTCCGTGGCTTTCTCCTTTGGTTGTTGCCAGGAAGAGGTGTGGCCAACTCAGGGTATGTGTTGACTTAAGATCTCTCAACAAAGAGATCTGGGTTGACTCGCATCCTCTTCCGAAAATCAACGACCTCTTTGCTTCTACTAAAGGAGCTAAATTTTTCACCAAGTTGGACCTTGCTAGTGCTTACCACCAGGTTGAGTTACATCCGGATTCCCGTCATCTTACTGCATTTGTCTCCCCTCTAGGCACGTTTCAGTACCGACGCATGCCCTTTGGCTTGGCATCGGCTGCGTCGGTATTCCAGAGGGTGATGAGCAATATTCTTAAGGGAGTTGACGGTGTATTAGTCTTCCAAGACGATGTCCTCATTTTTGCTAAGGATGCTTCTTCACATGATTCTATTCTACACAATGTGTTAAGTCTCTTTCAGCAACATGGTGTTGTACTTAAATTGGAAAAATGTAAGTTTTTTGTACTGAAGTAGAGTACTTGGGTCACGTTCTCACTCAAGAAGGTGTCAAACCGAGACCTGGTCTCCTTGAGGCTATTTCAAATGCTTCTACTCCCACTGACAAGACTGGGGATAAATCTCTACTTGGACTCTGTGAATATTATTCGAGATTTATTCCCCATTATGCCACAATTGTTCGTCCCATTAGCAATCTCATCAAAAAGGGGACCAAGTTTGTTTGGATTTGATGAGGTTAAAGTTCTTCTAGGGAAAAGTACGGTCCTCAAGACTTTTGATCCTAGTTTACCTTGCTGTTTAACTGTTGACGCTAGTCAAATAGGACTAGGTGCTACTTTGACACAAGTGGAGGATGGAGTTGGAAAGACTATAGGCTTTGCATCAAGAGTTCTAAGGGCTGCTGAGTTGCAATATTCAGTCATTGAGAGGGAGCTGTTAGCTTGCGCCTTGGCTATTGATATGTTTCGTCCATATGTATGGGGAAAACGGTTTTTACTTCAAACTGATCACAAGCCTCTTGTCAATATCTTGGGTGGGAATGTGACTAAGTGTTGCACTCCCAGAATTATGAGAATGGTCACTAAACTGCTCCAGTACCAATTTGATGTCAGGCACATTTCTGGTGGAAAGAATGGCAGGGCAGATTTTCTCTCTCGTTTTCCTGCTACTGAAATTCATGATAATGAAATTTCTTTTTCTGATCTTATTGAAGAGGATTGCGAGGATTGTTTTGTTGCAGGAGTGGATGTTCCTGAACTCAAGTTTTGTTCTGAAGATGAATGGAGATCAGCATTTTGCGGTGACTGTATTCTTCAAGAAGTTTGCAACCTTGTTAGAAATGGGTGGCCAAGAGAGAAAGTGCTTTCTCCTTCTCTTCAACCATTTGCTAAAATTGAGGATGAAATTTCTTTAGAAGATGGAATTTTGTTGCGCAATGACAAACTCATTCCTCCACATGTTTTCAGGAAAGGAATTATTGATAGGGCTCATGAAGGACATTTAGGTTCCTCTTTTACAAAGCGGCGAATTCGTGATACCTTTTGGTGGCCTGGAATGGATTCAGATATTGATGAGTATGTTGTGAATTGTTGTGTTTGCAGGTCATCTGACAAATCCCTTAAAGTTTCTGTTCCTCCTCTTATGCCTGTTGAGTGTCCAGACCGTCCATGGGTCAAACTGGGTGTCGATATCATGGGTCCATACAATATGCTTTCTGGTGGTTCCAGATTTATTTTGGTCCTTGTTGACTATGCCTCGAAGTGGCCTGAGTACAAGCTTGTCAAGGAAGCGGACACTAAGAGTGTTATGGATTTTTTGAGCGATGTCTGGTCTAGGGAGGGGTTTCCAGAAATTCTTGTTTCTGATAATGGGAAACAGTTCGTTAGTAAAGATTTTGAATCCTTCTTGTCTGTTTCTGGTGTAAGACACGTGAAAAGTTCCCTTTATCATCCCCAAGGGAATGGACTTGTGGAAAGGATGAATCGTGTGATTGGGGACTGTGTTAAATGGGCTAAAGCCAGCAACCATGATATTGTTAAAGCTCTTAACAGCATGATATGGTTTTATAGAACCACTCCCCATTCATCCACCAAAGTGTCTCCTTTTGAATTGATGTGGGGAAGAAAGGCCAACACGTCTTTCCGTCCAGGGTGGATGTCCAAATGGGTTAATGCGGAGTCAGACGTCCTGAAATTGATGTCTATTGTGAAAGGGAATGTTTCTTCTACTCAAGCTAAGCAAAAAGCTTGTTTTGACTCTAAGAGAGGTTCTAAGACTTCAATCCTTAAGGTTGGGGATACTGTTAAAATCAAGAAATCCTATCATGTCAACAAAGGTGAAAGCAAATTTAGTCCATCAGTCAAAGTAGTTAAGTTGGTGGGCAATGCTGTTCAGGTCGAAGGGGGTTTTTGGTGGAACATCTGCAAAGTTGCGAAAGTTCAATCTTCTGTTCTGTGTTTATCCACGATGGAAGATAGTCACTCTCCTGTCAATGATGAATCAGTCCAAGGTAATGCCAGGAGGAGTTCTCGTGTCATTGTGAAACCTGCAAGGTATAGAGTTTAGTTTTCATTGTCAAACTTGTTTTGTATATATTTTGTTATATTGTTAATTCCGCATGGTATTTAGTTTAGTATTATCTTTATTTTTTTGTGTGTTTTTTTTTGTTCGAAGAAGGGAAGGTAATGTAGTAATTGGTAATATGATTCTCTCATGTATTGGCTTACTCATTTTTATATACATCTTATATTACATGTGTTAACCTATCAATGCAATGTCTTAGTTTACTTTAGAATGTTCTCTTGCTGCTTAGGAACATTAGAATGTATGTTGTGCACTCTTGAGTTGGGGTCTGTTGGAGCTGGCTGCTTTCAAGCTAGCTCCTCTTCCATGTAACCTACAATAAATATACTCAAGACATCACTTACTCCCTGCCTCATTACTACAGTCCCCTTGATCTAGATTTAGGACATGTTCGTCAATGGCCTCTCATTAAGAAGTACTTTCTCTCCCACATCAGAGACCATAATCCTGCTTGGGGTATCTGAGAGCGCGGTGCCTCTTGGGGTACTCTTCTTTTTTGTGTCGCGTAGGACACCCATACTCTGTGAGGTGCTTAGACCTCCTGATCTTCATGAGGTGCTTAGACCTTCCAGCCTCATCGAGGTGCTTGTGCCTCCCATCTTTTTAGAAGTCATTGCCCCTTTTTGGAAATGCTTGTTTTCTCTTTCTCTTACCTCCTTTGGCTATCAGGGCCGAGACTTCACCTGAGGAGGACCCACGATCCTCTTCATTCTGAACGCCTCTCAAAGCCATGACCTGATCAAGTGTCTCTTTTAGGCAGGTCCATATTTCACTTTGTATCACCCTTTTTATCGTGTCTTCGTTTAAAATCCCCACTTGGGGTGTCGTGGTTAGACATGTTATACAAATTATATAATAATACTCTAAAGAGTACTCTGTTTAAACAAACCTTAGTCAGAAAGGTCAATAAATATGTTGATTTATATAACCTGAATGTAAGTAAATAAGGTTATGCCTATAAGCTTTACAATATCCAAAAAGCCTTCAAATAAGTGTTCCCAGATTTGAGAATGCTCTTTCAGACTTAGCTCCCATCAACTGACAGCTCATCGCTATTGAGGAGAGACTGTAACGTCAGCTGTCAGCGTTGCCGGGTTACAGTGACCCCTGCTGATAACCGGAGATCCGTGCGATGTCTCCGGGCTAAAATGATGCTGCGCGACATCTCAGGGCTGTTGCCCTGTTCATTCCTCTCAATCCGACACAAGGGTGTGACCTACCGCTGCGGGTGGCCTACCGCCTTGGAAGCCAACCAGACAGACGAGTGCCGCGGGGGCTGTGGAGGTCGGTTCTTGACATTGCGGCCTCAGGCGGGACAGACGGATTGGTGCCGCTAGGGCTGTGGTGGCCTGTTCTTGCTGCCTCAGCGGGTCATGTTTAGGGGTAACAGGGAGCGTCTGCAGCGATATCAGGTATGCTGCACTTCAAATAATGGAGCGTGCTTGCCTTATGACCCTCATAACGAGTACCGTAAAGGTTAATTAAACCAAAAAATCCAAGAAGGGTAAAAAAGTTTCCATAGATTGGAAACGGTATAACCAAATATTAAAAATAAAATAAAAGGTAGGCAGCGCTTCCTAGGCTTCCTAGCTCGCCTAGATGCTTATGCTGTAAAGATAGAAGAACATATTCAAGAAACAGTAAACCTTTGACAATGAGAATTGGAGGTTACTTATCTGTGAGGAGCAGCTTTTAAAAGAGGCAGAATATTCACTTCATTGACTTCTTATGTGTACCGACTGTTTTATTCTGGAATGTTTTTCTTTCTGATGTATAATACTTTCAAGTGATGTGTGGAGTAGCATTAAAGAAATAATGCATAATGGTAGCCTCTGGTCTTGTAATGAAATTACTTTGTTTTTTCAGATATCATGGTAGGGGTGCTGAGTGGGCAGGGAGTCTTAGAGTTTCTAATGAAAGAGGATCTGAAAGTGCAATGGGCTTGGAGCGGGAGCCAGTCGAGTTTAATAAGTGTTGTTGTCATATGGTGAAGCTATGGTCGTGGCATGGAGGCCCGTGAAGATGGAAATCACTATAGTAAAAAAATATGTAATTACATACATACAAGACTAAGCATTACTGAATGCAGCGCCAGTCTACCCCACTAGTTTTTGACTGGCTCCAAAGTCATTAATGATATTAGTACATCAATGTGCTACACCTGCCACAGTCCTTTTTCTTCTATCCTTTAAATAGTTGCCTTTTGTATGAATTGGAGGTAGGGGTCCGTACTAATGGTTAGCCTTATCTTGTGGAGTCTGATAGACTGCCCCTTTTGACATTCTAGATAAGGTGCTAATACCTACGTATGTAGTTTCAGAGTGCAGCATAACTGCCATAATTTGTTTTTAAATTTATATGGTATACTTTAATATGAAACAATATTTGAATTTAAATATGGGACAGTACAGCCATGCCAGTCCTTATCTGATAAACCCCATCAGAGCATACTGATATCTTAATCATTACTCTCTCATCCATAATTCCTCATCACAATCATTAAACCTGAGACTTAATCCCTCTCTATAGATATTTTAGCAAGTAGACAAATTCAAATATATCTGTATCTGTATCTCCACCTCTATGAAACTCATCAATAAGAACTTTTGCCAATTCCGGTATTCTCTGTCCCATTGATAGATGATGGGAATGTAAGTTTCTAGTGGTGTCTGCTTTGTGTTTTTTATAGATATTATCGATTTGGAATCAGTGTTGAAGAGAGTTGCCACCCCTGTACAATGATGGCTCGGGAAAGGCACCCGTCTCAGGCCGCTGCTTCTCGACCTTGTCCAGGCAGGCCTTTAAGACATTGTGTGGTGCTGGTGCAGGTGGACTCTGCTGGACTCCCCATGGGCTTAGCCTTCTGCCTGTGCACTGCATTGTGTTGTCTGTGGTTGACGTTTTGATTCCCCACTTTTGGCCTTGCAATCCGAAGCTGCAGGTTTAGCGATTTCAATTGATTGGGGTGGCTGTTGGAGTTTTAACAGCATACCATTGGAGTTAGGGTGAGACTTTTCCTGCAACAGAAAGAACCCCACTGGTGAAAAGCCTTCGGGGGCAGGATATGTCCCAGAGGGTGTGGTGGCGTGTATGCTATAGTTTGCTTTAGTTCGGAAGTGGACTCCCTTTGTAAACTGGCAATACTATTTTAAAAGGTACTTTCAGGAAGCTGCAGTGATTGGGTTTGGTCCTTGTGACTGCACTGAGGGATACCTATCCTGGCCGGATCGATTCTTGATAGTGGATTGGTTGTTTTCCCAGTGTGGTAATTGAAAGGTCAGATATGCACGGTCAGGCATATGTTATGTTAGTCCGACTTGTATAGCGCAACAGCTGCCTCAGCAAAGAGGCGTCCCGGCGCTTACTACTGGCAGACAGCAAGAAACTAAAGTCTAAGCCGCGGGGAAGAGATGAGGTTTTATAGCCTTCCTGAACGTCAAGTAGTTATCCAGACTGCGAATATGAAGGGGGAGAGAATTCCAAAGCTTGGCCGCTAGATAGCGGAAAGATCGTCCCCCGGCACGTAGACTTTTTACCTGCGGAACCAGATCCGGTCTGTGCATTAAGTGTGGCTGTCCAATGGCTACGGTCACCTTGGAATAAAGAGGGAGCGGTCACTCTCAGGAGGGTAGCTGCCTGCCTGAGACTGCATCCTTTGCAGTAAATTGCCACACGCTGGAAGGAATCCTAAAAGTGCGAGCATCCAAGTTGCCCGACTGGGAGTCTCTGAGGGTACTAGCATTCAGGGACTCAAGAGAGTGGGTGGTGTAGGAGACAGGCATGACCTGCTGGGATGAGACCAGTGGGTGTGAGGATACCTACTCTAAGTCAAGGGGACCATGAGACTTTTTGGGTAGCCCACACGTGTTCTGGAGATGCTGCCTGTGTTGTGTGAGTGACAAGACACCTAAACAAGGCAGATATCTGTTTGTCAGATTGTGAAGACTTGAACTCCCATGCACATGGTCAGCCTAAGATTGCAGACCTGGAGCTGACATACCATTCCAAGGGTGCGGCTCCTTACATGGTAGAGGTGCAGGTGGGTGGATCAAGGGTGCCTGATCCTGAGTCTATATTTCCCCACTGTAAATGCAGTAGAAGGGAGGTTCCCAGGGACCCAGGTGTGCTAACTAGTCCATAGGTAGGTTCACTGCACTTTAGTCTCTCCGAGAAGAGGAAGGATGCCAGTGGTGATCTCCTTAGGTTACCATGTACCTGTGAGTGAGATGGAGAGTGGCATGTGCCTCTCACCTCATGGTGAGTCTGCTCTATGTGTTTCTTCCCTGCAGGGACCTAGTTTGTCTATTAGTGACACAAGAATGAAGAGTCATAAGCATTGTGCTAGACTCTGACATAAGGATCCTAGTCTTGGTACATGCTGTTTCCCAAGTGCTGAGTGAAATGAAAGGGCCTGTATCCTGTTTGGATTAGGTCCAGAAAATTTAGGTGACTTCTTGACACACACAGATTTTTTAAGAGACCCTACTGTGCAGGTACTGGATTTGCATATTCATCTTTTGGTGAACGGCAAATGGCCCTGACAGCTATGGTGGGGGTTGGCACTTTTGGGAATGCATCTGTAGTCAGACATGGGCTATGTCCCTCACGGATGGGATCCATTCTTCAGAAGTAAATAGGCTTAGTGGTAATGCTAGACCCTGACAAAAGGGAGGTGCAATACAGATAACTGACAGTCGCAGTGCTAACTTCCAGGAACGTGGTTAATTTCCATCTAACTTTAGTCTGAATAGCAGAGCGTTTAATGAAATTCATTTTTTAGGCGTGTTTCCCTTAAATGTTTTTGGGACTCTAAAGAAATGGCCTTTTTGATCTCTAGGCAGATTGTGCCTACCAAGCGGGTACTAATTGCATGCATCTTTCCCTCAATATGAAAAAAAAGTTGGCTATTTAATGGAAATATTTGAGATTTATATAGGTCAGCAATGGAGCATATGACCTAAATGTAAAATTTGAAATGTGAGCTGGCAGCAAAAAGCTTTTGCCTCTCACTTTTGGCGCGAACCCTGCGACATGTGCTTAAGAACATCTGTCACACCAAAGCATAGCCTGTCAGAAGTGACGTCAAAGACATTTATTTCTGCACTGTAAATAACATATGTAATCCTTGGTAAGGTAGCTACATTTAACAGTTATTCCAAGTTCTCCTTGATAAACTTTGTAAGGGAAAAACATTTTCTACTTGCAACTAAAAAACGTAAACATTTCTCATGGCATACAAGTAACAATTGAAAGGAAAAACAAAAGTCACATGTGTTTTTTTTCCCTCATAAATTCGGTAGGTGACTTTTATAAAGTTTCTGTTTTTAAGCTAACTAGTTTGAATCTGTGGCCTCAGTAGCCCTTCAGAATAACAGATGTTTATTGTTACCCAACTCAATGGTACTCATTTTATTGACCTCAGAAAGATGAAAGGCTGAGTGGACCCCCGGGATTTGAACCTACGTCCATGAGGTCCAACACAGGCCCCTACAGTGGCTGCATTAGTCCAGTAAGGTATCAGACGCGCGGGGCTAATAGGTAATTTGCGTCATTAACACCTACTTGTTGTGGAAGTAAGGAACCTCCTGCCACTCTTCAAAGCGTTCCTTGATCAAAGCCTTTCTAATCAGATTTGCCTCTGGAGGGGTATTCATAAAACTTGCCCTCTTTGACAGATTGTCTAGCAGACGAAGTGAGCCTTGCACCACATGACTTGAGAGGTGATATGCCCAAAATAGGAAAGTTTTTTTTTTTTTTTTACCCTCTGCTAGTTAGCTTTGGGGAGAAGTTTGAACAAAAAGGAAGGGGATTATTAGGTAGGTTTAGATTTGTCTACCGTTGCCAAAATCTAAAAGCAGGAAAGTGGTTTTGTTCATATCTCCTCAGCCAAATCCAAACCATGACAATTGTAGGCTTTTCAGCAAACTCCATGTCACTGGAGTGTAGGGTCTCACAGTGGTTCCCACTTTCTCCATTCCTGTTTAATCATTGCACTTCCCAGCTCCTTGCCGTTAATCTTTCTCCAATTTCGGTGGCAACTTCTATCTTTTGGCAATGCCATGTATTTGTCTAATGACTACTTTAACTGTCTTTATGTGGGTATAAATATGTCCGAGGTGAAGAAACTACAACTAATACAGAATTGGGCTGTGCGACTGATTTTTAGGCTCCCTAAAGCAACTCGTGTCTCATTTTATAGGAGAATGCTGCAGTGGTTTCCAGAAGCAAAATAATTTTATTCAAATTCTTATGGTTGGCTAGCCATAAGAATAGCCCTTCTTATCTGCAGAACAGATATCAGGGCGAGCTATTTTTATGGCCTACTGGTCCGGTTTGGCAAGAGAAATTGAGCTGGGAAAGAACTTGTGTTCTTCTGTTCATTCAGAAAGTGAATGAGCAATAAATAAATCTTGTTTTTATCCTGTCACATTTGCTGTTCATTTAAAGACAGAGGTCAAATGTTGGCTTATGTCTTCTTATAAATTGCTGCCTCTTTTATCCTGGAGACTGGTGTTTACTTTTCTTTCTCTGAGTGCAAAGTAGAATCGTGCGGGGGCCACACCATTTAAATAGCTTGTAAATGGACCATACAATAAGGAAAGCCCTTTTAGGTTGAGCCTAGAGTAGCGCGCAAGCGCTGCTTCTGGCGAAGCATTATGTAGGGGATTCGAAAAGCTGACCAGACGCTCGTGCGTCATGGCCTTTTCGTGCGGTTACCCGCGCGGCCGACATCTGTTTCCCATTATCGTGCCCAGACGCGTGCGCGATAATTGGAAACACATGCCGGCCGTGCGGGGAAAAGGCCATGACGCACGAGCGTCTGGTCAGCTTTCGAAAGCCCAGGCTGCCGCGCTCGCTCCCGCTCCTCTCTTGTTCTTTGGTATAGCTGGCACGGCTCTTGCTACCCGAGGCCTCGGTTCGTGATGTGAGCAACCAAGACTCGAAGAGCTCTGGTTGTTTCCTATTCCTCGCCCTTCTCCAGATATCAAGGGGACGGTGCCGAATGATGTTGTTTTATATTTGATAAATCGACGTCCATCTCTAGCCGGCCACGGGCAGACAACGATTTTTTAAACTAGTTTCCTACAAGTCAGACATTGGCCAAGATAATTGATGTGCACGGTCACAGGCGAATAACTGGTCGCGCGGGGAGGGAAATGTAAATGTGAAACACATTTAATATGTGTGTATTTCATTAGTTGTTTTCATATAACATTGCTGCAGTTCGAGTGCCACTTCAAGGCGCTTTCCGCAGGGAGGGGGATGCAAATATGGTCTAAAGCTTGTTAGAGGAGTCACGCCGTGCAGCTAATATCTGAGACCTACATGAACTGTCAAAGAGTACAAGGGCCCGCTAGTTGTTTAAGGCTTTTGGCAGTTGCCCTCGGTCCCAATGTGGCTTCGAGGCGCCGCCAATCTTATTCTGTGTCTCGTCAATTTAATTGGGGGACATTCACCGGTCCCTGTCCTTCCGGTAGGGTGGGTGAATGTTGGCAAAAATATGCGTAAGCGAAATGCATTTTGTCTGCTTTTTTCTCTGCCGGTTAAAAATATATTTCGCAAACTCGTGCACCGTTCGTGAAGTATACACAGTTCCTCCTATAACTGCATGAATGCTGCAGCGCTGAAGTCTCTAAGATCCGTAGACGGCGACCTGAGCACTGTTGAGTGTGCGGCATTAACTCCCACAGCACCATTTGTTGTGCGCTTAAAGACTCTTTTCCTTGTGAGTGAGGATGAACACTTTTTTTATCCACGTTTGCGGAAGGAAATCACAGTGGAGTCCCGCAGTCGGCCACGGCTGGGTCCACGCGGTGGGCTTCGGGCTTGTCTGCTGAGGAGCAACGGGTGCGCTCTGCGACACCCGAGCTCCGGCAGAACCAATAAGGGGCGCCACGCTGACAGCGTAGCAACCACAGGGTCATTCTAGGGCTTGGTTTCTACAAACCAGTATTATCAAAAATATCATTTTTGTCTGGAATTTGTAGCTTGCACACTAGTTAGATGGCGACTGGCACTAAGGAACGTGTGTTGGCCAGTTCCTTCTGCCCTCCTTCCCCGCGAGTAACTGAGCATCTAGGAAGCTAAGTGGCAGAAAGCTGCCGCCCATCCCAAGGCCTGGACGGAGACCCAGGCAGAGAGAGTCCTGGATCCTGCCAGCAAATGAAAATCAGAAGGCAGGTTTAGACTCACTGTGCACAGGAAGTGACGTGCCTTTCACCACTGTTCCTGACACCCACACAGAGTCCCCCCCCGCAGCCTCATTTCCTCTTAGGGCCAGTCCCAAACATGAGACCCCAACGACTGATAGGCTTGTCATGCCACCAGATGCTAAAGAAGGGACCCCAAGGATCTCGTGCCAAGGAGCGTGCTTAATATAACGGTTGTATGAGGCTACAACGCGGGAAATACTCTGCCCATACATCGCATTTTTACCCCGCGTTTTTTAGCGCGCACATGCTTTTACAACGTATGCCTTTACAACACATTGTTTATGTATATATTTGTATATATAAACAATGTATTTGTGAGGGAGACCCCCACACCCCTGAACTTACCTTAAATACGCGGTAAAGGCATGCGTTGTAAAGGCATAAACGTTGTAAAACGTGTGGTAAAAAATGCGAAGTAAAGTCACAACGTGGTAAAAACCTCGTTGTAAAGGCTGTTTCCCAATATAAGAACAAGGGTACGCAGGAGAAATCATCCAGCTCCTGAGCGTTCAACCTGCTACAGGGAGATCATCCAGACACCCCCTACCAGTGTTTGTTTGCTGGAGATCCTATAGGCTGCAAGTATACCCATGATTGCCATTCATCTTCAATGCATGGGGCAACGCAAGACCAGCAACAGGACCACAGGGAGTCAAGAAACCCTCATATTATGAGGCCAAGAACTAGGCCACAGCCTCCACCTCCAACCTGCATTTGAGACCATCTTCAATCAATTTTTTGTATGAATGTTTTTATTAAGTTCCTTGTAAATTTTATCTGTGCGACTCTTTTATGGATATTTTTTTCCGAATAAAGATTTGATTTGACTGAATTTCCTCCACAGAGAAAGCATTAAACTTTCCTACGCTATTAGCCGTGACAGAAAGAGGTAGACTGAGATTAAACACCTCAGGAGGGTTAGGGAAATTCCATTAACTAGCATTGATTTTATCTTCACAGTGATTGGCCAACCAGACACAAAGTGCTTATGACGCTTGCATTTCATGGGAGCAGGCTCCAGGGTTTATAAAATCATCAAGCACTTTAAAAAGGGCGTTGGAAGAATTTTTTTGCCCAGCATATTTGATTGGAGGTATACGCTTTCCAAGTGCTTTTCATATTAAGGTGGTACGATGTTAAGGCTGCTCTATATGCCTCTTTGTCAGTTGAATTGTTCGAACTATGCCACTTTCTTTCTAATTAGCCCTCCTTGTAAGGTTATACCGGAAGGGGCAGGTAGGCATCATAAAAGGACAAAAAGGAATTCAGAGGATGGAGCAAAACATAATCAGAGTGAGCGATTGGACTAGTTAACTAAGGAAGGAACAGATGGACCCCATAGGGTAAACTACCTTTAAAACTCAAATTAAGCCTGTAGAGCAAATACACAATCAACAAATGCAACAAAGATCCAACAGCGCATAGCAACCTGCCCCAAAACCCAAAATGCAAATGCAAACAGAAAAATGTGTGGCAGTTGCTCAGGGCAGTGAGAAAAAATGCTGGTTTAATGGACGAAGAACAAAAGCACATCAACTTGAATCCAGTATAAACAAGCATTGGCATAGCCAATAGGTCTCGCCTTTGCGACATTATAAGTGTTTAGCCATGCAACATATGATGTTGCACCAAGGATATTGTGCTGCATAATTAAATACTTATAAGGTCCCAAAGGCGAGACCTGTTGGCTATGCCAATGCTTGTTTTTTTTGTAATTCTGAAGTGAGATGGAAACAAAGGTTTTAACAGGATCGAAATAAATCAGAATACTTTACTTGAAGATGTGCAAATGATAAATATTTGCTGAAACTCTATTTCCACACATTTTCATTTGTACGTTATATAGTTTTATCAGTAAAACTGCATGTCTGTGGAAAAGTTTGTGGGCATTTAAATGGAAAATGTCTGTTTGAAAATGACAGTGCACTACCACATCATGCTTTAGTAATATGTTTATTAAAAGTGCGAGTTTTGAAATATGAACTGAGAAACATTCCTGCCCCTTCCCCGATGTCAATGCTATTAGGGAACTAAGAGGCAAGTCAGGAGTCTTGTATACCCTATCTGTGGGATAGATTTTTATTATACTTGGAGCAAAAGTTTAGTCTATTAAATTTGAGTTTTTGTACAGCAGACATGTTAGGTGAGGTTACAGTCAGGTTGAGTAGACTATTCCAAGTCACTAGACCTGCAAGTCTGGTAAGATTTTTTTGATTCTCTGCGGCCTGTAAGGTAGCACCTTGCTTCATTCAAACTCTGGACTTTAAAATCTTTCCCTTGGGAAGTGAGATTTCTCTTCGCAGCTAGGTTTTTCGCACAGTACATTCATATATATATATATATATATATATATATATATGTGTGTATGTATTTATATGTATGTGTGTGTGTATATATATATATATATCTATATTCCAAACCTCTGTATAGAAGTAAAGGTCGCACTCCAGCAGTATTCTTCCAAAAACGTAATTTATTCTTAAATCATTTTCCTTCCTTCAATGGTCAACACAGATCAACCAACGCGTTTCGGTATCTGGAGATCTGGTTGATCTGTGTTGACCATTGAAGGAAGGAAAATGATTTAAGAATAAATTACGTTTTGGAAGAATACTGCTGGAGTGCGACCTTTACTTCTATACAGAGGTTTGGAATATAGAAATTGCGGTTTGGTTCAACCGCTTTGGTTACGCACCTTTCAGAGCGCCTGAAACCCGGGAAAAGTGAACCGTTGTGGCATATATATATATCTGTATGTGTGTCTGTATGTGTGTGTGTGTGTGTGTGTGTGTGTGTGTGTATATATAAATATGTTCCCTACTGGCAGTTAGTTATAGTTAGGACCTAGTTTCCATAGGAAGAGCGTTTTTGCTTTGCTAATAACTGTGGTGCATTTTGACGAATCTTCACAAGATTTTCAAAACTAGTTTGCCAGTCACTTTAGCTGCTGTCTGGAAATTTTTGGGATGATCCATCAAGCTGGAGCTGAGAAAAAAGGGGCATCCCAAAACGCGCTTTCCACTTGCATTTTGCTGTAGGGATTTTAGACATGACTACAGCCCAAGCTGCTGAACGGAATTGCACTAATTTTGGCAGAAAGCTAGATCTTGGTCTTGAAAGAGTGCTCTTTGTAATTTGGTGTAAATCTGTTCAGTAGTTTTGGAGTTATTTAAGTAAAAAGATTTATGTTTATCTAGAGATGTGGATCCACACGCCAACACCAGTGGCGTGATTGCCTGGCCGCAACCTGAGAGAAAGGTTGCGGCTGCCATTTTGTGCATCGGGACTTGGTTCCCAGGGAGGAAAATAACATTTAAAAGTGATAGAAGGGTTCATGGAAGAGGTAACCTGACCCCATTGGACTGATAGGGGGGGGGACCGTGAGGGACCCCTCATGGGCAAGAAATTGTCGAGAAACGTTTTTTTAAACGCGTGAGGATCTGTGTATCCACCGTGGCGCTCAGCGCGACCCCCTGTGTGCTCCTTGGCAGATCTGCAGATCTAGGCCTCAATTAAAAAAACACAGAACATCCACTCACAGACCCACACACCTACTCACACACACACATTCATAGACCCATATAGCCACTCTCACACCCACTCACAGACCCACTCACAGACCCATACAGCCACGCACACACCCACTCACAGTCCCACACAGCACTCACACACAGCACTCACAACCACTTACAAACCCTCACAACTACTCACACACCCAATCACACACCCATACAAACCCTCACAACCACTCACACACCCAATCACACACCCATACAGCCACTCACATACCCACAAAACCACTCACACAGCAACACCCACTCATACACTCATATAGCCACTCACACACCCACACCAGCTGTTTTTTTAATTTTTATTAAGGCGTGGGAGTGTTGCCCCCCCCCACCACACGCATTATCAATAATTAAAATAATCTATTGATTTTTAAAATTTAATTCATAAGGGTGACTTAGCGCGGCCGGCGTTGTGTTGAACATGTGTTGTGTTCTGGGCAGGACGTAGCCAAATTTGCTGATTGGCATGCAGCCGGTATTACCACTATTACTTTAAGTGCGCATGTCTGGTTGGACACGTTTCTACTAGACATGCGCACTTTAGTCCTTATGAGCCAGCGCTGTTAAGGAACCAGGGTGAACACAGTACAGCTCACCTGGTCTCCTTTGGAGCAATGGTTTCACCTGCTCCCACCAAGCTTTGTGTTGTTCTTGATCCAGCGCAACCCCTAAATTCTGAAACCAGGGATCAAGAGAAATCTCATCACACATAAATTACTTCACCAAACAACGGGGCCCATCATACATTACCCATAAATGGTCCCTGAGAACAGGCGCTGGATTTTGGGGGGTTTATTTGTCAGTTTTATTAAATACAACGCTACACTTCACATTAATAACATTTATTTATATTTCTATCTATTTGTAATATCAACTTTCTTCTTCCTTTGGTCGATGAACCATTAGTTGAAGAGTTGATGGTGACTATGATTTACTAAACAGTTTAACATTTAACTAAATAACCACAAAGTCACTTTCTCGGTTAATGATTTTATATTATTAAATGCTCTTTATATTGATCATCAGTGCATACACAAGATTGCATATAAGAGAACAAATTATCAAGCAATGTAATCAAAATGAATCATTTGCATCGAAATCAAAGCGCGCACCAGGAATGGGGAAGAGAAGGAACAGCATAAACTTGCGGAAATATACTTTCAATTAAAGCAATCAAGGAGGGTGATACCCACCAAAAGAAATCAGGAAACCCACTTCCTTTGCCGAGGTTGTGGCAAGAGGTCCACAGAGATAGGCTCTGAGGACAAAGATAACAGGACAGATGCTGTAAAGTTTACTATACTACCAATTAAATGTATCTCCCACTTAATCTTCCTCCTCGGTCGCAGTCTCCTCCCAAGCACTCCCGTGACGTTCTCGTACCTAAAGATTCTCTGTCTCTATGCAAGTCAGCTCTCTCTGTCTTGGATCTTCTTTCTGATCTGTCGCCTCAGACTGCTCTGCTATACAGGACCGCACTGCTTCGCCATACTGCCTTGCCACACCCCTATTGGGATATCAATTATACTCTTTTCTCCAGCACACTAATTTACAATGTTGCTGTATCAGTAAAACTCGGACTGTGATTGGTTGTCGTAAATCATACTAGGGTCGTCCCAATCAGCTCTCCCCACCAAATCCATCCTATACCGGTTCTAACAAAGAAGGATTTAAGACCAATGTATTCATATAATTCTAATATTCATACATTATACTTTTAGCAACAATGTTCTTTTTAATGTCCGCTTTCACGTTGTATTGCACGTAGGGATGGCTGTTCCCACAGTCGTTGTCGCATCTTGGCACATAAACAATAAGACACAGGTCAACATGGCCTTCACACGAGTTGCATCATCGGGTACATCCAGCAGTCTGCGAGCAAGCAACCCCTCCCGACACATGCGCACTCAGGACCGACTAGGCCAGCCACATGCTGGTTTCAACGAGAGGCCATTTTCATGCAGGCCCAATCTCGTACTAAAATAAACAAACACAAAAGAATATTAATTCGTGAAAATAAACCCATTATGTTTACCTCCCACCATACTAATGCCATATGTTAAATAAATCCTAGCAAAAGCTATTAGTTTAAAGCAACCTTTTCGTTATTTGTGCACAACATGCAAAATGTGCAATGTACAACACAGTATAAACATGCAGTAGTACTGTTTTTCAATGCGCAAACAATTAATTCGTACTCATGCCAACATGGTTTAGTATATTATATAATATGCGTTTGCCCCCTATGTAGATGAGTGTATCTGGAGTTGATTAGTTCATGCAGTCAATACGTTGTTATAGAGTTGCTTGACTTTATGAGGATGTATTTTACAAACCTCACTCCATCAATCCCCCCTTTGATGGTTTTACCATCATAAAATCCCAAAACATACGGTTTTCAAGTTATATAGTTATTTTATCTTTTGACTCTTGCTTTTTACACCTTTCATACAATTTTTCTTTAAACCCTTCCATCTCCATCTCCTCTATTTCCCTGTCCCTTTCTTTATGTTCCTTACTCAACTTCCTTTCTTTCTTTTCTTTGCGTCTCTTCTTCACACAAATATAAGTCATTCGTATCATGAGTACCATGATTACTACAAAAGCTACTGGTACTATTATTTTTGCAACTAGGGAACTACCTATAGAAGAAAACAAATTGCTTATAGTAGAGAAACTTTTACTTCGTCTCTCCCAAACACCATCAACCTCTAGTTGAGTTATTTCCTTATGCAAGTTAGTGATATTCTGAATATATCCTTCCAAATTCTTACTTTTATCGGGAATGTAAGTGCAACAATGTTGAACTTTCAGCATTCCACAGACTCCACCCTCTTTTGCCAACAATATATCAAGGGCAAGTCGATTTTGCATAACCATAGATCTCATGGCAATCATTTCGGTGGCAATCATTAAGAATCCCCCAGCAGTATCTGTAGATAAAGGATCAACCACTGTGGACAATTGTCGAATTTTGTATGCATTCAGTGTAACTCCAACTCCAGGTATCAATGCTCCAAATATATCACCTACAATTTCTGAAAAACGTTCTCTTTTTACACGGTTTAGTCCTTGCCTTACTTCATTGATTCCATTTGTATTTTTGTCTACATGATAGACTTTTGGAAAGACAATCCCAAGGTAACATGTCCCATACCAGTGATCTGGCAATCGATAATAGGCTTTCCTCCCACAGATATAATATATACCAGGCAAGACAGGGTCAGTTCCTCCCTTTAATCCCCAACCCCCAATAATTTTATAGGTATCTTCACATTCACTGGAACCAATGAAATAGTGATTATAATTAGTCTTCTCCCTACGTAAGCATAATTTTCCCTTCTGTGACCAATCCAAAGCCATTGCAGCATAAGTCTCACTTTTGTCATAGTTGCCTTCTCTGAAAACCCAAGGTGGTGTTTTTAATTTCTCTTCAACAGCTTTTCTCTGAAACCTAGCCCTTCTTTCCTCTACCATTTCTAAAAATATTTTCTCTTCTCTTTCCACTCTACATGTTAGGTTATTTTTCTTAGCATTGGCTATATCTAAATACTTTGTTGTCAAGAAGAAATCTCCCATGACATCTGCATGTGCTATCTTATTCAATTCAGGTACTACAGGAACCTTAGAAAATATTGTATCTACATTGGAATAATAATAATCTAGTTTACCTGTTCTATACAACAAACTTGATAAAACACTACAGGTCACACCATAAGTCAAAGGAAGGTGATGGTAAGTCACACCTTCAGAAACAGGCAATGGTAACTGTATGCATACATAGCAGTCATTCACATCCATTGTTTCTACATATTCATAGAGTAGTTTGGTAAAAACGTTTGAGGAAAAATTAGTAACTAATCTGCTGTGATGTAAACTATTAGCACCTATTTGATTCAAGTGAGTAATTTGTGTTTGTCTAATATCAGTATCTATCCTTGGACTTGTTAGATTGCTGGGACTTGGTGTATCTTCTTTTATCAAATGTAAAGGTTTTACTATTGTCAATATTATCCAGAATACTATCAATATACACATTAAACATAAGCAAACCTTATAGCATCTACACATAAGGCTACATCTAGGTCTAGTTACTTGTGTATCTGCCATGACAATATTAATAAAATGTAGTGTGATCCCACACTTCAAAAAGCTTTCTTCTTTACCCCTTCTTTTATTTTAACTCAATCCAATTTCCAGGACGTCTTCTGAATCTTCAGAGAAACTTTTCAGTTCATAACGCAACACCTTAGTTTGTTTACAGTCTCTTAAGGTGGATTTAGATCACTTTTCTCTTCTTGTTCGTTGTCAGTGCTGTTTCTTCTTTGGGTTAAATCTTCTTCCTCAATTTCTTCTAACACTATATATATCCAATCAGGTGACCTGAACTTTTTGTTTGGTTTTCTCACTCTCTTTGGTCGCAGCACTGATTCGTCATCTGACTCTCCCTGTTCTAACTGATCTGAAGTTTTGCTTATTTGTAGTAATTTGTGTTCTGGTCTTCCTTTCACCACTCTATATTTCAGTCTTTTAACTCCACTTGGCCACTGCTCGTCTTTCCTTGCTTTCTTTGGTTGTACTACTTCTTCTTTATTCAATTCGTACTTCCGTTTCCTTGTATCTACTCTAAGTTTGCTTTCTTTTTCTTCTTCTTCGGTATTTCTTTCACCTACTTCCTCTCTACACTTTCCCTTTTCCTCTGAAAATTGTCTTTCTTCTTGATCAACAGCAGTCTCTTCAGTCCCAGTAGCTGGTGCCCACTTTATTTGACTTGTGCTAAGCAATTCATCATCAAGCTGCTCTTCAGAGTCTTTTGGTTCAGGTTTGCCAGTTTCAGCTTCTATTGCTCTAACCTCACCAATTTCTTGTGCTTCACCTTCTGATTCCGAGCTTGTACTTGAGAGCTCCAGATGTTTCTCTACTCGTGGCTCAAGTGGACTTGGGACTCGCTGAGTTTGACTGGCATGGATCCAATTTGTTAAACCAGCACACTTTACTGCTGTAGTCGTCACCAATATAACCTGATACGGCCCTTCCCAGCGGGGCTCTAGGCAAGTTTTTCTTCTATGCCTTTTCACGTGAACCCACTCACCAGGGCTTAGATCATGAGCTTGAGTCTGTTGTGTTGTGGTTGCGTCTGCTCCAACCTGATGAAACACAGAACGTACCACATCAGCCAATCCTTTGCAATAGTCAAGGATGAGATCAACAGATATATTTATCAATTTGTTCGCAGGTACAAATGCTTGTCTCATTGCTCTTCCCATCAAGATCTCATGGGGACTCAATCCTGTCTTTTTGTCAGGAATGCTTCTGAGACTCATCAAAACTAGGGGTAAAGCGTCAGGCCATTTCAGTGCTGTGGATCTACACACTTTACCTAACCTGTTTTTGATTGTGCCATTTATCTGTTCTACTATTCCAGAAGCTTCTGGACGATAGGCACAATGAAGTTTTGGTTGAATGCTCAAAGCCTCACAAATCAGTTTGATCGATTCACTAGTGAAGTGTGTCCCTCTATCTGTTTCCATAGTGACTGGGAAACCATATCTAGGAATGTATTCTCTCAACAAAAGTTTTGCCACTGTCAGGCTATCATTCCTTCTTGTGGGGTAAGCTTCTACCTATCGGGAAAACAAACACACAATCACTAAAACATATTTGAACTTCTCACATGGAGGTAACTCAATAAAATCGAGCTGTAGTCTGGTAAATGGACCACCTGCCCTCCCTATTGTTCCTAAACTAACTATTGTCTTTCTTCCTGGATTTTGCTGTTGGCACGTTAGGCATCTTTGACAAAGACTCTCTGCAATAGTTCTGAATCTAGTATTAAACCAGGTTTGTTTAAATAATCTGACCATGGCGTCTCGTCCAACATGTGTCACTCCATGGTACATCCTTGCCATATGAGAAAGTAAACTATCTGGCATGACTGGTCTTCCATCAATATATACCCATACATCATCATCTTCTCGCCTTCTACATCCTGCTTTTTCCCATTCTTGTCTTTCCTCATCACTTGCCTCTTCCTGCAGTTGTCTCACTTAATCCCAAGTTTCAATAGTGTTAGTAAACATAAGTTGACAAACCGTATGTTCTTTTGCTTTTCCCCGATTTATGGAAGTCTTATTCTTTGCACAATATTGTGCTACTTGGTCAGCAAATCTGTTGCCTTGAGTCCCATAATCATCTCCTGACTTATGTGCGGCACATTTGACCACTGCAATTTGTTTTGGCAATTGTAATGCTTCCAGCAATTCTTTTACAAATTGACTATTGCTGATGGGGGACCCCGAAGAGGTCAGGAATCCCCTCTGCATCCATAGTTCTCCAAAATCATGCACAATGCCAAAGCCATATTGACTATCAGTAATTATGGTCACTTTCTGACGTTTTCCCAATTTACAGGCATGAATTAGAGCTATCAATTCAGCCACTTGTGCAGATTTTACCCCTTTTAGACAGGATGCTTCCAGGATTTCTGCCACAGTACAAACAGCATAAGCAGAACTCAATATACCTCTTTCAGTTCGCAAATATGAACCATCAACAAACAACACACAATCTGATTCCTCGAGAGGAACGTCCTTTATATCAGGACGGGGTTTGGTACAACATTCAGTCACATCCAAACAATCATGTTCAGCTTCATCCTTTACTTCTTCTTCCCATACATCTGGCAATAGAGTAGAAGGATTCACATTTGTACATCTCACTATGGTCACATTTTCTGCTCCCAGAATCACTCTCTCATACCTAGTCAGCCGACTATAGGTGAGATGCTGAGTCCGTGTTCTTGTTAAAAGGATCTCAACTGAATGTGGTACGTACACTCTCACAGGATGACCCAGTATGATTCCTTCACTCTGTTCCAAGCTCACACAAGTAGCAGCTACTGCTTTCAAACATCCAGGTAATGCGGCAGCTACTAAATGTAGTGTAGCTGAAAAGTATGCCACAGGTCGTTTTGACATTCCATGCTTTTGGGTTAAAACTGCAAGTGCACATCTCTCTCTCACTGCAATATAATGCAAAATCCTTTGAATAATCAGGCATTCCCAATGCCGGAGCCCTACACAAATTCTCTTTCAACTTAACAAAAGCATCCATACTTTCTTCATCCAATTTAACTGGATCTATCACATCATTCCTTGTTAACCTTTGTAGAGGTTTTGCCATCAGGGAAAATCCACTGTCTGCAATATCCAACCACTCCCAAAAACATTCGCACTTCCCTCTGTGTCGTTGGAGGCTTCATATCCCTGATCACTCGAATACGCTCTGATGTTACTTTTCTGACTCCCTTCTCAATCTTATGACCTAAGTATTGGACTTCTTGTTGGCAGAATTTTAATTTTGCAGGGGACACCTTATGTCCACCCTCTGCCAAATGGTTTCAGTAAAGCAACTGTATCTACAACACAGGCTTCTCGAGTCTTTGATGCCACCAGTAGGTCATCAATATACTGAACCAAAACAGACTCTTCAGACATTCTCAATTCCTCCAAACACTTTTTCAATATCTGATTAAAAATTGAAGGACTCTCAGTATAGCCTTGAGGAACTCGGCACCATGCCAAAACACGATCTCCAAACCGAAACGCAAACAAATATTGACTATCTGGATTCAGGGGAATCGAAAAGAATGCATGACACAAATCAATCACTGTATACCATTCCGCATCATGTGGTATTTAGTATAGAATCACTGCTGGGTTTGGCACAACTGGACAACAATTTTATTTATTTTTCTCAAATCTTGTACTATTCTATAAGTTCCATTTGGCTTTCTCAATCCCATAATAGGTGAATTACAAGGACTACTCATTAACTCTTTTAAAATTCCTTGTTCAATCATTTGATCAATTACAGGAGTTATTCCTGCTATTACTTCTGGTTTCATCTTATACTGTGGTGTATTTGGATAGTCAACACCATCTTTCACTGTAATTCTAATCTGATCTACTTTCTTCATCAACCCAATCTCCTGTCCTGTGAAATCCCATACTTCCGGATTCACTATTTTCATTAATTCTTCAGGCACACTTTTGTCTGTAAGAAGCGAATATAGCTCATTCACTTCTGTTCCTTGCTTTGCTAACACCATTTTAAAAGCGACATCCTCATCAGGTGTCTGAAACGCAATACCATCTGGTGTGCAGTAAATTGTGCAATTCATCTTGCACAGTAAATCCCTTCCTAACAAATTCACTGGACTCGAGTCACACACTACAAACCGATGCATGTCTTTGAAGGGACCAATATGTACTTCAATTGGTTTAGTAACTGGAGTATTTATCTGTTTGTTTGAGACTCTTACTACTTGGATAGTTTCTCCCGAGAGGGGTAGGTTTGGAATTTCTGCTGCTCTCACAGTAGAACGGGTAGCACCAGTGTCCATAAGAAAAGTAATATCATTACCTTCCACCTTTCCATCAACAAATGGACCTGACTGATCTACCTCTAGAGTAGCGCCAAGCACGCACTCTTTCTCCCCCCTCAGGCACCATCATTGACTCGATTTAGCATCACTTCCATCACATTGCATCCAAAATTGGGGAATCACATTTGTGTTAGTATTTTTACCAACCTGGTCTCCTCCGTGAAACCCTGTATCCGCACTGTATCTTTGAGCATTTACACTATGTGGTAACGGTGGTTGCGGGACCTGATATTGGGTAGTTACTACCTGCTGTTGTGGTGTCTGCTGCACAACTATCTCACTCTGCACCTGTGGGGTTAAAATTTGATTTCCTCCATTAGTCCTCTGCACTGATCTACACTCATTCTTCCAGTGTCCATACTTTCCACACCTATGACAAGGAAATTTCTTTTTCGCCTCTTCTCTGCTCATTTGTCCTCTACCTCCAGTAGATTTCTGAGCATTCTGACTAACTCCTCCCATTTGGTTTATAGCCTGAGAATTCAACTGAGTTTCTTGCTGCTCCGCTACCTTTACTTGGGCCCACACCATCTTTTCTTTTAATTTACGATGGCGAGACTCAATGTCGTCGCTGCAATACTTCGCATACCTCAAGATCTCGTCAATCGTTTTTGCTTGCCAGCACAACATATGCTGCTGTATTATCTGACTAATCTCAGGTCTTAATCCATACACAAACCTATACACAAAATGACCCATATCTTTGTCTCCAATATTCTCAAAACCACTATACTGCTTAAAGACTTGTAACAACCTCTCGTAATAGGCATGTACAGATTCTTTCGGCTCTTTTACCCAATCTGTTTCTTTAGGGGAAATGTTGCTTTTCAAGAAAGTAATCACTTGATGATACTTTTTCATCACCTCATCAGAAGGTGCTCCTGTTTTGGCATCTCTAGGATATTCGTCTTTCGGCCAATCTACTGTAATCTTACATTCAGTCCATAAATCTGCAGGGACAACAATTTCAAACAATCCATCTAGATCCTTTAACAATACTTTCGATACTTTCACAAACCTCTCAACTTGTTTATACCATTCCACAGGTTTTTCTCTCAACCTAGGAAACTCATTGGTAAAAGACAATATATCCTGTCTAGTCCAAGGAACATGCACATAACCTCCTCCTGGAACTTCTCTCATGGGACATTCCAAAGCTACATTTTCCACTTCTCTTACAGGATGCAAATGTATTTCTTTAGCAGCTAATTCCTCCTTCTTCCTCATCCATCTACCTTTCCATCTTTCAACGTCTCCCCATTTTCTTAATACAACCATTAACTCTGTTATCTGCAATCGCCTACCAGACGTATTCATATTTTCTATATCCTTTTCAGTAAAATCCACTCTGTCTTCTGCAACACCTTTGATCTTCCTATATATATACCCAACTCCTCTGCAGCTTCCACTAACCTTTCATGTAAATTTTTCGCTTTACAAGTAATACTCTTACACAGATACATCAATTCATCATCTTGATAAGTCTTTAGCCTGTCTGGACTTATGGTTCCAATTATAATTTCTTCCAAATCTACTCTTAACTTACATACATCTATAGGCTGTGGGTGTGTTTTTCTCCTTTGTAACCCTTTCACCCAATCATCTAATTCTTCAGTATTTGGTCCTATTAGAACTTCACTTCTTGGAATCTCATCCAACTCTATCCTTTTGGGCTGTAACTGCATTATTTCCCTAGGTGTTTCAATAATCGTTAAATTAGTCGGAGGTGTAGATCTAATAAATGTAGTGGGTTGTTAACTTTGGACACTTACAGCATTAATTCTACTACTAGCAGATGTTATAGCAGAATTTAATGGGACAATTAAGGAGGGTTCATGGACAAATCTATTTTCAAATACAGGTATTGCCGGACCTATAGTTACTGGCACAGTTATTGCATCTAATTTCATATTCATCTGATTTAATTTTTCAACTAATTCTTTAGTTTGTATGGCAAATTCTGCTTCTCCTTCCTGCTCTACATCACTTACAGTTGGAACTGGTGTTGTTTGAGGTGTCATTGGGACTTCCATTGACGGTGCATTTGGTGTCACCATCACGTAATTTTCTTGATAAGGTGGTGGTCGTTTAACAAATATGTCATCCAGCAGCTAGTCATCAGTTTCATTCGGGTTATATCCATAACCAATTGCTCTAAACGTCTCTTCTTTTCCTTACACTTATTTCCTACAGTCTCTCCTGCCATTAAAACTGGATACAATCCTTCAGTTATCTCTCCATTTCTCCACCTCTTCATTCTGTCTTCGTGTTTTTCATCATGGAATTTTCCAAACATAAACGTATAAACTCTACCACTTCGGTATCTCTCTCTTTCATACATTTCATCTTCCCATTCAACAGTGTAGGTCTAGGTCTCGGATCTAATGCCATCATTTTATCTCTTAAATTACGCAACACTGCCAAATTAAAAGAACCATGCTCTGGGAAAGCTAATGTACCATCATTCTTCGTATATCCTACCCAGTTCTCTAACCAAATACATGTGTGATAACCATATTTTAACATCATATAAGACGCTGGTGTCTTTGGTGGAGGGATAGGAACTCCTTCTCTCGTTATTACTAGTTTGTCCTTTTTAAAGAATCTTTTAATTTTGCCAAACAAAGTCAATTTCTCCTGTCGCGGTGGTTCGAAGTACATTTTCGCTACTTATTTAACACCTTCACTCGATACAAATCTTTATCAACACAAATCAGTATAATTCACCAGTTGAACTCTTTACTTCCTCAAACACCTGACCAATGTCAGCGCGACACACTCTTAACTCTTCCAATCGGAGCTTTCTACTTCTCCGCTATTTTGTCCAATACCAGCGCAGCTCACACCAACTAACCAATCGGTGCTCGCTCTGTCTGCACAGACTGACCAATGCCAGCGCGGCTTTCTGTGACGTCAGCTTCTCTTCCTGCTGCTGACCCTCCCTTTACAAAAATTATCGGCACTCTTCTTAGTCCGATTTTCTTTAAAATAACTTATTAGTCACAACATTTAAACAATACCACACTGTCTGTTTTCTATATAGAGAGATCGTTTTTCACTTTCAAGAATATTTCTTTCAATATGGGCCAGTATAACAATTCCGCTATCCTTCCCTTCACTCAAGCTAAGAGAGGACCTGTTACTTCCTTAGGGATAAGGCCAAAATTTCATAAGAGGACCCTTTTGTTAAAAAGGAGGTCTCACTACTCTTCTGGGGATAAGGCCAAAGTTTCACAGGTGGACCGTTCGCTATCACATACACACTCAATAGTCCCTAAAATAACCTAAACAGACAATGTACCTATTCCTGTGTGATTTCACTTCTCACACTTTTCCTCTGCCTTATTTCAGGCTAACTTTTACTCTGCCGGCTTCCCAGATACCCTTCCGTACCTGTGTTCCAAAGACTACATAAAAACGTAACACTGACTCACTTTACATAGAATGTTAACATATAATCAATAATCACCAAACTAATCAATAATAACCATCATTCTGCTTCCAGAAAAACTGATCCAGCGCAACCCCTAAATTCTGAAACCAGGGATCAAGAGAAATCTCATCACACATAAATTACTTCACCAAACAACGGGGCCCATCATACATTACCCATAAATGGTCCCTGAGAACAGGCGCTGGATTTTGGGGGTTTATTTGTCAGTTTTATTAAATACAACGCTACACTTCACATTAATAACATTTATTTATATTTCTATCTATTTGTAATATCAACTTTCTTCTTCCTTTGGTCGATGAACCATTAGTTGAAGAGTTGATGGTGACTATGATTTACTAAACAGTTTAACATTTAACTAAATAACCACAAAGTCACTTTCTCGGTTAATGATTTTATATTATTAAATGCTCTTTATATTGATCATCAGTGCATACACAAGATTGCATATAAGAGAACAAATCTGCTTTTCTGAACACTGAGACCTGAGCAACATGGCTGATGCCCGGTGGAGCTGCTAGACAGCTATAGAGGAGATTGTCCCGGGTTTCCCCCTCGACCATCACCTACCCAGCCAGACATTGGGCACAGTTTCCTCTTCGTCTCCCTGCTATGGCTCCTTCCTCCCCTTTCCTTCGTCTCTCCGCCCTATCTCCCTCCTACCCTTCTTCCTCACCCCTTTACCCTTCTACTCTCCTCTTCTCTCGCCTTCTATGCTCTTTAAATGTTTCTAGCAACAAGATGTAACTTGTAACTGATGTAACTTTGTAACATTGTGGAACCTCATGTAAAGCGCTCTGATACCTCCGGGTCTAGCCAGCGCTATATAAAACTCAAATAAAAAAATAAAATAAATAAAAAATGTAATCAAAATGAATCATTTGCATCGAAATCAAAGCGCGCACCAGGAATGGGGAAGAGAAGGAACAGCATAAACTTGCGGAAATATACTTTCAATTAAAGCAATCAAGGAGGGTGATCTCCACCAAAAGAAATCAGGAAACCCACTTCCTTTGCCGAGGTTGTGGCAAGAGGTCCACAGAGATAGGCTCTGAGGACAAAGATAACAGGACAGATGCTGTAAAGTTTACTATACTACCAATTAAATGTATCTCCCACTTAATCTACCTCCTCGGTCGCAGTCTCCTCCCAAGCACTCCCGTGACGTTCTCGTACCTAAAGATTCTCTGTCTCTATGCGAGTCAGCTCTCTCTGTCTTGGATCTTCTTTCTGATCTGTCGCCTCAGACTGCTCTGCTATACAGGACCGCACTGCTTCGCCATACTGCCTTGCCACACCCCTATTGGGATATCAATTATACTCTTTTCTCCAGCACACTAATTTACAATGTTGCTGCATCAGTAAAACTCGGACTGTGATTGGTTGTCGTAAATCCTACTAGGGTCGTCCCATTCAGCTCTCCCCACCAAATCCATCCTATACCGGTTCTAACAAAGAAGGATTTAAGACCAATGTATTCATATAATTCTAACATTCATACATTATACTTTTAGCAACAATGTTCTTTTTAATATCAGCTTTCACGTCGTATTGCACGTAGGGATGGCTGTTTCCACAGTCGTTGTCGCATCTTGGCACATAAACAATAAGACACAGGTCAACATGGCCTTCACACGAGTTGCATCATCAGGTACATCCAGCAGTCTGCGAGCAAGCAACCCCTCCCGACACATGCGCACTCAGGACCGACCAGGCCAGCCACATGCTGGTTTCAACGAGAGGCCATTTTCATGCAGGCCCAATCTTGTACTAAAATAACAAACACAAAAGAATATTAATTTGTGAAAATAAACCCATTATGTTTACCTCCCACCATATTAATGCCATATGTTAAATAAATCCTAGCAAAAGCTATTAGTTTAAAGCAACCTTTTCGTTATTTGTGCACAACATGCAAAATGTGCAATGTACAACACAGTATAAACATGCAGTAGTACTGTTTTTCAATGCGCAAACAATTAATTCGTACTCATGCCAACATGGTTTAGTATATTATATAATATGCGTTTGCCCCCCTATGTAGATGAGTGTATCTGGAGTTGATTAGTTCATGCAGTCAATACGTTGTTATAGAGTTGCTTGACTTTATGAGGATGTATTTTACAAACATACTCCATCATTCTCATGCTGTTTACTCTGAAAACAGCATGAGAGCAACAACGCACAGATTTGTTCTGTTCACTGCAGTTCCCATGCTTAGCAGGCAGTGCAGGGGTGGGAGTAACACAGAACATGGTCAATCACTATGTGCCTTTATTTTTAAGCCTTAAGTGATTAGACATGTACGAATGAATTTGCAGCCTAACTATAACGTCCCTGTAACCTTTGTTTTTTTCAGTGAATATATATATATATTCACTGAAAAAACCAAAGGTTACAGGGACGTTATAGTTAGTCGGAGTGATGGATTGACTCTGCAAGTGTAGCTGTGTGAGCATGACCTGCTTGCCCCAACTGCGACAAAGAAAAAAGGACTATCCTGAGATAAATGTATGGAGTTGGAGACGAGAAAGGGAGGTGAGAGGTGTTACCTCTTACTAACTTGGGGCGTGAGCACTCTAAAACATTGGGAATTGTGGCAGCGATCTGAAACAACTTGAACAGAAGCACCATTGAAATTAGATATTTACATCAGCAGCTTGGGTGCTGGAGGGACGGGACGAATTGTAAACGGCACGCCCTGCAGTCCATTTCGTTCATTTAAAACTTCCAAGGTGCATTCTGGGTGTTGAAGGACCTCAAGACCACCAAACCTAGTGGAACGGTCACCAGCTGAGGTCAATCGAAATTGTTTGCCCACCTATGATTAAGACTCAATGGAGCCGAAACGCGTCAGGTGCCGCCGCCCCCTACACGTGAATAAAAGTGCTTACATACCCAAGTGGAGTTCTGGCATCCACCCATCCTACTGGCTGTTGCCAGTAGGTAGTTATAGTGAGGGCCAAAAGCGTTTTTTGTTTTGCCAATAACTTTGGCGGCGCTTGACGAATCTTTACGAAAGTTAAAAAAAACTTCCCCTTTTTGGTTCATCCGCTGTGTTAAAAGTTTTGGGGTGATCCGTCAAGCGGGGGCTGAGGAGAAAAGGGAGGGTCCCAAAACACATTTTTCCCATGTTATGTCTATAGGGATTTTTCATTTTTTAACACAACTACAGCCCGAACTGCTGAACGGAATTACACCAAATTTGGCAGAAAGCTAGATGTTGGTCCAGAAATCGTGCTTTTTGTGATTTGGTGTAAATCCGTTCAGTAGTTTCAGAAATATTAAAGTTTTAAAAATATAGATATCTGGGACGCAAGTCCTTGCAGTGGACTCACGGATCCTACTAAAATTTGATTGGCTGCCAACACTTCAACCAGGAATTGTTGGCAGCCATCTTGGGACTCGGCTTGAAGCAGAGTTCCACAAAACAATTTCAAAAATTATGAAAAGGGGACAGGGTAGGAATACCCGCACCCCCCCAAAAAAAGGTTGGGGGGTCCCACAGGGACCCCGCCGGGGGAAAAAAGTGTTTCTTTTTAATTTAATTTTGCCGCAAATGTGCGGGGTGGGCTCGCGGATCCACTGCAAAATTTGAAAAAAGACGCGTGGGCTCCCACATGTCTTTTTTTTAGAGCCGCAGGGTGGGTCAAATTCCGGGGGCATGAAGGAAATGAAGGAGGGAGGCTCATGGGGGCCCCCCTCCTAGGCTTATACAAAGCCCCAGGGACCGTCACCTTCCCGGTTCATTAAATACTAGAAATGCGGGGAGGGCCCGCTCTGCCACCCCTGCTACCCCAGGGACTGCCACCTCCCCAGGGCACACTGATTTTTTTTTTTAAAGAAATGTGGGTGAGGGCCTACGGCCTCCCCCGCTGCCCTGGGGACCGCCACCTCCCTGGGGCCGTTAATTGGAATGCGTGGGGAACACCCGGCCCCCCCACAGATCTGTGGGCCCCACTTATCCAGGGCACTTAAGAATAGGAAGGCAGGAGGTCTGCCAGGTCCCCCCGCTGCCCCGGGGTCTGCCACCTAGATGGCCCTGGGACCGCCACCCCCCCAAGGCCGGCTCCAGCAATGTCCCAGGGTGCCCACCCCTGGGTCAGAGCAGTTTGCTATGGCTTGCCAGGTTCACCACTCATGCCAAGCCATAGCAAACACTGCTCCGCTTTTAGCAAGCGGGGGGAAAAGTTTTTCATTTTAATTTAATATTGCCACAAATACGCAGGTGGACTCGCGGATCCACGGCAAAATTTTAAAGAAGACGCGTTGGCTCCTGCGTGTCTTTTTTTAAAGACCTAGGGTGGGTCAAATTCCGGGGGCATAAAGGAAATGAAGGAGAGGGGCTCATGGGCCCCCCCTCCTAGGCTTATACAAAGCCCCAGGGACCTCACCTCCCCGGGGCAGTAAATACTAGAAATGTGGGGGGCCCGCCCGGCCACCCCCGCTGCCCCAGGGACCGCCACCTCTCCCGGGCACACTGATTTTTTTAATAAATAAATGAAATGAGGGTGTGGCCCTACAGCCTCCCCCGCTGCCCTGGGGACCTCCACCTCCCCGGGGCACTTAATAGTGATGCGGGGGGACCACCCAGCCCCCTTGCAGCCCCAGAGGGCCGCCACCTCCCCAGGGCACTTAAGAATAGGAATGCTGGGGGGCCTGCCCGGTCCCCCCACTGCCCCGGGGTCCGCCACCTAGATAGCCCTGGGACCACCACCCTCCAGGGCCGGCTCCAGCAATGTCCTGGGGTGCCCAATCCTGGGACATTGCAGTTTGCTATGACTTGCCAGGTGCACCTCTCCCGCCAAGCCATAGCAAACACTGCTCCGCTTTTAGCAAGCAAGAGCAGAAAATGCTCTCACTTGCTGAAAGCGGAGCATGTGTCTGTTTCCCTGTGGAAACAGACAAATTACTTTGAGATCCAGGAAGTTGCATGTTCAGCAGCTCCCTGGGTTTCAAAGCAATGCCGCCAAATTGGCCCGGGATGCCCTACTGATTGGAGGATGAAGCTCACTTTACTCCAGCGGGACCTTGGGGGCTAAGAAGCCCTCCTTGTATCTCCAGTAAGTTCTACACAGCGGGATTCCTGAGAGCTGGTTGGAGGTCCACCCCCTTTCTCCACCACTCTGCAAACGTGACTACTTCTTAAAAAACATAGAATTTCACTGAAAAAACCAAAGGTTACAGGGACTTTATAGTTAGGCTCAGATTATACTCATACAAACCCAGTGAAATTCTGCAGTTATAGTTAGCTGAGCTAACTATAACTCGCGCCCCCACAATGTACTGCTTATGACCTCACATATTACATCACTCATGGCATTGGCATCACTGATGACATCTCAAATGACATCATCCACAGAATCACTGATGCACCCACTCACACCCCTATAGAACATTTCATACACCCACTCAGCCATTCATAAACCCATTCACAGACCCATATCGGTACTTACACAACCACTCACTGATCCATAGATCTACACACACATCCACTCACTCACCCATACAGTCACTTGTACACCCACTCACTAATACAGCTACTGACATATCCACTCATACACCCATTCAGCCATTCAGTCAGTCACCCATAGAGCTACTAAGATACCTACTCACACACCTACTCACACACCTATACAATCGCACAGCCACTTACTCACCCATACAGTTACACACATACCCACTTACTTACTCCTACATATACTAAGTCGTATTCATTCACCTATACAGTCACTGACACAAGCACGCACTCACCCATACAGCCACTCTCACATTCACTTACCCATACAGTCACTCATATACCCCATCACTCACCTATACTGCCTTTCACATACCCAGTTACTCACCCATATACCACTGACACATCCACTCCCCCACACAGCCATACATACTCATTCATCCATATAGCCCCTCACACACACACACATTAACCCATACAGCCACTGACTCACCCACCCACTCATCCATACAGGCAGTCACACACCCCCTAACCTACCCACACAGACACTTAGACACCCATACAGGTACTCAGACAACCAATGAGTCACCCATACAGCCACTCACATACCCACTCACACACCCATACAGCCACTTAGACACCAACTGATAGATTGATACAAACATTCAAATAACCAGTCACTCACCCATACATTCACTGAGACACCCACTCACTCACATACAGTCAGTCACGCACCCACTGAATCATCCATACAGGCACTCATACACCCACAGATTCATCAATACACCTTGGTATATATATTTAACACTCATAAACATTTTAAAAACACTCAGTCACTGGATGATATCATCAGTGATGTCATCCGTGATGTCATCAATGATGTCACTGATCATGTCATGAGTGATGTAATATGTGAGGTCATAAGCAGTGCATTGCATGGGCACGAGTTATAGTTAGCTCAGCTAACTATAACTGCTGAATTTCACTGGTTTTGTACGAGTGAAATCTGAGCCTAACTATAACGTCCCTGTAACCTTTAGTTTTTTCAGTGAATATATATATATATATATCTATATCTATATATATTTATACACACACACATATATTTTTATATAAAATATATCACACAGTGTCCACTGTGTAGTTGTAGTTAGGACCTAGTTACCATAGAAAATGTATTTCTTGTTTTGCTAATAACTTTGGCTCCATTTGATGAAGCTTCACAAAACTTTAAAAAAAAAAGTTCATCCACCTCAGTTCCTGGAAACTTTCAGGGTGATCCTTTGAGCGGGCCGAGTAAAAAGCACAGTTTCCATAGGGATTTTTGAACAGTGCTACAAAATAGCTGAATGGAATTGCACCAAATTTGGTAGAAAGATAGATCTTTACCCAGAAAGCGTGCTTTATGTGATTTTGGAGAAATTAAGGATCGGCAGGAGTGTTGTGAGTACGCAACTTCCAATAATGTATCAATCTGTTTGGCCAAGGGGACTTTTTTCCTTCAGCTCCTTCGCTCCTGCGAGTCTGCAGGAGGTCGCACTCTGATTGTCAGGTCGCAAATATTGCGGCTGCCATTACAGGACATAGAGACTTAGTCCGTGTGCTCTGAACATTAAAAGAAAACAAAGTGTAAGGGGCCAGGGTAGGGGTTTCCTCACCCCCTGGACCTTAAGGGGTCAGGTCAAGTGTAAAAACAAATTTGGGGGAGCTACCGCTATCCCATGGAACTACCCTTACTTACTCCTGCGAGAGTCTAGTGGGAGCGGCAAAACAATTTAAAAACAAAAACAAGTAGGGTGGGTGTCTGTTGGGCAGGCCAGGCCTGCAGCCAATCCCTTGTTGTGCACAGCAGAGGGAGGAGCACCCATAGGTTGGTTTGGTGAAGGCCAGACTCTGTGGCCAATCCCACTACATGGGCAACCTTGGGAGCGGGGGTACCAATGGAAATAACATATTACTTTACGTTAACTGAAAAAATAACGGTTAAACTGAAGTTATAGGCAAAAATTGTAAGAATATCTTACTTTACATTAAAAACAAACTTGGGAATTCACTGAAAAAACTAAGGTTTAAGGGACTTTATAGTTAGGTGAAAATGTCAGTTAAAATATAACATTTTAAACTAACAAAGCCACAGAAATTCGCCAGTTACAGTTATCTCAAGTAGCTATTACTCCTGCACTACAGTATCTAGAACTCACCCCTCACCATGCATTGCTTGTACAATCACATATTACATCAATCATGATATGTTTAGTGACTGTATGAGAACATCCCTAATAACACCTGAAATTTCATCATTCATAACAACACTACATTAGTCTAGTCAAATTAGTTAAAAAAATGGGCTAACCTAGAACTAATTGCAATACAATTTCTGTGAGTGGATTGTTATTGAAATTTTTCCGTAGAAAACGATGGTGAAAAGTCTACCACTCTATCATGACGCGTTAATCCAATATGGCGGATTTTTCAAAATGGCTGCCCATTATTTGAGATATAGGGTATAACTGTTTATATGCCCATGTGTGGTATCATTTTATATGTTTTTAGGGACGGGAAAGTCAAAAATAACATCAAAAATTGTTTCTGATGACTATAACATCAAATTGGGATTAATACAATAAACAACGATAATTATATGTTAATATGCCAAACATAGTTTTGACATTATTTTTTATTTACATTTTTTTAACATCATTTGAAAAGGATAAACAAATTTCAACTAGATAATATAGCACTTCTCAATATGACACTGACAAATGAAAATTGTTAAAGAGATAAATTCAAACAGCACTCCTCAGTATAAGAATAGTATGATTTCAATCATCGTCCATGTCCACTTCCATGGAATTGCAACAGCTTATTCCTCGACAATCCGTGCACGCATCTGTGCACACTATTCCCTGTCTTTTGCATATACATTGCAGAGTCGCACATTGACTCTTGATACAGCCACATTTCACATATTTTAATAAATGATCTGGTGCTGGTGCTTGACTCATTCTAATGGGAGCCAATCTTCCATCTTTCACTTCAAATCCCCACTGTAATGGATCCATATGAATACCCATCCACTGCTGCACCTGATGATATACTCTGAGCGAATGAAATTTGCAGGCATCCTCTGTAGGAGGCAAGACTTCCGGTTTCACATGTATTGTTGATTTTGTTGCCTTTGAAGTGAAAGTTCGAAGTCTCATATCATGTAGTGTGCTGTCTCCTGTTATTCCTCCATACAACTCTATAATAGCATTAAGACCAGCATTTTCAATTTCTTCTGTTGATTTTTGTGAAGTTTGGAATACGGCAGCACTTTCTTTGAAGCTGCCTGATTTTCTTAGCATCTTTATGGAGTCACGTTTTCCTAATCCAAATGGTTTGGAGGTGGTATCGCATCCTAATACGGCGTGAGCAAATAAGATGTGAGAGCAGACGTCATTACCTAAAGCTTTTGCTAATTTCCTAATATCATACACAGTTATGTTTTTGGAAGATTTCTTAGGTTCTGGGCAAAGGAAAATATCACATTGGTTTTCTTGAAAATGATGAAGGAGTAGTATGAGAAGATCGGTGTCCTCGCCAACAATGGCTGTAGGATGAGTTTTGGCCGACTCAATAGCCTCCAAAACGACCATGAAGTCTGCATCACTATGAGCTTGCTTTGTTTTACACCCAGCTTCTTGTAACTTTTGCGATAATTGATCAATGAAGGCTTGTTTATTTTCATTATTACTCAGAAATAATTGTTTCTGGATGGCGATGGAGGTAGAAGTTATGAAATTTACTTTAGGTCCTACAATACCTCTGTTTCTTTTTAGATGGGCTTCTGATTTTGTAGAAAACGTATTTCCATATCCGTCGAATACTATTATTGCCTGGCCATACTTTGTTAGCACATATCTCTCATAGGCACAAAGCAGCTCATGGAATGTCTGATTCGGACTCCAAGGAAGGCGATGTAGTAACCACCCACCATCAATGACGAACTGCATATTTTCGGGCATGTTAGCAACGGCTGGTACTTGCTCTTTAATATAATTGGCAAGCTGCAACTTCCCAGTTTCCCTCATAAGTCCATGCTTATTGAATAAACTAGCTTGGTATGAGCAAAGCTCATAACAAAACACCTCCTGCAAATCCACGCCACTAGTCTGAGCACAAAGCAACAAGCGCTGAAACAATAGTTCAGGATCCATAACAAAGGTTTCTTCTTTCAATTTAACAGATTGAACTGATTTCATTACCTTCACCTGGTTGCTTTTTCTGAAAGAGAACTCAGAGACTCTTTTGTCCGTCATCTCATTAAGAATTCTATTTCCACTTTCTTCTGCTAGTTCAGGATTAACATCACTGCCATAAGTAACACCCGTGACAATGTTACGCAGGTTGCTGTCTCGCTCAAAAACATTGAGCTGTTCTACAAATCGCGTTCAATTCTTGAACTGGTCATAGTAACATGCAAGATGTAGATGCCAATTTCCTGTTCTTTCAGCTTTTAAGAATTGTTTCAGGATGTTGACCATTTCCAAATATTGCAACCAAAGTCGAGGAGTCCTGTAAAATTTAAGTTCATCTTTGGCCTTCAGCAGTTTGGTTGCAATTTCGACAACAGCATTATGTGTAACATCCTCAACAGAAAGCTCCCCATTAAGAAGATTATTAAACAATGATCTAGCTGCCTGTAAATCGTCGTTATCATCTAGGGCTTGCGTTGCTAAAATCGTGTTGAAAACTGATGAAACAATAAGATGACCACGAATCGCTCTTGCAATAGCTTTACCAGAAAGCATGTGCTTTACAGCATTTCCTGCATATATGATCTCAAGTATATCAACTAAGCCTGCTCCACTCATCAAAAAACCGATGCATCCAAGAAAACTCATGATTGTGTGCAGGCCTCCTAGTCTCAGAATGACCTTCTTCAAAGGACTATCCTGTGATTCATTGGCTATGATGCTAAGTGCTTTGTGGAAAAGAGGCTGTCGAATGTTATAATAGGGGTCTGGCTGTATCTCTTGGCATGGTCAGAAACAAAAAACAGTGTTGAGAGAATACACGTCTCATTTGTTGGATCCATGTTAATCATTGGCAGAAAGATGACAGATGATACACCGGGATGGTTACCTTTATGTAGTAGTTGGCATACTCCTTGCCATCCTGGAACACTGTTGCTGAGTAGATGTGAGATGTTCAATAAAATATCCAGGTTTGCAGATGGGTCACTGTACGCGATTTCCTTAATGGTATTATACTTTAAGAAACGCATCCCACTGGCCTGTGAATGATATGTTTTTATTGGGATTTGCCCCAACCTCCTCAGTTCTTCAAATGAAACTTGACGTTTCTTAATGACCGTTGAAAATTTTCCAGTTGGAGTCACAGTGGCGATAATGCCCATCCCATGAAAAGTACCATGGCCATCTATTGTAATAATATTGTGATCAATATTATCAGCTGCATATTGAACGAATTTCGGAGGACTTTCAGAAGGTTTCACAAGGACAGGTATAGTATTTCCTCTTTCTGCTGCAGCTGAACGTTCAAAACGAAGAACTTCTGAATAGGAGCTGCAGAATCCCATATGATTTACTGCTTCAACTACAAATCTCGAGCTTGTGTTGTCATGTAATTGAACAGCCAGCCCTAACTGCAACGGTGCAACTAAGACTCGTGGGCGCACAGCTTGCATAATTGCCTGTCCTATAGAAGCTACTTTTCTCTCTCTGTTGGTTTTATCAGTAACAAAAACTGATAATAAGAGCCTTAACGAATCAGGAATATAGCTCACATTATAGTCAACACTACTCATGTTTTCAATGGGTGGATATGTTTCTGGTGCTACAGGGATGTCTTTAATATCGTTTCTTATTATTTCAGCAGCTGCCATAAGAAGATTGTTGCGATCCTCTTCAACATCTTCATGGCTATGACTGTGGTACTCTTGCAATACATGAGCAGCTGTACTTTTAAAAGTAACGACATCAGCAGTCCCTGCAACTGTTCCTATGAAGATTTCATCTTCAAAATGCTCTTTGAGTTTTTGTTTCATATACTTCGAACTGTATGGTTCGCTATCTTCTGGCAGTAATTCTCGCATTTTATTAACAAGTTCTTTAACAGTAGTTTGTTCTTCATCATTTTCCTCCATGTATTTAACTACTTGAAGAAAAGTTTCCTGGCGAACTGAGTCCTCTGGTCGACCTGAAGATATTGGAGGGTTATCAGTGAACTGCCCGGGAATGAATTTTCCAGTATAAAAATTGACGTAACACTGTTTGTGGTAGCATGCATCTACAGCATGTAAATCAGACACATTTTGGATACGTCTCTTAACTTTGTCTGCCCATTCATTATTGTGTTCGTTGCATTTTTGTAAAACTGATGATTTGAATTCAACTGTTCGTGCATTAAACCACGCATTTTTTTCCTCTCCCTGAAGTATAAACTTAACTCAGTACCACAGAAATTTTTTTTTTCTAAAATCAAACGGGGTTTTACACGACCGTAGAACACGAGAAGTTGTGGGATCTGATTCTTTCTCCTGGAACTGAGTTTTCAAGTTAACAAAACGCGCTCTACATTTCTTGTGAATTCTGCCCAACACAAACGTGAAACTTAGATATTTTTCTCTCCTTGCATGTTTTTTGAATTCCAGTCACTCCTCTTTCAGTGAGTACAGATACATCGTCATCTTCTTGAAACACCACATCACAAATGAAACACTTTTCTACGTCCATTTTCACTGTATCTCACAGCAACTCGCAAGAACCTGTAACACATAAATGAAACATTTTTGATTAACAAAAAACAAACAATAACAACAAAGTTACAAAACACAAACAATAGCAAACTTTTTATTTCAAAAGTTAATTGTAATATTTACGTTCCTTCACACTTTGTCATATAAGTCAACGAAAAAATTATACAAACTTTGTCTATCTGACATATTCCGCGATTATTTGATATTATGGTCATCAGAAACAATTTTTTATGTTATTTTTGACTTTCCCGTCCCTAAAAACATATAAAATGATACCACACATGGGCATATAAACAGTTATACCCTATATCTCACATAATGGGCAGCCATTTTGAAAAATCCGCCATATTGGATTAACGCGTCATGATAGAGTAGTAGACTTTTCACCATCGTTTTCTACGGAAAAATTTCAATAACAATCCACTCACAGACATTGTATTGCAATTAGTTCTAGGTTCCGCAACAAATTGAATGGTCTACATGGTGAAGGCAAAAGTTAGTTACTTTATGGCATGGGTGTGTTCAGCAAAGAATATTTTTTTAAATTATGAGAGAGAGAGAGAGAGAGAGAGAGAGAGAGAGATATATATATTTTCTCCAACATAGTCAAGACAGATGGACTTCCAGCAGAACTGACTAAAGCTTGCCAGTGGGTTTCTTTTTCCCGCTACATACACCAAAGCCTTCCTTGGACAACACTGTGGAAGGAGACAAGCCACACCAAAACTGCTTTGCTGTTCATTTTATTAATTCGTCAGATTGGCTGAAAAGCTGTGAACAAGCCCCACCTGGGGCTTCTTCACACAACATGATTTTTCCTACAAGTGCAACACAACAACGGACTATGCCACAAGTCCGCTATACTGACCAAAAGTGCACAGAACGAGGTGGATGGCACATACAAAACATGAATTCCCTCATTCTTCAAAAATGGACCCCTTATTTGTAATATATGCTCATATTTCAATTCTTGAAAAGAAATATATATGAGTATATTCTTGGAAATAAATATATTCCCATTATTGGGAAGAAAACCATCTTTCCCTCCCTCGGCCCTAGCCTACCCTGATTTTTTTATTTTTTTTTTAAAAGAAGCACTTAAAAAAAAATTTGCAGCTGATTTGCGGATCCTCCCCAAATTCACAGCAAAATAAAAAGAATAACGAATAACGTTTTTGGCCTCAGGCCGGGTCCCTCTGAGACTCAATCCCTACCTTGTCGTCCCTGGTTAGGTACCTCAGGCTTTTCAGAAGCTGTCCAAGCTGCTTTGGCCAAGATGCTCTTTGATGGCACCCATCTTTTTGGTGCCCAGGCCGACTCAGCTTTACGGCGTTTCTGTGATAGAAGAAGTGAGACAGAGTCCTAACTTCTCTTTTTCCAAGTATATTCCTATTTGATTTTTTCCCTATACTAGGGTTGTATGGGGGAATATTATTCTTTTGGTTCTTACATGGCTGGCCATGTTATGATAGTACCATGGTGGTATGTTGATGACACCTGATGTGGTGCTCCTGCGGTTAGGAGATATTATTGTTTCAATACTGTCTTAGACAGGTTAGGGGTACAAGGATACTTATTGCATGGGGTTTTCCCTTCCATTTTTTCTTATGATGATGGGCTTCATGCTCAAGAGCTCATTTGCATGTGAGGTTTCTTCTTAATAGGAAATTTACCTATTCCTCATGCTGCTTTGGAAGCAGTTTGGTATGCTGGTATGCATTACGTTTGATTTTCAGTATCTCTTATAGGTACATCTTGCTTATGCCCTATGGGAGACCTTTTATACAGAGAGTATGCTTATTTTTTACACATCCTCTGAATTTCCACTTCAATGCAATTTTGGGTCTGTTTTGGCCAACATTTCCACTAGGACATTCTTGTTTGTTTGGTCCTTCAATTGATTGCAGTCCTTTTAGAAAGGTTTGGCGTTGTGGACTTAGCTTTGAATTCAGGGGGTGCATGGACTGCTTTTGCATTAGGTGATTTTTGCAAAGGTTATGCTACCCTATGACGGAGTTATGCCAACTTTACCATGCTGTATGTTCCATGTCTACGCATGGAGTTTTGTCTCTTGAGATATATTTCTCTTTCTTGGAGACGTTACATTTGGCAGGTTCAAGGACTCTATTTTTTTTTATTCTTCTGAATGATTATGTGACTAATGCTTACCTCTATTTATGGAGGTTTTATGGCCTACTTTAATTCTTGGAACATGGTTGTTCCGCGATCACTGCTTGTTATGTTATCTGGAATGCAGTGTCAGAATATCTTTTTACCCTAGGGGCCATGTCCAGAATTTTCTGAGAGGTTTTTTTCTTTTCTCATAGAGAAGGTTCACCTTTATGGTTCTTCTATTTCTTAAGAACATCCTGAGTTTTCCTTTTCATATACTTTGATATGCTGGCATAGTTGCACTTTTTCTGTCGGGAGGTTGGATATCCTCTGTCTCCTTGGGGATATTTTCTCTCTATAATCAGCAATTGCTGTTTTTGTGATTTACAGTCCTTTAAGGGTTCAGAACTATATATATGTGAGCTTTATGGTCAGATTTTGGTTCTGTCTAGTATTCCTTGCGGTCAAATATTCCAACTGGATATCTCTTTTGAGATTTCCATAGGTTGGGTTGTACTTCATTTTGACCTATTGGGCAAATTGTCAGGGTCGGCTCCTCTGCAATGACAGAGGAGCGTCGCCCCACTGCCTCCGAGCCAGCAGGTGAAAATTAAAACGATTTCCAAAATAGTTTAATTTTTCATTTGCCAGCTGTGAGCCAGCGTGTTCAGGGAGGGGGAAGGAGGAGTGCTATGTCCACTCTAAGTGCGCATATGTGTTTGGCCGGCCTGAGACGGGCAGCCTAACACACATGCACACTTAGGTTTCTCCAGCCCGGCTGCATTGATCAGCTGGGCTTGAGAAACCCCACAGACTACCTGGTCTGAGCGGAGCGTCTTTTCAGCCCGCTCAGACCAATCCCTGCGCTGCTCTCATAGCATGAGAGCAGCGTGGGATTGCACAGGGTGTCTGTCCCAGTGTATGCTGGGAGCCTGGGACCAGGAAGAGAACATGGAGGCGCGACTCGGGAGGTGGCTGCAGCTGCAGGTAAGTGGGTTTTTAATTTTTATTATTATTAATTAAACGCTCCCCTGCGCCCCCTCCACCCTCCTCACCACCTCTTCTTTGTATCGGCCGCCACTAGCAATTGTGGTTGTAAGTGTTTACTGTTGGCAAGGTTTCATTTTCCTGCGTTTTCTTTTAGGCTGATGATAGTAACAGCCTCTCAGGATATTTTTGGCCAGTTGGCATTATCTTAATGCTAAGTCACCCAGGGTGTTATCTTCCTTTCTTTTGTTCTATTTCAATTTTCTGTTGCGTAGGTATCATGGACTGGTTTTTCAGTTCCATTTTATCTGTACAGGTATATGGCGTACACACAGGTGTAATGTGTCTGTGTTGTGCATATTTAGATATAGCTTTGCTATATACAATAAGGTAGGATATGTATTATATTTTTTGCAAGTCTTACCATGGGTTGCAGTTTGCTTCTCTCTTCACTGTATTGTTATCTGCGACTGTCATATCCTGTAGATATAGGTGTACACATATATAGCGTATGGATCTATATTTGTACGTAGAGTATGAGCTATGTAGATTTGGGCATTGTTTGTTCATTTTTTATGGCAAATTCATATCTGGATAATTGCCAGCTTTCCGTCTCTACGGGTTCTATGCGTTGTGGGACCTTTGTAGTGGTCATTTTATCTAATGACGTTTTCTTTAAGGACAGATTTTGATTTACATCAGTTTTTGTTCTTGGGTTGGTCTTTCCGACGTTACAATGAATGCTTTTATCCATCTAAGCTCTAATGTGGATGAGCTCTGGAACATTTTTTTTCTGGATTGCTTAGGACAGGATCTTTTGAATACTCCCTTACTGGTGTAGGGAACTGTATTTTACATGATATTTGTTATTGCCTTTGACCCTTCTAGTCCATAGGCTCATTTCACCCTTTAGGGGTCATGTACTAATGTCCTACTGTTGACTGTTGTCTTCTGGCACAGTGGTAGTCATCTGCCCTTGGGGCATGTTTTTTTTCTGTGACTGTAGGGTTGTTTTTATTTACATTGCCTGTGGTCCTTGCCACAGTTTTTATATGGAGCTCATGTTCTCTTTCAGCCAATTCCCTCATACGTCTGGTCTGTTGTTAATTTCGACCAGCTGGTTCTCTCTCAGAACTTTTGTAAGATTAGTTCGCAGACCCTCCCCCGGTTGGGTATAGATATGGTATTTAATTCTAAAGTTAAGGAATCTGCGGCGAGATGTCTATCAAATGAACAAGTCACTTTGAAAATAACCCCCACCCCTCCACCCGCAAGAAAAATAAATCGCTATTCTGCTTTTTTTGGTTTTTTTGGTCCTCATTCACCTCAGAAATAATATCCATTTTTTCTGCCCTTATTATCGAGAGAGATACTGACCGCTGCCGGGCATACTACAATGGGCACCAACCTTTCTGCAGCTGTCTCTCTCGCACGGTGTGAACACTGGTACTGCATAGATATTCGAAGTGTGTAGGGGCCCTATAGCAGTCCAGGAGTGTTAGCCGGTGTAATCATTGGACATAGTTATGATCTTATATCGACATTATCCTTCACACTTTACAGCAACCCTTCTGGGCTCCCCAACCATACTAATAGCAAGTTCCAGAAAGCTTTCTTCTTAGACTTTTTCCCAGATAAAGCCATCTTAGACATGTATATGAGGGATTCCAACCATTCCGAGTGCTGTGGTGGTGTACTACTCACCCATTTGCGACATATTTCTCTTCTGGCTAGTAGTATTGCATAAAACAGCAAGTCTCTAACGCTGCTCACAAGTTCATCAACCACCCCAAAGATAACCAATGAAAGGCTTACCTTTATTTGCTGGCCCAAAATACCTGACGCTATTCTGCTTTTGATATTTTTTTCTTTGCTACTTTCTACCTGTCTAGCACTGGCTGACAGCAGTTGTACTGTATAGAATCTTTCCCACATTAGTCTCAGATGCACCTAAATTTCCTTGCTCAAAATCATTAAAATAACCTGCATAAAAATGAAGGTAAACAGAGTACAATTCAAACTTCATTGTACATGAAAAATACACAGCCGAAAGGAACCCTTACATCAAGTTATAACTCTGTTTGTACCCGATACTAGAGATAAGTTGACTGGTTCCGCCGCCCCCCCCTCCTCTCAAAGCACATGCCTTGTTTCAGGTGCCTACAAGCCTATCCACATCACTTAATTCATTAACTCTTTTTATTTCAGTCACAAAGGACCACAAAAGGTACAATACATACTGACATATCTCATAAATATCCATTAAAATATAATATACAAATATAAAAACAACGTGAACAAACCACAAGTTCATAGCAACTCCTGACAGCAAATCAGATGTCTAACAAAGAATGTGTTGCAATGTTCAGGATCAAATTCATACAAAAAAGTGCTTTTGAGCCCTTTTTATGGATTGGAACAATAATGGCACCATGCCACCTCTCTGGGATTTCCTCCCCGTACAGAACAGCATTGCTTAACTTGTTCAGGTAGGGTACCCACATTTCAGGCTCAGATTGGAATAAATCCACTAGAATAGTGTCTAGGCTAGGTACTTTCTCCTTCGTCATATGTGAAAGAGCGTTCCAAGTTCCTCTATGAGAGGGATGCTACAAACAGAAGGGGCAGGTAACACTGCCACTGTTCTGTCACCCATCTCCTCCCCCTGGGAGCAGTTTCCTTTTATCACTGTTGCACTCAAGCTGTATAGGGCTTTTAAATGGCCAGTGCATAGATCCACTGGGACTTGCACATCAGGAGAGGTAGAACCACCATTGCTGCTTGTTGCATCTATTTTCCAAAAGGTTCTATAATCACCTTTCCACAGAACCTCTAGCACTTTGCTCCACTGCCTCTCCACCCAGTGAACCTTAGTGTTGATCAGTATAGCCTTGTAGGCCTTAATAGCTTGTGATATATCTATTTTTGAGCCTTCTTTATTGGCCTAACTAAATCCCCCTTTTGCCTCTCTGCACTCCTTGGTTAACCAAGGCCAGCTCGAAGAGGCAACCTTTCCCTTTGTGCTCTGCTTTGTGAAGTAGTATTTGAGGGTACTAAAGAACTCAACGTGTTTGCTGTTGAACATAGCAACGTCCCAGTCAAGAGGATTATAGGTTCAAAGTGGTCTACAAATGATGAAAACATTTTTACCTTACACGGGTATCCATGCTAATATTGGGCCACTTTATGTTCCTGCAATTATTTGTATGAGCTAACTGCGTTATAGAGGTGTTGCTGACTTGCTTAAGAGGTTTGCAAAACAAATCTAATTCCAAAACAGCAGCAAGCGCATTATGATCACTACCCGCTCGAATGACAACTTCCATATCTACCATGAAGCTCCATAGCCTCAAGTCAAGCACAATATAATCTATGTGGTTAGTATGAATTGCCTCTTTTGAAGGTGGAACAAGGCTGATAATCAGATTTGGTGCGCCCATTAGCAGCTCTTAGGTCGCGGTCTAAACAAAGATGGAAAATTTGACTTGCTACTTTTGGCCATTTCAATGCTGGCTTGCTTGTGAGCTCAGGGATGCCCCACTCCTCATCCTCGTCAGCCGTTAAGGCAGAAAGAGGTTCGAATTTGGTGTTAGTCGCCCGCTATTATCAAAAGCCAGGAATGATGTATAGTGCCCTCTACTAAAGCTTGAAGTGTGTGTAATAGTTGGGGATTCTAATCTAACCTGGACTGAGCGTATGCAGGTGTTGATTAGAACTAGGTGGTTTAGTTCAACAGATCTGTAGGATGACAAATGAATAACTAAAATGTCCCTTGATCTAGTAATTTCACCCTGTAATTGTTGGAATTATTTAGCCAGATTATTAAGCCCCCCCGAGGCTCTCCAAGAAGTATCTGGGATGGCATTTACAAAAAAGGTGAGATAACCTGGTCTATAAATTGTCTTTATGGCCCATGTTTCCTGTAATAGAATGATTTGATGACTAGCCATAAATTGCCCCCATTCCGAATCATTTTGTTTAGCTTGTATCCCTGCAACATCCATGCCACAAGTTTAACTTTAACATCTTTCCTCACTTCAGATGTAACTAGTGTTGGGGATGTGTATTGGGCCAGAGAAACAGAGCGGGGTTGTATGGTAGATAACTCTTATGCAGTCGCAGGCGTGTTTGACCTCTCTCTCCCCAATATAGGGGACCTACTGGTTGCTACCCCAGGCTTTTCCCCAGTAACAGATGACACAACATAAGATTTGGCGCTAGCCTGGGCAGCGTCCTGGGGGAGTCAATCTACATCAGATGTAGCCATGGAACTTGACCTCCCTGAACTCGTTTCATGTGCTGTTCTTTGAGTCAAGGCGAGACTTCTACTAGCCTCAGGGACAGTTTTTGGTGGTGGTATTATTTTACTACACATGTTCGAGGCATTATGTAGTGGCATTTTATGCTCCAGAGCAATCAGACCATTTATTTTGCTGTTGGTAAACCTTATGCCTATGTAATCAGCGCCTCCCAGCTTACTGCTAAAACACCTGTCTTGTACAATATCCTCCTTGATTAAGGACCGACAATTCTGTACTTTGTGTAACCAGTGAATTGTCTTATTGACTAGTGCATCTTTACTTTCGAAGGCCCCAGGGATTAATTTGGGAATTTTTGTTAAAAAGATTTCATCCCTCACATGGGCACTGATACTACTCACTTCCAACACATGGTGTCGTGAAACCGGTCTTTACTCATCAAGAATGAGGGGCTATGTGCCTCCCCATCAGGCTTCGTTGGATCACCTGGTAAGGATCGCGTTATATTTCAGTCAATAGCTCCCTCCCTTCGCTGCATGCCCTTGCCCTCCCACCTGTGGTGTCCTCCAGCATGATGGCCAGTTGATTTGTAACTAGGATTGGGATAAGAAACCCTAGATAAATTAAGAGTGGTATACTGAGGCAGCCGTCTACCTTGAGTGTTTAAGGGAGCTGACAGAGGGACTGTCACGTGCGGATCGGAATCAATCGATTTTGTATTTCTGGGTAGAACAAGCCCCTTACCCTTCTCTAAGTAGCCCAGCATTAAAGTCAGTTTGTCCATTTTTCTGTTAGAGTTTGCATGAATAGGTTAACAGATTTCCTTAGCTCAGTGATCTCCTCCCTCAGCTACATCAGCTGAGCGTCAGTGGTGATACCCACTGTGAGTTCGCTTGAGCTTGTTCTCGGACAACTTGGGGCTATAACGCTTGGAGTGGGGAGGGAGCCTCATGTTGATGAAGAGCTGAGAACCTGTTGGTGCATTCGACATTGACATGGAGAGGGGGGTTGGTTGAACTTTACCTGTTCCAGTACCAGGTGCTGTCCCTGACCACGGTGCACTTGGTATTACCCCGGTAGTGTTTCTGGGAGCAGGTGAACCTGGCGCCTGCAGTTTGCTTGGGTTAGAGTGTGGTTGGGTTAAATAGGATTTTATATCCAAACTCTTTGATTTAGTCAATCGTGTTGGATTTCCCTTGTCTTTCTGAGTCAACAATCCCTCCACTTCTTCAATTAAACCCTTGATTTCATCCAAAGTGCAATTTTCCGCAGCATGCTTTGCCTGTTTCTTTGCTTTCCCGGTTCCTCAACGCTGTCCACAGCCCTGGTTTCCCCATTTTCTTCTAAACTGACAGGAAGAAGGGCACACTACTAAAAAGGGTGTTGGGGGCTCACTAATAGATGTTCCAGGTGGTGGTAGCCCAGAGTTACAGGCGCCTTGCTCGTGTCACAGCATGCAACGTACAAGAAATGCATTAAGCAGACACTTCCATACATACAGTGTCCCAGTATCCCAAGTACACTATTAGAAGGGAGAGGGTTCGGTTTTTAACCCAAGGCTTAAAGCGTTAGGCCCAGAACTTAGCAAAGTTTTGTTGAATAAACACTATACAAGTTGGGCCTTCAATAAATATGACAATCAATCCTCCAAGTCAAGTTTTCGCTAAAAGAGGAAGGGTAGCTTCCTCAGGCGTGTAAGCGCCCTAGCAATTGGAATCTCCCCAAGCAGAAAAACAAGCAGCAGGACAAAAGGCAAAGTCACTTCCTGCACAAAGGATATCCACTAATTATAAATTTTGCTGCATGTTGTCTTCACATAGAAAAATTGGGTATTCCTCGGAAAATTAGCTTTCAGAGTGCAAAATAACATTAGTTATCAGCTTAGAAACATTACATGAATAAATCTGTCTTTGCACTGCAGGAACCTAGAACAATTAGTAGTACTTAATTGATTTGAGAACATGAAGGACATAATATCAAATTAGACCATGAGTAAAAGACAAAAAAACTATTATTGATGAAGTGTCTCTTAAACAGTGAAGCATTATTGATGCTGCAGTGATGCTATCCACAAAAGTAGAAGAACATGAAGTAAGCAACATTTATAATGAACAACATGTTACCTGTAAACAAGACTGGCAGCACAGGTTCCTCAACAGAGGTGGACCGATAAGAGTAAGTAGTCCAAAAATGGCCAGTCTGCAGTCTAGAATCGGAAGTCATCTGCGTTTTGACTTCTTGAGTTTTCAGTACTGGTGTGGCCATCTGCTCACCAAGGACAAAAGGCAAATCCATCATCACAGCCAATACTGGCTGTGTGTGAGAGCTTGGTTTCTGAGGATCTAGAGTGGGGATCTCTTGATTTATCACAGGACATAAAACAGCTACTAAAACCTTCCAGAGCAAAATTCGCAACAAGAATGTACACTGTGAAGTGGAAATGATTTTGTATTTGGTCTCACTTGAAGGTCCTTTATCAGTGGATCTGTAACAGATTTTGTCGGGCTTACTACACCAAAAGTGACCATGTCTCCCATAACTGTTCATAGCAGTGCATTTTGCGGTGTTTTGAGATATCACAGATAACTCGTGAGTCAATTTTTTTCATGTAGAAGTAAAGAAATAAAGAAATTTATGAGATGGTTATTTAAAATCTTCCTTCTTCCTGAGGGCTTAATGCTGTACTAGGAGCTTAGAATAGGAAACCCCTTTAAACAGATCCATAGTAATTTATTTTATTTTTTTGCTCTAGACGATTGCCCTGCTATGGGCAATTGTGTGGGCCTGTGGAGAACTCCAGACTTCAAATATTAAAAGTCTTTCCTTAGGGACCGCAAAGGTCAGATTTTAGTGAAGACTGATCCGTGCTTCATTCTGAAAGTGCCCACTTCCTCTTAGTCAAAAAGAGATCTTATTGTCTTTCATTTGTAACCCATTTCTACAGCTGAAAGAGCATTGTACATGTTAAGAGCTGTTTAAAAGTCTGTTTACATAAATAATACATTTTAGGACATCAGACCAATTATATGTTTTTTAGAAATGCCTCACAAAGGCAGGCAAAGTGTTACAAAGAATAGTTAACTCACTGTGCCAGAAGATTTATTCGCTAGTATTTCCTTAGTACACATTTGAAGACTGCAACATGCAAAACTACTCACACTGTCTTACACTGCCTAGTTGTACATAAAAGATCAGAAGCTGCTGTGGGGCAAGCAGCGGTACAAACCTTGTCAGATAAGGTGAGACTTCTTCCTGTCCTTACACAATTATTGCTATTGATTCCTCTCTAGTTGTAATTCATGCATACCTCTATGAAAGATCCAATGCTGCAGAAGAAAATGTTAATTACCTGCAACAGCAGTTCTCCTTTGTACCTTTCATAGATTCCCTAGCAACCATCAAAACTTTCCTTGTTATGAGTCTCTTACTTCATTTCATTTACTTCCTTTCACTTTGTCTAGGAGGATTAGAACATTGGCAGCCTCTAGGAGAAATGGAAGACTGAGTCTCTCCACCACGTTGGACAGAATTCTCCTCATAAAGTCAATCGGGTGCTAGGCCACACAAGATTCAGGGTTAAATGAGTGTTTGTTTTCACTGCTCTTAAGGCTTTAATACTGAGGAGTCGCAACCTGGTGATGGGGAATAATCCAAACATGGGGGTGTGGCTCACCGCCGAAGATGGCGGTCTCATAAACGAGTAGCTCCTGCACCGGTGCCTGGCTTATTCCTAGCATCTGCCCTCTAAACAACTCATCGACCCGATCCCCCATGGTAGAGTTGCCACACAGGTATGAAGATGCCATAATTTGGGGCCGACAGCGAAATGCAGCCACACTGTGGCAAGACTACGCGCTCCATGTCCCCAAGTTAAATGGCGGACCCTGTTGCAATCGGTGACTGCTGAGCCCCAGTACAACATACAATCCACCTCAAGGCCAAAGCGAATCACCAAGAGCAGCACCCTGAGCACAACTAAAGTAGCAAAATACAAGCAGTCTCCACAGGAGCCGGCTACAATATCCAACTAACACCCGGGCCCTGAAACATCTAGAGGACAGCCCACGTTGGCCCCTAACGGGCCGGGACCCCCCATGGCTGGGGCGAGTCTTACCTGAGCTGCGGTCGCTGCGGCCCCCGGGGAAGCGCTCCGGGCCTGGTCCTTAGGCTCAGCGGCCAAACAGTGGGTGCAACGCTCCCGGTGAGGCAGTGGTACCGTATGAGAAGCATCTGGAAGCCATGGATTGACCCGCCCTGTGCGGCCCGTTGGCGGTCCCGGTGAGTGACGGAGTTTGGGACCCCAACAGGGAGGAGCAGGATCAACAGGGTGGCCAAGCCTAATGAGGAGGGGTGGACTGCTTGGGGCATAAGGAGCACCTTAATCCGAGCCCTTGAATATCCAGCACATACATATGACTCCTATGCCTGGTCTGTAGAGCACGGCGTAGCTGGCCTCCCCCGTATACCCGCCTCTACCTCCCCCATGCGCTGTCTGGGTCGCAATGTTCGGCGGATTTGAAGGGGAAAACCAAGGAGGCCACAGTACTGTCACCGTAGAAGTGTGTAGTGCCAGTGGGGAAGCTTGGACCAGGCGCAACGCGACTCGGCCACTTGTATTGCTTCATGATTCACATCAGCATATAACCAGCTGCCTGGGGTACTCGTCATCGGACGGCATTACTGGGAGCTATATATGCCGTGTGGATACGGCCTTGAAACTTAGGCCCATTGAAAAAGTACGAACAATCAGCAAAATTTAAAAGCAAAGGCCTGGCCCCGGGTCGCCTTAACCTGAACGGAAACTTGAACTAAGAAATATGCACTACCTGCTAGTTCAGGCTTCTCTATAACACTGGGAATCCTACCCCGTCCCCTCGATACCAGCATCGTAACATCAGACTCTAGGCAGTTTGTACCCTCTGCACAATAAGTCGGCACAATACGACCAGTACAACTTGCACTACGCAAATATTAAAGGTGCACTGCTCTCTCTGGCCCTCACCAAATCCTGGATCCAACCTCCTGGTTTACCGAGCGCCCCTTACAGTGTGTACACCCCAAGAGAGATCTGCCTGATGACCTGCCGGTTGCGCCACATAAAGCCCTAACCAACTCTGAATGGCAAGTACGGGGCACGCAACTGACCGCTACTAACAGGCACTAGGTGGGTTTCTCAAGACACCAAGGAGACCGCAAATACAACAGCCTTAACACGCAGTGCGGAGTACACCCCAACTGCTCCCCTCTCTCTTAGCTCCGCCAATATAGTGGCAATGGGACGAACCTAAGGAAGACAACCAGACCCCGATGGGACAACACAAACAGAAACATTCACTCAAACTCCCAATGCTGCTACAGATATTGTACCCAATACCGCGGTCATTCTGCAACCAGATAAATTGGACCATATACTGAAAGAAAAAGGGAATCGCGCACAGTAAGGGAACAACAACTAGGTTCCCTATCTAGGGAAGTCACCCTACTTAGAGCGGACCACAAAAAACTTGCTGACAAGGTAGGCACCAACATTAGCACTACAAGACCTAGCCCCCTGGCAAAAAGAACAATCCGAAATGGTAGCACTACTCTAACATCAGGTCTCGACATTGCAAGACAAGGTGAAAGATGCAGAACGTCGTTCATGTCGAAATAACATTCGAATAATAGGTCTGCCAGAGAATAATGAAGGCCAGAATGCCACACTGTACATAGAATCCTGGTTGAGAACAACAATGGCCCCAGGAAGACTATTCGAATTTGTTTGTGTTGAACGAGCACACAGGGTTCAGGCTAGGAGAAGAGCGCCTGTGACTCCCCCGCGCCCTATAGTTGCTCGAATACTCAACTATAGAGACTGGGACCTGATCCTCCAGATGGCATGAGACAAAGAACCCATCAAGCATGATAACACGCGAATCTCCCTGTTTCCAGACTACATAATACAAGTACAGAAGAAGCGTGCCTCTTACCACGAAATCAAACAACACTTCCAATCTCCTGCCAAGCTCAAGGTTATCCACGACCAAAAAACAACTTTTTTGTTACCCCAGCTGAGGCATGGGAATGGGTAGAGCACACGTTTCCTGACCTGCCTATACACGTTGCCTTAAGACACAATGTTGAACCTACGACTCGAAGACGCCAACCGAAACCCCGCCGTCTAAAACCGCAGAGGCAAGATAAGGATCTATTGCCTAAACCTGATCAGATGCTGGCAGGGCAACTGTCGGCCCTGCTATCTGCAGCTACCTTTCGTGAAACGAGAATGCTCACAGATGAGGAATCCCCAACAGGCAATACAGTCCAATTGGAATCAGACAATAGCCAGCCGCTCTTCCCATCGATGACTCCACAAACAGCAAATGACTTACTGAACTGAGAGAAATTCAGCTAACCCGCTTGCAATTCCTAGTTTGATCTGGGATTTATCTACTCTACTGCTTTGACGGAAGGGTAAGATAGGATCACCATTATGCTGGGGCCACATAATATACAAGGTGAGAAGACCAGAAGAAATTACCAGGTGCTCTGCTAATTTGTGAGAAACATCAGGGATGTGGAATTCCTATAGCCCAACGCCCAGGACATATTGTTTGGGGTCATGGACAACAAGTTTTCATGTGTATTTTGTCCTTGGGACAAAAAGGCCCAACCCCCTGCAGCACAAACCCTTTGGCTGCCAGTTTGCAGTACCACATTATGGATCCGGGAAGGGCAGTGTCTGCAGTTAAGGTAATTTTTTGTCCATTTGTTAATGCTGTTCAAACTTGTATTTATGGTTCATTAATTGAATGCCTTTATTAGGGTGAGCCCTCTAAGTAATGTTGAAAGCTCTGACTGCACTACTGACAGTGGTTCCAGTATAAAACTGTGTACACACGTTTTCAAAGTTTAGCAATATAAGGCTATGTATAATGCTCCCAGAATGCTCTCTGATTTGATACAAATATTTGCAGAAGCTTGAAAGCAAGATTCATGATTCTTTGCTTTCAAAATAAAATGTTCATAAAAAAATGAAAGCAGGAAAACATTTTTTTTGTTAAACTACTGTAAAGTTTCAGGTACCATTTCTTTGCAGCATCATTTAGTAACATCTGTTGATGCATGCTAGTATTTCCCCAAAATATTCATAATGGAAAATCAGTGTAACCAGTTTCAATAAGATTATGGGAAACAAAAATAAACAAGTATTGGCAAAGCCAGTAGGTCTGAAATTGGTGGTCAGCTTTTTAGTTTTGTCAATGTGTGACATGTTTTGGCATGGTTTTTGGTATGGGAGTTGCCGGGCCCTCACCATTATAACAAACATTGGTAAAATTAAAAATTGTTTTTTGATCTCAAAAAGCACACACTACTGCAGTAGTTACTGGCACTGAACAAAACTACTTTGTGTGCTAATATGCTCCTTGTGAAGGGCAGAATGCTGTCACTCACAGTGAAGCCAGCCGATACAGAGAGCGAGAGAGAGACAGAATTTTATTAAACACAAAAGGTCACAGTCCACGCCAGACCAAATTAGGGGCCCAATTATTAAAGAAAGTCTCAAAAGTGCACCCATGGTATATGTCCTTGCATTAAGTGCAGCTATATGGCTTTCGTGAATTCCCAAGAATTTACAGAAGTAGGAGAAGAAATAGTATTTCTAGAAAATATTTGTGAACTGCATTTTAGCATGAGCAAATATGCATGTGTAGATTTGCTCATGCGAAAATCTGAGTGTTTGCAAGTTCACTTTCCCTCCAACCACTTTTTTCCCAACTCTGGAAGAAGGTTTATGTCTGCCATTGTCAGGAGTAAATTTCCAACATTTCTCAGTATGGAAAAAGATTAGAGAAGAGTTGTTGAAACCCTTAAAACATGCAAGTTAGTAGGTTTGCACAGACTCAAAAGGGCATTCTAACCTTGAAACTATTGCTTACCACTACCGTCAGCCCCAGTATGTAGATCTGCGGTAACGTGGCAATATAAGGGGATTGCAAGTATTCATACACTACTATGGTATGAGTCCTGGCATAATCAGAGAGGCTATATCAGAGCTCTTATATAATGAGATTGCTGCCATAAGTTGTCGCTTCACTACATGGCACCAAAGGGGCAAGTGGATTTTGTTACAGGACAAGTAGATTTATGAAGCAACCTGCCCCATGGACAAGTAGATATTTTATCAAATTCCACACCCCTGAACATGTATCGTCATTGGGGGACTCGGGGTTGAACCCCATCAAGGAGGCAACCACCTTTTGACTCTATATGATAAAATTACAAAGTGAACCTGTTATTGGGGGATTGAGGCGTGCTGTTCAGGTCCATTAGTTATTATGCTGCCGATGCTGCGGCATGCCGGACCCTGGGTTGAGCTAGCCCTTCCTTCAAGGGAGTGTGTCCTCCTGCTGCCTGGGGACCCTCTCATTATTACGCCAATATGGCCCCATTTGCAGATGCACCTTTTGCAACTGCATGGTTAGTTAATGCTGCACAAAAAGTTTGGTCAAACAAAGTTCATCAGTTGGACCTAGTATTGGGTAGTTTATGGGGAATGCTGACAGGTGACATGGGCTTTTTAATCAGATCTGAAGACCAACTTATATAACACACAAGGGAATTACACATGGTGACAACTCAACAGTATAAATACACTATTTGGAATATATGGGGAATGGGATCAATACACAATCTACATTGAGTACATGCACACCTCGCCAGGCGTAAATCCCAAATAGTGTTTCTGCAAGAGACCCACTTATCTACTGCTGAAGCCACTAAACTGCAAAAGAAATGGAGCTATTTAGTACAACATACTCAGCATTTGCACGGGGGCCGCGATATAGATCAGGGCAGGGATCCCCTTCATCGCACACGAGAAGTGTATTGATAAAAATGGCAGGTACTTTAGACGGCAGTCCATTGGTACTGGGGAGCCTATACGCCCGAACAATGACTTGCGGAGTGGACTCAATTCCCCTGGATATTGGGGGGAGATTTCAATGCAGTCTTAGATATCACACTGGACCGGTCCCACCCCCCACTCCCAGGAGCAGCTTTAATACGGCAGGCTAAATCATTACAGAACTGGCCACAAGGATGGTCATTGAGGGACATATGGCGCAGCCACAATGAAGGCATGAGAGAATACTCATATTACTCACCTACCCACAACTTACATACTCGTATAGACCATATACTCTGCAGCCCGACACTCCTAACACAAATCACTCACACTGCATATGTTGGTAAAACAATATCAGATCACACATTTCTTGAAGCAATCATTTCCTGGGGTCGCATCCCCACACCACTTCCACTTGGAGGCTAGACCCTCGCCTACTCGAAGATGGCGTTTTGTGTGCCGCTATGACTTCTACCATTGATAAATATTTTAAAGACAATGAAGGAACTGCCTCTTTAGTGGGGATAGAATGGGAGGTGTTTAAAGTGATCATACGCGGCACTGCAATTAGTGCTGTGGTGGGTGCTCGTCAAACGATTAATAGGGAGCTAATACAGGTCGAGGACACCCTGGGCAAACTCAAACATGTAGCAGCCCAAAGTATAGTTAAATCAAAGGATCTCCAAGACGCCCACATAAAATACTCAGAACTCCTAGAGCAACTGTGGGTCATAGATTATCGAGCATATACACAAAAAGTCCACACGGAAGCAGATAGACCAGGCACGCTATTAGCACGGCTAATTAGGAACGCCTCCCACCTACACCGATACTAGAGATAATTACCCCGCAACGGCCCCAAATAACCACCCAAGTCGAAATAAACGAGGCTTTCCATGACTATTATAAAACAATGTACACAACCCCACGGAGTACAGACTCGCAGGCAATTAAAAGCTTTTTGAGCTCGGTCCGCTTACCTCAAATAACTGCTGAAGCGCAGGAGACCCTAGCTGTACCGATCACTTCTACTGAAATATGGGCAGCAATTAAAGATCTCCCTAAAAACAAGTCCCCTGGCATAGATGGTATACCGATGGAATTTAATTACAAGACCGGAGGCTACCATTATGCATAATTTTTTATTTGCCACTCCTGAGCAGCCCCTTTAAAGAACTTCAACCATAACAATCCAGAACTGGAATTATCAAGTCAATAAATGTCTCCCGCATAGAACACTCAGCCTCTTTTAAATGCTACTCCTGATCAGATAAGTTCACGTTTATTTATGGTTTTATTTTAACGGTTGGTTTAAATGTAGGATATATAATAGAATTGTAGGATGATTGAATGTTAGTTTATTAGACAAGCTTCTGATTTTTAGAAGCGGTATGTGTGGTTATTTATTAATTAACAAGAAAACTTTTTAGCATGCTAGCGCGTATGCGAGGAATCTTAATAAGTATGTTAGATAGGAAACTGTGGCGCGTTATTTTGAAAAACTCATTGAGGAGGCGTAATTAGCTTGGAAACTGTTCGCGAGCTTACCGTGTCAGTTTCCCGGTAAATTAGGCAGTCGTGTGCTGGCGGAGTACGCGTGCAGCTGCAGGAAGCTCGAGCGTCTCCATTTTTGCCTCTCGAGGGTTGCGCGGTGTCTTGGGGAAGGCACCGACAGTTGGAAGAGCTATAAGGTTGCTCGAGGGATAGCGTGACAGTCAGTGAGGTCACGGCATCTCAGTTGAAGAGGATTGGCCGCCGAACTCTCGCCAGAGAGCAGCGGCCATCTTAGATTGGGCAAAAAAGGATTGCAATCAAAGAAAATACAATAGCGTGAACGCGAGAGGGTATTAATAAAAATTAAAAAAAACGAACAAACAGCTGATCGCCTGTCAGAGAACAGAGGGAACGGTTAGGAGAAGGGTTAGTTTTGTAATTCAGGATTATTTAGGAAGTGTTTTAGATTGTGGTTCTTTTTTGAATAAACAATGGCAACAGAGGAAGCTAGTGTTGGTCAGCAGGTAGTTGAGGGTAGAGTTAGTGAGGAGAGTTTAAGGAGACTGATCCAGTGGTAGATGAAAAGCTCAATAAGAGAGGTGGTTGAAATTGTAATGGACAAGAAAAGGAAAGAGAATAGATCAGAGGAAGACTTTTGGTCTTTCTCTGAGGAAGAAAACGAAAGGAGGGAGAAAAGACCAACAAAAAGGCTAGGAAAACTAAGCACATGGATAAAAAAGGTATGGATTTAACTCCATAAAAAGGAGTGGTACCCTTGGCGGCACACTAAAGAAAGGTGTCCTTGGCGACACGCAGGATTACTCCGATGAGTAGTATAATATGGAATTGGATGAGAGAAATGCGGAGAGGGGTGAGAAAATGTACGATGAGTACGTATTTGATGTGGATCATGAGAATGACCTGAATGACGATCTAAAGAATGATCAAGCCTCTACATCAAGGCAGTATTAAAGGACCCATCAGGAGAGGAAATGTTTAGCCCTTACGAATTAAGGCACCCTAGAAGTGCGGATTGGTGGCCACTAGATCATGTGGCTAAGTTCATCAAGCATTGGGTCAGAAAGCCTTTAGAAAGAGAGGTGAGAAGTGTTTTAAGAGCGGAGTGCTCAAGACCTCAGATTGACAATAAGATCTGCCATACCCCGAATCTGGACCCGGATTTAATATTTATTTAAGTTAGGTAAGGATCTGAGGAAAGGATTAGAACGGTCATTGGAACAGTGTCAGAACTTTTTATTAGATCTGATGGGTCCATTGGCAAAAATTATGGACATGGCGGAAGAGGCATACATAAATGGAGAGCAAGTTGACGTGCAATTGTTGCCCGGATGGAGCCAGAGAGCGATGGTCTTCTTGGGCAATGCTAACTCTGGATTGTTGTCAGAAAGGAGGAAGACAGTTTTGATGAAGATCAATCCAAAGCTGGGAGATATAGCAAATAAGGAGCCAAAGGGCTTACTTTTTGGAGAAGGATTTGTTAAAAGTCTTGGGAAACATGTTTCTACCTTTACAGCGCTGGAAAAGGCACAAACAAACATGAGAAAGGTATTTGGGGGTGTTTTTGGTAGGGCCGGTAGACGGGGACCGTATGCTGGTCGAGGCTTTCAGAGGTCCCAATACAACTTTTACAATAGAGGAACAGGAAGGGGATTTCAAGGTTCCTCAAGCTTCTTCCCTCAAAGAGGAAGATTCCCCAGGACGAGGGGTGGAAGAGGAAGAAGTCAGTCGGGTCCGGGATCTCGAGGCGAGTATGCAGATAAATACTGGTTCTTCCCTAGGAAAAGTAGGAGGACGTTTAAGGTTTTTCTTATAAGTATGGCAGATGATTACAAGGGATCCTTGGGTTTTAGATGTTGTACAAGGATTCTAAATAGAATTTGTTCAAAGGCCAGTTCAAATTGTGGAACCAAAGGAATTGGTTCGGAGTCAAAATCAAGTAGAAATTGTGGATTTAGAAGTGAAGGAGATGTTGAAAAATGAAGCAATATGTATGGTATAGGAACATTTGTAAGTTTTTGTAATCACTTTGATTTTGGTGGAAAAGTAAGACAAGGGTTGGAGACCGGTGATATATTTGAGAAGTCTGAATCGTACTTTAGTTTACAGACATTTCAAAATGGAAGGAATTCATGTTCTGAGGGATATGTTGCAGTCCAAGGATTGGTTGGTGAAGTTGGACTTGAAAGATGCCTACTTCACCGTACCAATGAGGGAAAGCAGTCAGAATTTCTTCAGTTCAGGTGGAGAGGCCAATTGTATCAATTTCTATGCCTACCATTTGGCCTGTCTTCAGCACCTTGGTGCTTCACGAAGTTGATACGTGCTGTGGTAGCATACTTCAGAGAGAGAGGCTTGCGTATGATTGTGTATTTAGATGATATTTTAATGATGTCACAGGACGCAGAGTAATCGAGGAGTCAACTCAGGATTGTAATAGATATGTTAGAGAGTTTGGGTTTCGTGATAAACCAAGCAAAGTCGATTTTAATACCAGCACAGAGCTTGGATTTTCTTGGGTTCACTATAGATACGGTTGGAGAGGTGCTAAGGTTACCAGAGAAGAAGGTGAAAATGATAAAGGAAGAGGTGATGAGAGTGCTACGGAAGATGTCTTTGACATTGACAGATTTGGCAAGGATTCTAGGATTATTTTCATCTTCAAGTAATTTTCCCGGGACCCCTGCATTATCGAGCCTTGCAAAGGGTGAAAGCAGATGCATTGAGAGCAGGTTTATGGTATGGGGACCAGACAGAGCTGAATGTGGAAGCGAAAGAGGAACTAGAGTGGTGGTTACACAATTTGGAGGTTTGGAATGTAGGAGCAATTTTTGGTTGCCTACCGGATGTTATCATGGAGACGGATGCCAGTCTTTTAGGATGGGGGGCTCGTCTGGGACTTCAGGAGACAAGTGGTGCTTGGTCAAGGAAAGCGAAGGATGAGCATATAAACTGTCTGGAACTGACAGCAGGGTTGTATGCTTTGAAGAGCTTCAAAGAGAGGTTACAAGGTCAGACAGTGCATATGGACAACATTTTAGCAGTAGCATACATAAACCGTTTGGGGGGTTGCAGATCAAGGAGTCTATCAGATGTGGCGAAGGAGTTGTGGATGTTTTGTTTAAAGAATAAAATAGCTCTAAGAGCAGAGTATTCTTGCGGAGTACGGAATGTGGTAGCGGATTGGAATTCCAGGCATGTGAAGGATTACAGCGACTGGATGCTGGGGACAGAGTATTTCGGAAGGATACAGATGGTTTGGGGTCCATTGGAGGTGGACCTGTTTGCAACGAGGTTGACCCGCCAGTTGGAGAGGTATTACAGTTGGTTGCCAGATCCAGAGGCTGTGGCGTTAGACGCATTTCAACAGACTTGGTTGAATGTGAAAGGCTACCCATTTCCTCCCTTTGGTATGATTCAGAGGGTATTACTGAAGGTGAGGAGAGAAGGATGTCAGTTGGTTCTGGTGACTCCCTTTTGGGTGTCGCAGGCATTGTTGGAATTTGCTTGTGAGGTTCCTTTTTTAATAAGAGCAGAAGAAGGTATGCTGGTAAACGAGCTAGGAGAGGTTCATCCTTTGATTCAGAGCTGTGTGTTGGACCTTCTTGTTTCGAAGGTATCAGGGGATCCAGTACTTTCGAGGGACTTTCGCAATAGGCTGCAAAGTTACTCGAAGAATCCTGGGCTCCAGGAACAAGGAAAAGGTACAAAGGAGTAAGGAGGATTTGGGTGCGTTGGTGCATGGAACGGAGTTTGGATCCCGTGGAGGCCCCTGTAGTTGAGTTTGTAAATGTCTTGGTGGAACAGTTTAATAGGAGGTTGAGTTATCGTACCATTAATTGTTATAGGTCAGCTGTTTCGGCAGGTCATGCAGTTGTAGGAGGTTGATCTGTTGGTAGCAATGTCTTGGTCTGTAGAGTATGAGGTTAAAGAGACCTCCTAAGGCTCATTATGACGTTATGTGGGATGTAAATTTGGTTTTGAAATTGTTCATTGACTGGCCTATGAATAGGTATTTGAGCAATAGGAGTATTTCTTTTAAGCTAGCGACCTTGTTGTGTTTGATTTCTTGTAGAAGGGTGTCTGATGTGAAGTGTTTAGAGATTAATAATAGATACTTCATTCCAGATGTTGTGTTTTTTGAGATACAAAAGAGAACTAAGACTATGTCGTCTTCAGTATTTTATCCAAGGTATGAGGAGTGCAAGAAGTTGTGTGTGGTAGATTGTTTGAAATTGCTGATTTTGCTTGTTAAACCATATCGAGCGGTGAGTACAGCAACAATCTCTAGGTGGGTGAGATGTGTGATGGAACAAGCGGGTGTTAATATGGAAAAATTCAAAGCTCATTCCATCAGGGGAGCGATGGCTGGCAAGTGTTGTTTGTATGGTGGAAGCCTGGAGAATATTTTGAATGCAGCAGATTGGTCAAATGTGGATAGATTTGCAAAACATTATTTTAGACCAGTTGAGCATATGTCTGAAGTGGTGTTAAAGGGCTTTCAACATGCATAATGGTAGTCTCCGGTCTTGTAATGAAATAACCATTCTCGGATTAACATGACTAGAGAATCAGGATTTCATTAAAGATGCGGAGGCTAACATTATCCCTCCCTCTGCACCCTTTTTATGGAGGTATTAGCATGTTGTGCATTAAAAAATAAAATATATTAAGTTGATATAAGAAGTTTTGAGGATAAAAATAAGTAAATATGTGACAAAGGTTTATATTTTCATAGTTTTATGTTTTCTTTTCAGGATTTGATATGTTGAGTTTTTTATGCTTAAAAGGTGTTTTTTGTTTGTTTACAGAATAACAGTCCTAGGGAAGTGAGATTTTTGTGGATCTTGAAGCGGGAAAAGATGGGAAGTTTTCTTCGCAGGATTGCATTTAAAAGAGGCTAAGGGTTCTATGCAGGAGACATTTATTGACTTGATAATTTCAGTTCTAGATTGTTATGGTTGAAGTTATTTAAAGGGGCTGCTCAGGAGTGGCAAATAAAAGATTATGCATAATGTTAGCCTCCGCGTCTTTAATGAAATCCTGATTCTCTAGTCATGTTAATCTGTGAATCATCATTCTATGCCACCTATTCCCAACAACTGGCTCCCAGGTTAAAGACAATACATCAAGAATCACTAACAGCAGGATCATTACCTCCTACCACAGTGCAATCCCTAATAACTTCACTGCCTAAACCAGGCAGGGACCACACTAACCTCTCCTCATATAGAACACTTTCTCTATTAAACACGGAATACAAAATACTTAAATATTATCCAGCCGCCTCCTGCCTTTATTGCCAAAACTAATTCATACCGACCAATGTGGGTTTGTGCCAGCACAAAACACATCCTTAAATATACGGAGACTGTGAAACGTAATGTCTGCATGCCCAGAGGCACTGGTTGGAGCGGGGTGCTTTTCACTGGATATCTGCCAAGCCTTCGATACGCTGGATTGGGAAAACATGCTAACCACATTACAGAGATTCGGGATTCCTCTCGAATTTATACAATGGGTCAAATTACTATATCATTCCCCCACAGCCCGAGTACGCACTGAGTTGTATATATCACCAATATTTCAGAAAGAAAGGGGCACGAGGCAGGGTTGCCCTCTCTCGCCAATGCTGTTAGTACTTGCACTCTAGCCCCTTGCACATAGACTCCGCGCCGACTTTACAAATTGGGGTATCACTAGTAATCATACACTACATGCACTGTCATTATACGCAGATGACATCATACTTTACTCCAAAGACCTGCGTGAGAATTTACACACTGTCGCACAAACCTTTGCTCAGTTTGAACTTATTGCGGGACTGGCCATTAATTATGGTAAATTGTATGCATTCCCCTTTAGTAAGGAACTGAACATGCAAACAATCCCCTTTGGTGAACAAGGTATAACAGTTGCACCCAATACTTTCCGTTACTTGGGAATACAAATATATAGACATCCACTAGACCTAATTGAGGGGAATATACAAAAAGCAATAGGTTCCTTGCTTACGCAAGTTGCTTTTTGGACGTCCCTTCCCCTCTCGATTGCTGGTCGCTTAGCAATCTCTAAAATGGCAATGCTTCCGCGGACCTTTATTTCTTTACAAATCTACCTGTGGTAATCCCAAGATCAATTTTTAAAGCATTAAACACACTATTGATCGACTTAATCTGGGGCACAGGCTTCCGTCGCCTCAGTATGACTAAATTACAGCTTCCGTCGGATGCCGGGGGAATTGGGACACCTGACTTCCGTGCCTATTGCCTGTCAGGACAGTTACAATGGCTCTCATACTGGGTGGCGGGTCGGAATCTGCATGAGATAACTTATACGCCCCAAATGATTGACCAGGGTACACTACACAAATTGCTATGTCCAGTTGCTACAACCCCACCGGCGGCGCCACTGCTGTTTAAGACTGCAATCACTTACTGGAAACAAGCAATGAAATACACTGCACACACTCCCGCGTATGCTCCTAATATACCACTTCTTGGTATACCTACCGGTACGGGTGCTCTTACAAAACGTAGACTCAATCCTTGGACACAGAGGGGGGTCTCAGGAGCACTTTTCCTGGTGCACGCCAACCTGGTAAGTTAAATCAAACAACACTGGGTGCCTCAAGGCATGGAGCCTGCCACATATGAACTAGTACATTTACTATACTTGATGGGAACATGAAGACACTTGATCCGATAGTGCTACCGAGGCATTCGTACTCACCTACCATCACCACTAGTCCAGGTGCGTCACAACTGGGAAAAAGACATAAACAGGGCACTCTCAGATAAGGAATGGAAGACATTACTGGAATACCCCAAACGAGTATCCCTCAATACACGTTTTAAATTTATACAATACATGATAACACAGCAAGCTTACCTGACACCGCACAAATTACACTCCATATTCCCCAACACTACAGCGGCTTGCCCCATATGTCCTGAGCAGGATGGGAATCTAATCCACATGATTTGGACCTGCACCGGTTTGAAAAATTTATGGAGCCTAGTCATAACAACCCTCAGGGAGGTGGTGGGAGGCACAAACTGGCACACAGCGTAAACTTGCATATTGGGACTCCATCAATGGAAGAAGGGACAGGAAGTCCAGATTAGATATGCGGACTTGGCTCTAATCCTAGCTAAACGATGCATTCCCATGAGGTGGAAATCAGCTAACACCCCAGGATAATGTCATGGAAAGAGGAAGTTGAGCACTGGGGACTGGCAGAGAGCAGCGCCATTAATAGGGAAGAATATAGGGGTCTCTGGAAAAAGCCTATAGCTATGAGTTGGGATTTACTTCTAGAATCATCAAGCTTCAGACCATTCAATACTTAAGGATAACCTCATTAGATAGCACCAGTCCTAGATCACCATACTCATGACCCCTCCACTAGCCATACCCTAGCCAACTGATCCCTCACACCCTTTCAACAAGTAAGGAAATTGGCAAGCCGGGAGTCCGGATTATTCAAACACTAAAACCTCTGCTCCAAGTCTCCAACCACATCGAAATCCATACTTCAATACATTATTAGAAACATTTAGACCAAATAGACCAAACGGTCCACCAACGGCCATGCGATCATCCATGCACCCGTCAGCAGGGGGGAGGGGGGTTTACTAGTTGTTAATGTTTTAATACACGTATTTTTTTCATGTTTTTTTCCTTTTTTTTTTTGCTTACTTTTATATTCGCCTGGTCAATGCCGGCCACCCACAATATGGGCAGACGCTACTTCCATTGTACCGTGCAGACTGTATGACATGTACTCCACAAAATAAGCGAAATATACAAAAAAAAAGTCTGCTGATATGATCAATCAATAAATGTATATGTAAGTGAGTGTACTGCCACTATCTGAAAAGATCCATAAAATATGTTGGGGAAAAAATGGGGAATAATCCAAACGTGATATAGGTAAGATACCTATGCCGAGGAAACTGTACCTGTAGCTAAATAATTTTTTCATTTATTTTTTACAGGGGGGGTTGTAAATTGCTGATAAGTCGACTAAAAGCATTTATGGCAGGTGGAGATGTTTCATGTAGGATTCTGGGTTTTCATTCCAACTACCCTTATGCTCTGAGATGGTGATGTTTTTTTGTTGTTGTTGTAGTTGAACCCTATACTCAATCACACCAGTTGCACAGTATTTGTGGGAATTGTAAAATAAACTACTGTTTTCAAGTTTCTTGTGAGTAATGCTACTTGATATGTGTATTTTATTAATTGCTATATAATTTTATTGCAGATGTCTTGTTTGCATGACAAAGAACATTTCGAGATATGGCAGAGACATTAAGCCTTTACCTCCAAATATAAAAGACAAACTGATAAAGTTGATGAGCATTCAAGGACATATTAATGATTCAAATATCAGCCAGGTAAGCGAAATGATTTATCGTGTGCTCAAAAAGTTTATCTTATTTCATACTGCAGGAGGCATTGTAGAAAAGAAGTAACTGGAGAGGGAGAGGATGACAAGTGGTAGAAAGCAGATGTAATGACGTATGAAAGTGTCCTCTTATTGGGTGTGTTGCCCCTATTCAGCTGGTTATTCATTTTGGTCTAGATCTAGAAGATTAAATACTTTGGGACTGATTTAGACCCGGTGGCCCTCTTTCTGTCATGGTGGAGAAGATCATCTCCTCCGCCACCCTGGCCATTGCTGGCCATGCGATAATCTCTCTGCCTTCTCAAGAGCTGCTGCTACAGCAGTGCCTGTGAAAGCACTGAAAGTTTGGTGTGGGACCACCGTCTTTTAAGCATCTACGTATCAAAGGTGACAGTTTGTTTCTGGGGAAAAAAATGGCCCCCAAATCTGGAAGTTTTCTACCAGGGTGTGGAGAGTCTTTTTTTCTGTTTCTGACGCCATGTTACCTGGAGCGGACAGACAGGGAAAAAAAGGACATCAAACTGTCCCCCTCTAAATAGGTTGGCTGGGCGGTCTGATGCCCTTCCTTCAACACCACCTATTCCATTAGGCCATAGTAGTAAGTTTTAGAGTGATAAAGCCATCACTCGCTGCAGAAAACTTACTTTCCACCAGACTCAAGCTAGAGCGGGAGAACCAATGGTGTTTTGGACAGGATACTTCTTGTTTGTGAGGGAGTACCCTGTCCACCAAGCTATAAATCAGCCCTGTAATTTTTCCTTTTTTTCTCCAATTTCCATTTCAAGAATTGCGATTCTCCTAATAAATATGATAAGAGAATCTGGATTTCCTTAAAGACACGGAGGCTAACATTATGCATATTTCTTTTAATGCTACTCCAAGCAGCCACTTAGAAGCAATACACCACAAAGTGAAAAGATCTAGAATAGAATCTCCCAGATGTACAATAGGCATGCACGTAGAATAGTCTGCCTCTTTTAAATGCGAGGTACTTAGGCAAGTCTTTTCTGTATAACATTTTTCTTAATTTTTCTTCTTTGTTTCCTTTTATTTTTATTTTTTTTGCATTCCAAACGGGAAGAATGATGAGGATTTGATGGATAGAACAATGAATCTTGGATGAAGGGAATATGGAGGTTAATTCTTCAGAGCTTCTTCTTGGGATATAGCAGTATAAAAGAATCAACTATGTTGAGTTAACCGAAATAAGAGAGAGTATTAGTGTTCTATTTTCATGCAACCTAGGAGAGGTGAGATGTCAAAAGCGAGAAGTTACATTAGAAATTTTTCATCATTTTTTTTTACATTTTTTATTAAACAATCCATTAAAAAGGAGGTTGTACGAAGACTTTAAACAGTACATTCAAAATATGTTGTATAAAACATTCAACAACATATCAAATAAAACTTGTACCATAAATTAGCCATTTATTATTCAGTATCTTATTATCCATTTCTGGGAGGGGATGGGTGAAATAATGTTAGACTCCATGTCTTTAATGAAATCCAGATTCTCTTGTCATATTTATTAGGAGAATCGCAATTTCATTACAAGACCGGAGGCTACCATTATGCATGTTGGTAGTTATGTAACACTACATCTGACATATGTTCAATAGGTTTACAATAGTGTTTAGCAAATGTGCTAGAATTAGACCAATCAGCTGCTTTAAGGATGTTGTCTAGTTTACCCCCTTTCCAGAAGGATTCGCTAGCCATAGCGCCCCTTATTGAGTGTGCTTGAAACCTTTTAAGGTCAACGCCGGCTGATTGCATTGCATATTTAACCCATCTTGCTTAAGAAGCTGATATAATGGGTTTGAAGGGTTTGACAAAGGAGATAAGTAATTGGTTAACACCATGCGTACAATGTTCGCTCATTCTTGCATCATATTCTTTCATACAATCAACTACACAGAGTTTTTTGCATGCATTAAACCTTGGGTAGAAAATTGTATCTGACATATGCTTAGTTCTTTTAATAATCTCGAAATTGACACAAAAGGCGCCGTAAGTTCTGTTAGTTATTTCCAGTGCTTTAACGTCTGATACCCTGCGGCAGGAGATTAGGCAGAGTAGGGAGGCTAGTTTTATGGACAGTCTCTTCTTTTCAAGGAATCTGTTCTCAGGCCAGTTAGAGAAAAGGTCAAATAATAATTTAACATCCCAGAGTGTTTCGTATTTAGGTTTGGGTGATCTCCTTAGTCTGAAGCTTTTCATAATTCTGCATATTATGGCATTTTTAAAAATTTTTTTTTTTTATTGACAGCTTGATGGTACATAGCGATACGTAGTAGCCCACTCGCAGGTGGGATGAGCTTTTGATTCGTACTATAGTGTCCATTACAAGCCGATTTTATAACATCAACCAAACTCCCCAATACGAAATACCCCTACCCCCCCAACTACCCACCCTCCCCACCTTGGCACTCCTGAATACAGTCATGGCATATTGGCAGTAATACATTGCAACATCCCGCTTCTCACAAAGTAGTATTTCAGACATTCCGGAGCTCATACAGTGTGCACCACTCCTGGGAGTTAAACCAAGTCCGGGCTAGTAAGGAGATACCCAGTAAGAGGAGCCCAGAAATCCTTGGGTCTAGATGCCTCAGGCAGCTCCTCCGCATATATTCCCAGCTGGTCCCTGCAGTAGAGCAAATCTCTGATCCATCTAGCTGCCGTAGGCACGGCCCTTGCTCCCCAGCATTGTGCCACCGCTCTCTTTGCGAAGAGAGTAGCTATGGCTACTAAGCGTCTATTGCCAGGTTTCAGTTTCTGCACCCACCCCAGCAGACACACCACAGGCACACACGCAACAGGCTCAGCAACAACTGCAGACAATATCTGCGTGACTCGTTCCCAGAATTTGAAAATGCCAGCACATGACCAAGCTAAGTGCATAAAATCCGCATCCGCTTGACCGCAGCGCACACAGCATGCACTGTCACGCAAGCCAAACTTGTATAATTGACTCGGAGTATAGTAAAGCTGATGTAAATACTTAAAGTGAATTATGCGGAGGTTGCAATTCGCGGTCAGTCGCCCGGTCAGCGCACAACAAAATTTCCAGTCATCCAGCGTCAACTCAGCAGATAGCAGGTCATTCCATCTAGTGTATGAGGGGGATGTAGTGAGTTCTTGCTCCCGAAGTGACGCATTATACAGCCTGGTGATCAACCCAACGCGATTCTCACTTCCCAACACCGCCCGCAAGGCTTGTAATGTTCGTGGTTCATGAGGGAACTCGGGATAGATGTCCCGGATCGCTTGCCGCACGCGCACATAAGTAAACCCTAACATAAATCCGGTGTCGTGACCCGCCTGCAGGTCCGACAAAGACCGGAATCGTCCATTCTCATATAGGTCTCCTAGCTGCGCAATCCCCACCGCATTCAATACCTTCAGGGCTGCTGGTTCCCTAGCGGCTGAAATAAAAGGATGGGCTGCGAGCGGCAATGTGGGAGTGTATAAGTATCCCAGCCGTGCTCTGCTAGCAAGCGCGTTCCATGCCCAGGCCGTGCAGTGAACTGGGTTGATTTCTGTTCGCGGGCCATATTATGGCATTTTTCCCTATGGTCTTGCCCTTTATTAGAGCGTGACCTGCCGAAATAGCAGATCTGTAGCAATTAATTGATCTGTAAGTAAGCCCTCTCTCAAATTGTTCAACTAAGAAGTTGGCTACATGTACGATAAGAGCCTCCACGAAATCCAAGTTCCTCTCCAGGCACCAACGTAGCCAAGTTCTCCAGATGCCATTGTATCTATCATGGGTTCCAGGGGCCCATGACTCTTGGAGGAGTATTGTAGCCTGTCTCGAAAGGTTCGTGATTTCATTAGATTTCCTGACACTTTCCAGGTAAGAAGATTCAAAGTCCCTGTCTGAACTAAAGGATGTTCCCATCCATCTATGTCTCTTAAAAGGCCTTCCGAGGCTGGGAGTAGAAAAGGAATTTCACAGGCTAATTCCAACCTTGTCGGAAACCATGGTTGGGAAGGCCAGAAGGGGCTTACTAGGATTAAGGAGCATTGTTCCTGTCTCACTTTCTGGAGGACTCTCTGGATCATTGCAAAGGGGGGGGGAAGGCGTATGCTCGAATTGTTTTCCAAGGTTGGAGAAAGGCATTGACTGCTTGAGCACCCGGGTCTGACATCCAGCTGTAATAATTCTGCAGTTGGAATGTCAAGCTGCTTGCGAAAAGATCTACTTCTAGAGGGCCCCAGAACAGATCTAGGGCTCTGAATGCATTCACGTTGAATTTCCAGTCGCTGTGGTCTAGAAGGAATCTTGAATTCCAGTCCGCGGTGATGATGTTTTTTCCCGGTAAGTATTCTGCTTTTAGGGCTATCTTGTGTTCTAGACAGAACATCCAAAGTTGTTTGGCTAGATTCGATAGGTCTGAGGATTTTGTGTCCCCCTAAGCGATTTATGTATGCCACAGCTGATATGTTGTTCATTTTTAGAATGACCGATCTGCCTTGTAGAGATTGTTTGAAGCTCATCAGAGCGTAAAACCCAGCGGTTATTTCTAGTAAATTTATGTGATGTGAGCTCTCTGTATAGGACCATAAACCTCCTGTGTTCTGATTCTGTAAACACGCACCCCAGCCATGGAGGCTCGCGGCATTCTGGGGAGTTTCCAAAAATGTTTTTGCCGTTCCAGGCATCTAGATTTTCTAGCCACCAGATCAGTTCTGATTTGACTTCGTGGTCTAGGGATATCTGGTCTCCCTACCATAGACCTGCACGGAGGGCCTTCGCCTATACCCTCTGGAGGGTTCGATAATGCTAAGGACCCGGAAAAATAGCTTGGCTGGAGGAAGATATGAGGCCCAAGAGTCTGGCTAATTCTTTCACGGATAAGACTTCCCGTTTTAATACCAGTCAAATTTCTTTTTGTATTTTCGGGATCTTCTTTTGGGGAAGAAGTAAAAGTGATTTTATTGTGTCTAGCGTGAATCCCAAGAATTCCAGAGACTTCGAGGGAGTCATAATAGATTTTTCTCGATTTATTATGAAGCCTAGGCTCTCGATGAGATTTACTGCTGTATTTAGGTCTTGAAGGATTTGAGAGTGGTTTAGTGACATAATGAGAATGTCGTTGAGATAGACAATCAGTCGTATCCCTCTTTCTCCCAACAAGGATGCTATAGCCCTCATTACCTTAGTAAAGCACCAGGGAGCAGAGGATAGCCCGAAGGGGAGAGCCTGGAATTGGAATAGACGGTTGTTCCATGTAAATTGGAGGTAAGGTTGGGATTCTGAGGCCATGGGGATTGTGAAGTAGGCATCTTTTAAGTCTAGTTTCACTAGCCAGTCCTTCTCTAGAAGCATGTCCCTGAGGAGGTGGATACCCTCTATTTTGAAGTGTCTGTAGATGAGATATTTGTTCAGTTCTCTCAGGTTTATGACTGGCTCCAACCCATGTCTTTTTTCTCTACCAGAAACAGATTGCTTACGAATTTCATACCTTCCCAGGGTACTTCTATAATTGCTCCTTTCTCTATCATAGACATTACCTCTTCCTCTACTATTTCCTGTTGTTCTGTAGTTAGTGTAGGTGTTTTCAAAAATTCTATTTTGAAGCCTTGAATGGTTTCTAAAATCCAGGGGTCTTGAGTAATTGTTTTCCATGTCTGTAAAAAAAATCTGAGTCGACCTCCCACTTTTCCCGCCAAAAAAGAAGAATGATGTGTGTTGGTACTCACTTGGGAAGTTACTGGAGTTTGTCCTCGAACTCTAAATCCTCTAGAGCAATAGGGTCTTCCTCTTTGGGGGTAGAATGGTGGGGGGATATTCGTTTGGTAAGATCGACTGATTCCTCGTTCTCTGTAGTAGGGTCTTTGGTAAGCACGGCCGGTAGGGCGACCCCTTCTGCCGGCCCTGGCGAAAACACTAGGGTTAAATACTGGCCGCATGCTGTTTTGAGCCTTGTCTAGGGCTTTGAAGGTTGTGACATATTTGCCTAGACTCTTAATCATGTCCTCGCCGAAAAGGAGTCCTTTGGGGTTAGCTGAAGGTTCTTTGTCAGCCATGTCACTTAGTTTGGGATTAATCTTGGCCTGGACAACTCTTCTCCTCTCTGCATTTATTCCTGCATTCGCATTCCCCAGTAGGATCAGGGTTCTTTGACTCCATCCTCTTAGTAGTTCCAGGTTTAACGAGGTACAGTTAATGTGACTCTCTTCAGTCATATCAACTATTCTGCATAGAAGTTCTAAAATATCAAGCATGCGATCTTGGCAGGCCTTCAGAGACCACTCCATGCCCTTCCTGGGGTCTTTACCCAGTTTGAATAGGAACTTTATTAGTTCTGGGTCAAGATTAGGCGTGAGACATACTTTTTCTTGGACCACTGGTCTGGGACATTCAGCCCTTAGGATGTTTCGTGTTTCCCTTTCTAGAGGGTTCATAATCCATCTTTTGATTAATTTAACTACATGATCTTGGGGCCACCATTCTGAGCTCCTAGGGTGTCTGATGTTGTATAGGGAGAACATCTCCTCACCCAGAGGGCTGGTTACAATTTCCTGAGAAGAAGAAGGTAGTTCTTCCTCTGCTGCAGATTTTTCCCCTCTAGGACTGAATGTGGGTACTGGGAGAACCACAAAAGACCAGGAACATGTAACATGGCCAAGGAACAAGCATTGAAAGAGAATGAAGGAGAGCCTACAAAACAATTGACACAATGGAGCGCAGGGAGAAGAAGAGCCCAGGATCAGAAGACTATCGGAAATAGTGAAGAATCCTGGATCCCAGAAGTCAAAAAGCCAAATGCCAATACTAACTCCAGGGAACCTCCTGCCTGGATCTGTGCAGCTGAAATTGTGCTGAAGAATGTGAACCGCAAAGATAATGAGAAAGGAGAGTGGAGTAGTCTTTACCCCTTCACCTAGAGGACTGACTAGACAAGTGTCAGTGCTGGACATAGGCCATGGAGTAGGCAAGTTTTGGGAAGGGATGGGACATCTAGAGAGGCTTTACATGAAATTCTCTCGTTATGTAAATTTGATGTCACTCGGAACCCTCTGGTGCAAAACATCGCCATTTTTGGGATGGGAAAAATATCCCATCCATGGTAAACTGACTTGTAGCCCTCAACTGAGTGTGCAACTGCATGTGAAATTATAATACAGATTTGGCCCTGGCGTCGCTCTGGCATGTGTGCAGAGGCATAGGCATGTCCCTAATAATGCAATGTCCAGAGCTGGTTCTGTTAGGTGGAGGGACGCACCAAGTGTGCCCTTATAGTGGACACCAGACTGCTGTCATTGCCCTGGGTGCTTCACATAAAGCGGTCATGAAGCATACCATGTTTTGTGAATCAGTATCATGACAAGACAGTTTTCTCTGTCTCAAGGATAGGTGAGCCTACAGCTCCTTTGATGTAAAGTTCTGTTATGTGAAACCCAGAACCTTGAACTGACATTCCAGATGATGGGTGCATTTATGTGCGGTGAGTGCAGTGCTTAATTTGTAAAAACCAATAAGTTCCAGGGCACTTATCAGGAGGCCACCACAGCTTGCACCACCCATTGCCACTGCCAGCGCTGCTAATGACGGTATCTACACAACTAGCAACCATCACACTGCTACAAGTTGAGATTTGCGGCCGTTCAAGGCCCCCAAACTATAAGAATGGTTTGGGTGGCTGATATTAGTTGTTTTTAAAGTATATTTAATTAATAAACAACTGTTGTTCTGCTCATCTTTTAATTGCACAGAACAGTGCCACCATGTGGCAGCTGTCATAAGTGCCGGTGTTGACAATTAAGTGCCGTGTCGAGCACCGGCAATCACCGGCTCAAATTAAGCACTGGGTGAGTGTGTAGCACATGTGTAGTAGTAGGACTCTGAGTGTTGTGAGAGTCTGAGTACTAGGACCATTGGGATTCATTTTGGATGCCCCTAGTTTAGCATGGCAAAAGAAGGAGAATGGGCATAGATTTCCCAGTCAGTAGAAGTGTGTTGCAAGCATTCCTATGACTAGATTGTGGCGATCAGACATTGAATTGAGACGATGAAGACAGGACTACCTTTATAGATTTAAAACAGACCTTGTTTGCAAAGTGCAACTAATTCATTCTTCTGGAGCACTGACATTTGGTAGATGGTAAGGGTGAGGGGTGGCACTGCAGTTTCTGTGGTTCAAGGTGAGGTAGTTGCTAGTTAGGACCTGCCCTTTATTCTGTCCCGGATTACTGCTTCAAGAAGGCTACCTGCAACCAGAGAGCTTATTGTGCTTTTGTTTGATACTCCTGCTTGGCTCTATCACCAAGCACAAAGTCTGTGCCTGAGGAGCATTCAGAAAGTGGCTTTTGAAAGTGAACGACCTTAAATAGTGGATCCACATCCCCTGTCTGGAAAATATGTGCAAAAGTGGCTGCTGCCGATGGCTTGAAAATAAAAGCCACGTTGCCACTGAAGCAGAAGTACGATAGACCATGAAGGCTGCAGCTGCCAAAGTCACATCACTGCTGACGAATCCATCCAGAGGCCACACCTGCTGTGCCTGCATTCTCATCAGCACTTGTAGAGCGCCACAATTGCTGAAATATGCCGTTGCACAGGTCCTTTTTCAAAAGGGAAGCGGCTGCTGGTGCGCCCACAGTGAGGAGCTGCCACTGCAAAGAGTGGAGATGAGAGCTGCTCCTGCCAAGTTGCTAGTGCTGCAACAACCTCCATGTAAGTAAAGCGGGGCATAGCATGCAAGCAGAACAATAAACTAAATCCATACAGAGGAATTTGACATGAGGACTTAAGACATTTTGCTCAACTGAATGTCTGTGGGTTAAATCTGTTGAACTGAGTTGAGTGTCTAGCTATTGGGGTAAATAGAAGTTATCTGCACTGGGCCCTAATTAATACCTATGACCGCATCATACGTTGGACTGGTGGACATTAGCAATCTCCTAGAATAGGGAGAAGGTACAGAGAAAGGATGTAGTGCCTTATTGAAGATTGTAACTGAGATTGCAACCCTATAATTGGGATTCCTATTGAATTGTGTAGTATTTAATTTTGCTGTGAGATTAAAGTACCGTCTTTCACTAAAAGATAAGCATTGGGTTGGTTCTTATGTTATAGGGTCTGTTGGTTGACTGTTGAGTTCTGAGGTCTCGCTCACCCTCATTACCCTTAAGAGTCCAGCACGAAAAGGTTTGTACTTGGCCCAGCTTGCAGAGCTATAGTAGGACAGACATCAGGACACCAGTGGCAAATAACTTCAGACACAAAGGTTGGGGTTCAGTATCCCTTGTCAACCCTGTGCCCCCAAACTGGGTCTAACAGTTGGCGTCAAGCTGTGTAGGATCAGCAAGTTCCATTTCCAGCTGCATTGAACAGAACAATACGTTCAACTTAAACACAGCATTACCTGCACAGTAAAGCGGCAGATACAAAGTTGTTGGGAGTAGGCCTTGACACCCTGTTCTTAAATCAGTTGAAGGATCTGTGTTTGGAGAGATGGTGGTGGGAACTCAGAAACAAGAATAGGGATATTCCTGCAGGTTTTGTTAAGGACCAGCTAGAGAAGCTGGGCGGGTGGAACTCTGGAGAGGGTACCCTGATAGAAACCCAGAGAGTGTGTGCTAAAGTGTTAAGCTTTCTTGGCCCCTTAGCATAGGTTTTCTCGAGACAAACCCCTAAGGGTGTCCCCATATTTGCTTTTTATGGGTTTCCCGAGACATCCCTGAGAAGGATGACGGTAGGGCTTTTTCATGCCTTTAACCATTTGATGGTCACACAGTGACTCAAGGACGAGTGCTGTACCCTGTTTGGGATTTACCTGTCTGACTTGGCAGAAGAGGATCAATCAATCAATCGGGTTTATAAAGCGCGCTACTCACCCGTGAGGGTCTCAAGGCGCTGGGGGGGGGAGGTGGGGGCGGGGTAGGCAGCTCCGGCTCAGTCGAAGAGCAAGGTCTTGAGGTCCTTCCTGAAGATGTGCAGGTTAGGGGAGCGTCTGATGCTGACCGGGAGATCGTTCCAGGTTTTGGCTGCGATGTAGGAGAAGGCCCTTCCTCCTGCTCTGCTTCTGCGGATGCGGGGGGTCTCTGCTAGGGCGAGGTCGGTGGATCGTAGAGGTCTATTGGGTGCGTGGAAACGGACTCTATCATTGAGGTATTTGGGTCCGATGTTGTGGAGGGATTTGTAGGTGTGGGTGAGAAGCTTGTATGTTATTCTCTTCTCGACCGTGAGCCAGTGTAGGTCTCGAAGGTGTTGCTTCATACGTTCGTGCTGTGGGGTCCCGAGGACGAGTCTGGTCGCTGCGTTCTGGATGGTTTGGAGCTTGTGTAGAAGGGTCCTGTTGATGACGGCGTAGAGGGCGTTTCCGTAGTCCAGTCTGCTGGTTATGAGTGCGTGGGTGACGGTTTTTCTGTGTTCGGGGGGGATCCATTTGAAGGTCTTTCGGAGGATGCGGAGGCAGTTGAAGCTGGTGGAGGCGACTGCGTTGATCTGGCGGGTCATGGTGAGAGAGGAGTCCAGGATGATTCCGAGGTTCCGAGCGTGGTCTGTCGGGATGGGAGGACTCCCGAGGGCGGAGGGCCACCATGTGTCGTCCCAGGCGGAGGCCGAGGGTCCCAGGATGAGGACTTCTGTTTTCTCAGTGTTGAGCTTCAGGCAGCTGTCTTTCATCCAGGCCGCGACGTCCCTCATTCCTTCCTGGAAGCTGAGCCTGGCGTCTTCGGGATCCTTCGTGAGGGAGAGGATGAGTTGGGTGTCGTCGGCGTAAGATACTATGTTGAGCCCATGCTGTCTGACGATGGCGGCGAGGGGGGCCATGTAGATGTTGATAGTTCTTCAGGTCCGTAGGGTCGGCCGTGGGCTTCTTCTGGAGGGGCTTGACTTCTGCCTGCTTCCAGTCGTCAGGGAAGGTGCCGGATTGGAGGGAGGCGTTGATGGTCCGTCCTAGTTCGGGGGCGATGGCGGCCTTCTGGTAGTTGTGTGGTGGCAAGGGGTCCGTGGGGGCTCCAGACCGGGTTTTCATCATGGTCGTGGTGATGAGTTCCACCGTGGTGGGGGTCCAGGTGGTGATGGTCGGCTGGTGGTCAGCGGAGGGGGAAGGGGTGGTGAACGGCGTCTGGTCGCTGAAGTGGTCGTAGAGGGTCTTGATCTTCTGATGGAAGTAGGCGCTGAGCTTGTTGCAGCGTTCCTGGGATGGTGTGACGTCTGTGGCCTCGCTGGGGGGTTTGGTGAATTGCTGTATGATGTTGAAGAGTTCTTTGGCGTTCGTTGCAATGGTGTCGATTTTGTTCTTGATGAAGGTCCGTTTGGTGTCCTTTATGAGCTGGTGGTAGTCCTTCAGGGCGCTCCTATGGTTGTTTAGGTCTTCTGTGGTTTTCCGGCTATGCCATATTTTCTCGAGGCGTCTGTGGGTAAGCCTGGCGACTTGGAGTTCGGTGGTGAACCAGGTGGCCTTCAGGGGGCGTTGTTTGGCAGGGTGGCGGAGGGGGGGGGCGATCTTGTCGGCGCATCTGGAGATCCATCGATGGAGTTCTTTGGCTGCGGAGTTGGCGTCGGTCGTGGTGGTGGTGGGGTCTAGGAGGAGGGTGGAGTTGAGGTGTTCCTCTGTGATTTTGCTCCAGTTCCTTCGTGGCGGGCGGGGGGCCGGTTTGGGTGCGGTGGTGGTGTTGAAGGTGAAGTGTACGCAGTGGTTGTCGGTCCAGGGGGGCTGCGTGGTGTGGCTGAAGTGGACGTTTGATCCTCCTGCGAAGATGGGGTCGAGGGTGTGTCCTGCTCTGTGGGTGGAGGTGTTGACGAGCTGCTTCAGTCCGAGGTTGGAGAGGTTGTCGAGGAGGGCGGTGGAGTCGGGGTTGCTGTGGTTGTCGAGGTGGAAATTTAGGTCTCCGAGTAGGATGTAGTCCGTGGAGGTGATGGCATGGGGTTCGACGAGGTCGGTGATTGCTGTTGTGGCCGGGGAGCGGGGTCCCGGGGGTCTATAGGCGAGGGTGCCGTGGAGGGTGGTCCTGGGGGAGGTCTGGATCTGGAAGTGGAGGTGTTCTGTGCTGGAGTGGGGGTAACTCGTGCTGGAGGTGGAGAGTCGGAGGGAGGTCTTGTGCGCGATGGCGAGTCCTCCTCCTGGGCGGTGTGGGCGGTCCTTCCTCTGGATCTTGTAACCGTCGGGGATTGCGGTGGCGATGTCGGGACCGGAGGTGGCGTTGGTCCAGGTTTCCGTGAAGAAGGCGACATCGGGCGCGAGGGTGTTGATCAGGTCCCAGATCTCTATGGCGTGTCTGTGGAGGGAGCGCACGTTGAGGAGGATGCACGTCAGGCCTACGGTGTCCCGGGCGTCCCGTGAGCCTGCGGCGGACGTGGGGGCGCTGTAGATGGTGAAGGAACGTTGGCAGAGTCTGCAGGAGAAAGGTCCGTGGGTGTTGTTCGGTGAGGAGCTCTGGCAGTCCGGGTGTCTTCCGGGGTTGAGAGTGTGGAGGGTGGTGGCGTCATATCGGCGGGGTCCTGTGGAGACAGGGTTCCTGGCGCTGGTCGCTGGAGGGTCGCAGACGGGCTTGCCTTAGGCGCGCCAGCGGCGCGCCAGCGGCGCGACCGCGCAGCGGTCGGCATATGTAGGGGAGGGGAGGAACGCTGAGCTGGGAGGCGGGAAACGGGCGAGGGCAGGGGGGCGGGGCCGCGGGTCAGCAGCGGCGGGACAGGGAGAAGGGAACGGCGAGGGGCCGTGAACAGTGAATACAGAATTAAAAAAACAGTGAATGGCACAGAAAATAATAACACAGTGAAATTCACAATAGCAAAGAAGAGCAAATACAAAAAAATACACAAGGAGGTAACGATTACCGCGATGCGGCACGGAAGGCCGACAGCAGCCTAGAACTCCAGGCTAGGGGCTCAGCGGCAATGTCGGGAGCGGAGGAGCTGCCGGGGAGAGTGCAGGTCTGTGACCGGGGTCAAGGATCCAGAATAGCTTGCAGTGTTCTCTGACAGGCTTAACAAAGGGCTGGTGCCGCATGACTCAAATGTTTTGCACTTCTCCCACGCGGGGTAGGCGTCATCTCTTTATTGCACCACCATTCTAGTGTCAAACGACCTCAAGGGGAGAGGATGTGGCCTACCGGCTAGAGCGGTCGACCTCGAAGCAGGGAACCGGGTTCGAGTCTCAGCAGGGACGCTCAACATCCTGTGATTCTGGGCAAATCACTTAATCTGCCTGTGCTCAACAAAAATGAATGGGTCAGTTTGTAAGGCAACTGGTGCTCCTGTGGTGTAGTTCCTAGGACCCCCCAGGACCTGCACGTTTTGGATGACCTAAACTGAGGGCTTGGTGTGCAGACAGACTCTGGACACCCCCACAGGATGAGTCAGCCGTTAGACATGCTAGCTCTACAGTGCTACTATCACCCCCCTGTATTCTACAGCGGTGTATGTTGTTTCTGGCAACCACTGAAAATGACAACCCTGATTCCTCCGGTATCGTGGAAACAATACGGTATCTTTCTCTCAGTCACTCGTGCTTGCTTTTCTCAGAATATACATAGAATGACGATTGGAACAGTTTCAATAATTATTTTTTGGTCAAGCGTCAGTCTAGTATGAAACATATTAGCTGCGACAATCAGAAGACAGGAGCAGACAAATGTAATTGCTAGTACCAATATCGTAAAAAGTAGATACATTTCTACCATAGTGCTAATAAGATTAATAAAAGCATGGGGCGTGGCTAGCCAGCCAACATGGCGGACTCGAGCTGCTAGAGCTCCGTCAGTGAACCCTCGATTATCCTGCCTAAACCCCATAATCCCCTGCCACCCTAGCACAGCCAGGCCACAAATGTGCAGCTGAACCGCCGTAGCCCATAATCAAGGTCCTATAAAGGCGGAAAAGACACGGCGAGCCATATTGACGGACACCTTAGGGCCTGGCAGCGGCGTAACCACAGGCGGAGAGGCGCCGGAATCCGCAAGCACAGCCCAGAAGCCACGGGCTCGCAACATCAGAGCCACCCAAAGAAGGAACGTTCCATACACTGACGATCGCCACAGGGGTAACACAGCCCCCCACCCAAGACCTGATAAAGTTGCCGCCAAAGCGGAGCGGTGGACACCCGCAGCCCGTGCGCGCCCAGCGAGCTCGCGCCTCTGGGGAAGCTACGGCCCTACATCCCTGACCTCAAAACAAGCCGCCGCTCGCGGAAAGAAGATAGCGCTGCGAGAAAGAGCGCCTGCCCTGCAACAGAACAGAGCACCGCATTAGGTATAAGGTGAGCGGCATCTCCCTACCCCCCTCCCCCCGCTCTCTCGCCTGGCGGCGTGTGATCGGCCAGGCCGGTGTGTAGAAATCTGGGGAGGCCGCGCACACAAGCGGACCGCAGAAACACTGCTGTGAGGCACTAGAGCGACGCAGGCCCACCCCGCACCGGGCTCGGGGGCCGGATCGGGCCCAGACCGCGGTTGCGAGGAAGCAGAGCAAGCGACTCCCCCTACCTGCCCAGCGGCGAGCGTAACTCGCTGGACCGCCAGGAAGAGGCATGAGGCGCCCAGACATATGCAGGCAAGCCCGCAATAGTGGCGCAGGGAGGCTGGGAGACGTCGCAGGCCCACCCCGCTCCGGGCACGGGGGTCGGATCGGGCCCAGGCCGCGGTAGCAAGGGGTAGAGGAAGCACCCAAGGAGACGCTTGCGCGCGCAGAGGGCGCAACTGGCTCTGCATGCCCCGGATCACCACAAAGCGCACTACCTGTCCCAACTGCATAGCGGGGAACATAACGCACTGGGCTGGCAAACAGAGGCCTGAGACACCCGCAAGCACGCAGGCGACTGGGCACAATGCCCGTGAGAGGCAGTGAGGAGATACAGGCCCATCCCGAGCTGCGCTCGGGCCCAGGCCGCGTTCGCAGGGGTGCGGAGCAAGCGATTACCCCTACCTGCCCAGCGGCGATCGTAACTCACTGGACCGCCAGGAAGAGGCCTGAGGCACCCAAACGTACGCAGGCAAGCCCGTAATAGCGCCGCTGGGAGACGGCGCAGGCCCACCTCGCTCCGGGCACGAGGGTCGGATCGGGCCCAGGCCACGGTAGCAAGGGGTAGAGAAAGCGCCCAAGGAGAAGCAGGCGTGCGCAGAGGGCGTGACTGGCCCTGCAGGCCCCGGAGCACCACAAAACACACAACCTGTCCCATCTGCATAGCGGGGAACATAACTCACTGGGCGGGCAAACAGAGGCCCGAGACACCCGAAACCACACAGGCGACCGGGCACAGCGCCCGTGAGAAGCAGTGCGGAGGTACAGGCCCATCCCGCGCTGAGCACGGGGGTCGGATCGGGCCCAGGCCGCGGCAGTGGAAGGCAGAGGAAATACCCAGAGGAACGACGAGCGAGTGCAGAAGGCACTGCCAACCCCGCAGGCCCCACCATAGCATTATCCCTCTTGGCCCTGAGAGCCATTGAGGCCGTGGGTCAATTCGGGCCCAGGCTGCACCCACGTGATGGAGGGCGCAATCTTTAATGTGCCGAGGCGCAGACGTGGAGCCGGTAAGCGTTCCTTTGCCCTCCTCCCCTCACACATACGGGCGACAAAAAACCCAGCAGCACAAGGACAAGCCTTGCCGGAGACAGTGAGGAGTGGGGGACGAAACTGCAGGCACCACAGGAGCGAGCAGGCAACGCAACCACCTGACAGCTTCAAAAGCGATGCGCCCGCCCGCCTGGAAGACAGCGCCCCAGTGGCCATCAAGCCCGAAAGCTCAGTCAGGCCTAGGCTAAGGCCGCGAGGCACAGCAGTTGGAACCCTGCACGCTGCAACAACACACATCGGGTGCGGCTTCCCCGGTGCGACCCTCCTCCGCGTGGCACCCAAATTGATCGCCCACTGGAAGGATAAAAAGAAAGGCCCCCCCACGACACTCCACCAACCCCACATCCCCACATGTGGACGCAACCACACCACAAACACATAGTGAAGATCAGCAAAGACCACAAACCCGCAGTAGAGTGAGTTGTTACCGCGGCAAACGTAATATCGCTGTAACTCCTGTCGGAGCTACGCACCCTGAGACACGGAACCTGCACCTGAGGTAAAGTAAGAGGGTCCCGTACCCGCCCAAGCTGTTATTCACCTGCTGCCGTGAACACGCATCAGTCCTGCAGACCGGGGCGACTACATTCGAGACAACACGCCCCAAGTAATCGGTGTTGCGGCCACGATTTGCTAACGAATGCAGACAGCACAACTAAATCAAATCAAAAGAAGCTTTATTCGGTGTAGTAGTTTACAACCATAAAAGCATATTATAACATAAAAAAATTCAACATTCACATTAAAAAAGATAATAGGATAAAAACAGATTACACAAGAGATATTATAAAACAGAATCCAAGGAGGTAACTTCGATATTATATACACTTATTAAAAACATGACCAAGTTTTTCCATAATTTCATTGTAAAGTGCAGGCAAGATAGGTTAAAAAAATTGTAGTAATGCATAATGTACAAAAACTGCAAAGGATCTCTAAGGTTTAGTTTAAAAAGTCATAAAAACACAAGTTGTTAAAAACAGGCATGGAAAACTTCTCGCGGTGTTATTACATAATTCGAGAAAAACATCATAATCTTATTATGTTACATATTATATAACATTACAGGGGCCAGATAGATAATTCATATATATACACACCATTTTTATGGATAGTTCACATTGTATTTCGGTACTTAATAACCGCCTTTAAAAACAAGGAAGTAATCATAATGATTTGTTCATTTTCCAGCAATTGTAACCTTAAAAGGCTGTTCTGCATTGTCTTAGGCCCCAGCTTCTAAGAGTAGGAATTAGAAACTTTTTTCTTAGTGTAACATAATACTTGCAGAATAAAGTACAGTGCAGAGTTGTTTGAATTGATTTATCGTCACATGGGCAAATGGGCGATCTACTCGACCAATCATTTTTTTCAGGAAACGTGACCAGTCTAAAAAAGACCCACAGCGAAACGAGCCAGAAGCATGCGACAATAGCTACTCTGTACCAATGCCAGGTAAGGTTGTAGGCCTATGCATGTTGTCATCAGGTGGTTATCCATAACTGATTTTTCCCCCTCTCCACAAGCCAACACTTATTCTCTAAATGACTCAGGCAGATATCTTTTAATGCTTTTCTTGTTACCATTTCCATGGAGCTTGGGGAATCAAAGTATTCTGGGTGGCCAATTTCATATGTAAGTCTTTTTATATAATTAATCCATGGGATCTTAGCCACCCTGTCTAATTTAAGGCAGTCTAAAATTACGTCTCTATTAAAACCAGTCTCCTCCGATACCCAAACCTTATGCCATAGCAGTAAAGGATTAGTTTTAATAGTATCAGAAATATAAGGAAGACCAAGTTCCCTATGACAGCTAAAAGTGGCAGTAGTACTGGGGACAGCTAGCAAGTAACGGACAAAAGTATTTTCAAGACATTGGATTTGTTCTACTTCCTCAATGCACCAAATGCCTGCTCCATATGTCCCTGTTGTAATACATTTAGATTTGTAAATTGCCAGCAACTCTGGGACAGGTCTACCACCTAATTTCTTAGCAAAGTTGACAACTGCTCCTATGGCTCTTGAAAAATTCAGTTTTCTAGCCTTCATGGCTGTTTTCCATGAACCCTTTCTGTCGAAGTTTATGCCGAAGTATGAAAAAGTATCCGTACTTTCTACTTTTTTGCTATCAATAAAAATGTCACATGTCTTTTTTTTGTTTGTACCACAACTCATGGTGTATGTTTTAGTGGTATTTACCCTTAGGCCCCTGTCTTTCATGTAAGCGACAAAAAGGCTAACAGACCTCTGTAACCCTAATTGCGTCCGTGCCATTATTACCGCGTCATCCGCGTACAATAGGATGGGGACAGGGGTTCCCTTTATAATGGGGTAGTCACATTGATATCCGCTCAGATATTGTCCTAAACTATTAATATAGAGTGAGAAAAGGAGAGGGGCAGAGTATACATCCCTGCCTCACTCCTTTCCTTATGGAGAACTTTGTTGAGCACTCCCGTGTTTCCCATATCGGACCCCTTGCCCCAGCCTCCCTGTACAACTCCTTGATAAAGGTTAACAGCGGTGGGTCAACCTTTAATTCTTCCAAGATACTCCACAATTTGTTATGTCTAACACAGTCGAAGGCGGAACTTAGGTCCACAAACGTTAAGTAAAGTTTACCCTGTTTTGCTTTTGTGTACTTGTCTATAATTAATGATAGATTAAGTCCCTGTTCAGTTGTGCCTAACCCTACACGGAAACCGTATTGGAGCTTTGATAAGACTCGCATATCTTCCACCCATACCTGTAACTTATTTAAAATCACTCTCCCTGCAAGTTTCATAAAAGTATCCAATAAGGAGATAGGGCGATAGCAGTTGGGTTCATTTCTATCCCCCTTTTTAAATATGGGGATCACAATAGCATCAGTCCAAGTAGTCCAAGTAGGTATAAACCTATAGTGATTACAGCTGTTAAGCACATTTCTTAAAAGTGGGGCCCACAAATCGATGTTAGATTTATAGATATCCACCGGGACGCCGTCCGGGCCCGGTGCTTTCCCTGGGGCACTTTCCTTTATTGCTCTGATAACCTCCTCAAGAGAGATATCAATATCTATGGGAAAGGGTCCACAATCGTTGTTTTCTTTCGTGGAGATTGTGGTGACAGGCTCATCATTATAAAACCCCATTAAAAATTCTACCCACTTGTCTCCTGTAATAGCCATATCTATAACATCAGTCTCTCTCTTCATAAAGAAAGGAGCATTGACCGCTTTCCAAAAACCGATGTTATCTTTATTTATACAGGCCTGATGTAAAGCCTCCCATGCTTCCCTTTTTAATTGTGCTTTTCGTTTCCTAAGGGCTAGTCGATATAGGGTTCTAGCCTGTCTTACTTTTTCATCACATCTAGGGTTACTGGCCCGTGTATTTTTCAGGAGAGTATGCATCTTCGTACATTCTTTATCGAACCAGCCCTGAGTATTACGCACTGTGTCATGCTTTTCCCTTGTTAATAAATTCCGAGCCTCATCTGTGATTTTAAGAAAGGCATAAAACATTTCCTCATCATCCCTGTCCTGAGAAAGACATATATCTATTTCCTTCGAAGTTTTTTTGATTAATCGTTGAAGGAATACTCCGGAATCTACCTTTGCCCACTTTATGGTGTACCCATTGGTACTGGCAAGATGAATATCAGAATTATATAATACATTCCTTTTGGTTCTTTTCGTCATACCTCTTACTGAAAGATTTAAGGAAATTGGATAGTGGTCACTCATTAAAATATCAAGGGTGTTACAAGTGGTTACATTACCCGAGTACCTCTTGGATAATAACACAAAATCGATGGTGGAATTACAACCCCTGCCATTAAAAGTCGGAAGAAAGGGTATAGGGGGTAAACACAGATCGTTTGCATACCCTAGATCAAATTGGAAAACCATTTCATTTAATAAATCCTTGAATGCGGGTGTTGTGTACCCTAATGTGCATAGGGTCTCCCCTCTGAGGTGATAGATCTAAACTTTGAGTTAGTCAATCTAATTCCTCCAACGAGGTTAGTGGTTCAAAACGATTACGGAGTGGGATGTTTCCTCGAGTTAAGGATTGTATATGGGAGTCCCCTGCAGATTTACTACATTCAGACCTCCATATGAGTGGATGTGGTAGATAAAAAGCTCCTAACGGCAATACATTAATTTCGTCATGATCGTAGGAGGCATTCCCTACCTTAGTTAAGATAGCACAGACTAACATGGGGTCACTAAACGTCAGGGCTATACAATCTCCCCGGAGTACTTTACGTTCTTTACCCAACCAAGCAACTCTTCTTACCATTTTAAAGTTTTTAAATAATGCATCACGAAAACCGGTATGGTTTCCCAGCCAATGGAGTGACTTATTACGAAGTTCACTCCAAGATTCATGTTCTGAAGTCGAGAGGGTAGGGACGTTGGCCAGAATTACCACGTACGGCGTGGCTGCCGAAGGCAAGTCGATTATGGGATGGGTGGTTTTGATCATGCTTTAAGCTACCGGGAATTGTCCCCAAGCTATTTTCAGAAATAACATTATCTGCCATAAGCCTATTTTGTCTTTTTTTAAGGTTTGATTCTACCATACCTGGCATAGGTCTGTGTGATGGGGGTCTAGTAGTAGTGTCATCCACTGGTGTAATCAGAGTAGATGTTTGACCCATGCCAATAGGCCCATTTAAATGTGGACCTGTCTGTGTGATCAGTTTTTTGTTGTCGTTACTTTTCCCCATTAAGTGTCCCTCCAGGTTTACAACTCTCTCAGACAGTTTTTCCAAGGCTCCCACCATGTAAGTGTGCATTGCATCTATACTTTTGGATATGTTTTCCAACGCCAATGTTTGGGCCTCCATTTGGGCAGCACTTGTATGTTTTTACTGATAGCAGTGTTTTTACGTGTAAATGGTTTTAGTAATAGCTGTTTGCCCGGGGTTTTCCTTTTCTTACTTTGTGTATTTTTTTGCTGCTTCACTGGGGTTTGCCCCACCCTTTTCTGTAGTTGGGATCCCTCCGAGTTTCCTGGATTTTTACTACGCTTGGGGGGAGGGGGGGGGGGGTCGTGAGTCCTCTGTTGAGTCATTCACATCACTCTCACGTATGTGGTCCGAGATTTCAAAAATGCAGCCATTAGGGGCGCCCTGTATTGTATGGTTCTCATTTGGGGGAATTGGAGCACAGCCCTGTCCTCGTTTAGATAGAGACTCCTCTACCGAATTAATCTGTTCTTCGATAGCCCCCATTGCCCCGGAGATAAAGCTCAACAATGACGTTTGTCCTGGTGCATTTGCTATGTTAGCTGCATGGCGCACCTTTCTTTTAGGCATTATTATTCTTTAGTTATACACATGCAAATCAACAGACTTACTTAAACAGGTAGTCCTCGGACCCAGATCACACCCGCTCTAAGGGGCTTAGTGGGGTGGCCCAGCCCGGCCTCCGACGGACCCGGACGGGCACAGACGGGTCCGCCCTTGGTCCGGGCTTTGTCCGGGCGCTGCTCGCGCGCGTCCCGCGCTGCGGGTGTCACGCTGGGGCTTTGTAGGCGCCTCCTGGCGCTGGGGCGATGACAGGTACAGCAAGGGAGTCTGGGAAGTGTAGTCCAGCACACTCCCGCTCCCGTGATGGTCTCCCGGCTCGTGATGGACTTGGCCCCCTCCTCCGACCTCCTTCGCAGTGGATGGGCTTCCCACGCTGCGGGTGTCACGCTGGGGCTTTGTAGGCGCCTCCTGGCGCTGGGGCGATGACAGGTACAGCAAGGGAGTCTGGGAAGTGTAGTCCAGCACACTCCCGCTCCCGTGATGGTCTCCCGGCTCGTGATGGACTTGGCCCCCTCCTCCGACCTCCTTCGCAGTGGATGGGCTTCCCATGCTGCGGGTGTCACGCTGGGGCTTTGTAGGCGCCTCCTGGCGCTGGGGCGATGACAGGTGCAGCAAGGGAGTCTGGGAAGTGTAGTCCAGCACACTCCCGCTCCCGTGATGGTCTCCCGGCTCTTGATGGACTTGGCCCCCTCCTCCGACCTCCTTCGCAGTGGACAGCACAACTAGCAATGGGCCGCCTACGCACAAACACGCAACAGCTCAATGCATGTAACGGCAACTCGGAGCTGGTAACCGCGGAAGGCGTAAGCACAGCAGACACACCACACGTGGCACTCGCCACCAAGTTGTGCTGGCGGCGGTGGAGAAGATGGGATCTGCCCTAGACCAAACCCGCTCCTCGTTGGAGTCAAAAGATCGACAAAGTCACCTCGGATTTCACCCTGTTGCGAGCGGATCATCACAAACTAAGGGACAAAGTGCGCCTACAAGAGAAATCACTCACAGAGCTGAATCCCATTACGCAAAGTCACACCGCAGCCCTACAAGACCTCATAGACCGCGTACATGAGCTGGAAGATAAAGTGGAGGATGCAGAAGGCCGCTCACGCCAAAATACGTAGTAGGACTCCAGGAGGGAGAAGAAGGACATAACCCTGAAGAGTACGCCGAGCGCTGGATCAGAGAACTACTTCCTACTGGTGCACTATCGCCCCAATTCGTGATTGAGAGAGCACACCGAGTGCCTGCGCATAAACCCCCACCGGGGGCTCGCCCACACCCATTTCTATTTAAAGTCCTCAACTACAGAGACAGGGATATGATCCTGCGAGAAACCCGCAAGTTGACAGACATAAAAATAGGCAACAGTCAAGTCATGATATTTCCTGACTACACAGCGCAAGTACAGCGGCGCAGGGGCGCATATGCCGCAGTAAAACGACAACTGCGCGATCTCGATCTCAACTACTCACTTCTGTTCCCTGCCAAGCTACAAGTGGTCGCAAAAGGCGGGGTGCACTTCTTCGATTCGCCCTCCGAAGTCTGGGACTGGCTGGAAGAATCGGGATTATGGACAGCACCCAGGCCACACATGGAAGAAGTGCAGAGGAAATCTAACCGAAGACGACGTCAACGAGGCGGACGCAACAGGCCCCTAGCAGACACTACCGCAACTTTCACTGCCCCCAACTTAGAACAGAGAAGAATGGAGAGGCAGGAGGCAATACATGTGGCTGCAACACTTGGAACCGCGGCGCAACACCCTGATCGACACCCAAGCCCTACCAGATCCTCCGATACCAGCGCCTCCACACCCTCCAGGATTGATGACCCCGAAGAATACCAACTATCAGATGTCACACCGCAGACGGCGGATGGCATCATATGACTCTCTGTGAACTGTTGTACCCTATAGAAATCAGCAAACGCAAGTACCTGCCAGCCTGGCAAATTATCATGTTGCAATTAATATGTTGCCCACACATCTGCTTAAAAAACAGCGCCGCCCCACGCACAGCCGCAAACAATGCTTGCCAGTTACCGCGATTGAGGGCACATGCAACACATACGCACTCCTGGCGCGACGGATTGGCTGAGAGGTCATGCAACCAGATCACAACACCGAGGGACGAAACAACCCCATCTAGTCACACGCCACACACACTCATACCGTATGTCATACTGGCACAGTTATTGCCATAAGTTGGGCACCCTAGTTTGTACGAGCATCCTATTGGAACTCGCCCTTGATAGTTATGCACGGTCTTGTTCACACTCGTGCCTTGTTTTTAATGTTACTGACTTGGAGCACACCCATACACGCCATGAACTGCCACACCTTGCCCCCCCCACACCACCCTGGCCAGCTCAACAACGAGACATGGTACAGGTCAACGTAGTTACTTGGAACGTGCGCGGTATGCACACACCATCACGTAGATACTCAATATACGCCTACTTGCAGCGCAGGTCTACTGGTATCGTGCTACTCCAAGAGACGCACATGACTCCAAGAGACGCACATGTCCCAAACGGAATTAAAGCGACTGCGCAATAGCTGGAGAGGTCAAGTGTACGGCACGACCTACTCGGCCCATGCGCGGGGTGTCTTTATCTGGGTGAGAGCTGGTATCCCATTCATAAGTGAAGACGTATTGATTGATCCTGAAGGCAGATACACATTAGTTAGTGGGCGACTCAATGGCCAACTGATGCTGACGGTTCCATCTATGCCCCGAACGTAAGTCAGCCCTCCTTTTTAGATAACCTAACTAGGGTGTTAACTAAATGGAATGGAATTCCCTGGCTCCTTAGAGGGGACTTTAATTCCGTGCTTAACACAGACTTAGACACGTCGTTTCCGCCCCTAACCAAAACCACAGCAACATCCAATGCGGAGGCCCTCTCAGACTGGCTCACTCACTGTGCGCTACTAGATATATGGCGCTCCCTCAACCCTGACACCTGGGTCTACTCCTACTACTCCGCGTTACATGGATTACATGTACGCCTAGATCGAATAGTAGGGTCCCCTGCACTACTTCCCCTAGTTCGGCAGATAGAATATCTAGGCCGGACACACTCCGACCATAACCCCCAGGCGCTGCAACTCACCTGGGCACCTGAGTGCCCCCCAGCCCCCACATGGAGACTTCAAACTGCAGCACTAGAAGACCCAGCATTCCGCCCCCACTCCTTACACTCTGACTACTCTTCCTGCTATCTCTCATGAGATTCTGTCTGAGTTATGCAGCAAAGTCAAGTCTGGCTCCCCATCCGATCCTCTCAAGCCGGCCGATGCGTTGAAAATCTTACCTGTGCTCATTTCTCCTTTGAGCCATGTGATCAATTTATCTCTCTCTACGGCTGTCGTGCCGAGTACTTGGAAACACGCTAAAGTGGTTCCCCTGCTAAAAGCCTAACATGGATGCGGCCAAACTGGAGAGCTTCCGCCCCATCTCCCTCCTGCCCTGGGTCTCTAAACTTTCTGAGGTCTATGTCAATTCCATCTTGACTGGGTATCTGGAGGAAAATAACATACTAGACCCCTCTCAGAATGGTTTCCGTGCGGGTCATAGTACGGAATCCGCTCTTCTTGCTGTTACCGAACATCTGAGATGGGCCTTAGATGAGGGCCGCATGTCGGCACTGATTTTGCTCGATCTCAGTGCTGCGTTTGATACGGTCTCCCATCAGATCCTGTTGAGGCGTTTGGAGGAGGCGGGGATAACAAGCTCCGCCCTGGATTGGTTTGCTTCCTTTCTCTCTAGAAGGACCTTCCAGGTCACCGCTCCCCCTTTTACCTCTAGAGTTATTGCTATCAAGCAGGATGTACCGCAGGGCTCTGCTTTGAGCCCTACCCTTTTTAATTTGTACGTTCAACCACTGGCAAGAGTGGCCAAGAACAGAGGGCTTACGATAGTGTCGTATGCAGACGACACTCAGTTGGTGGTCACACTCTCCGATGACATTACCCGGGACGCTTGTAAGTTTCGTAGCGATCTTGAGGCCATTTCGGAGTGGATGACTGCCAACTGTCTCCAGCTCAACGCCAGCAAGTCTGAAGTACTGCTGGTGGGGAGAGATGCAGAGCTGTGGAGTGAGCACTGGTGGCCTGCCACGATGGGGTCAGCGCCTGTTCCCCAAACAGGTTGTAAAAAACCTAGGGTTTTGGATAGACACTGCTCTCTGTTTTCGAACCCAAACCATGAAGGTGGCAGGGACTTGTTTTGGGCTATTGCGAGGGCTCAAACCCCTGTTGGGTTTTTGATCCCCCTATCAGGCAGGTTATCATTCAGGCCTTGATTCTGTCAAGACTGGACTACGCCAGTTCCCTCTACTTGGGGGTCAACCAGTCTGAGATTGTCAGATTACAAAGGGTTCAGAATGCAGCGGCTCGTGCCCTCCTTGGTTTGCCGAGGAGGTGTTCTACCTCTAATACCATTCGCCGCCTCCATTGGCTGCCTGTGGCTAGCGTTCCAGAGTTCAAGGCCCTCTGCATTACTTTTAAAATTCTTAATTCTTCATCTCCTTGCATCTTGACTAATCTTCATACCTTCTATATCCCCTCCCGCCAACTTCGTTCTATGGGACAGAATCTTGTGGCTGTCCCTAGGGTCCAGGAGGACGCGCGCTGGTGGGCGCTCCTTTCGTGTGCTGGCCTCGAAGCTCTGGAATGCGCTCCCCATCTCCATTCGCAGTTTAAAGTCCTACCTGCCTTTCCGGAAAGCTGTGAAAACATACCTCTTCCCTCCGCTATAAGCTGTCTCGTCTTGTGATTTGCTTTGTAGTTTTCTGCGCTCAGCGCCGGGACGCCCCTTTGCTGGGGCAGCCGTGCGCTCTATAAAAATTTATAACATAACATAACTAGGAACAGCGCTCCTCGAATATTTTGAGGTCAACGAAGGCACAGTAGGAGATACACTAGTGGAGTGGGAAGCTTTTAAGGTCGCAATGAGGGAACACTGCTTGGGAGCAACCTGGAACATACGTAGACAGCTGTCCGCTGCCCTCAGTAAAATAGAAACACAGCTTCTGCGATATGAAACAGATGGGGAGGGCGAGGGGAGAAACACGCATTGCCTAGGGACACTGCGCGCAGAGCATGCTGAGCTGATAGAACACCTACGCTGTCACAACTACACCGCGCATACGGCCCGCACTCACGCCACCGCTGATCGGGCGGGCCGACTCCTGGCCTGGCTAATTCGTGAGGAACAAGCCGGCAAGCCGATAGGCGCACTGCGCACTAACACAGGGCTCCTGCTACACACGCAACGTGACATCCACACAGCTATGACACAGCACTACACCCGGCTGTATCAATCCCAAGGCTGCTGCGATATACATGCCCTAACAGCCTTTCTAGACCGCATACAACTACCCGAGGCGACACCGACACATAATGAGACGCTAAACGAGCCGGTCTCACCAGAGGAGATTAAGGAGGCAATATAGTCCCTGGCCACGGGAAAGACTCAAGGACCGGACGGGCTCCTGGCGGAGTACTAGAATGCGTACCAAGTATAGCTAGCGAAGCGGTTACACGCCCTCTATGCAGCCGCAGTAGAAGCAGGACAACTCCCTCCTTCCCTGCATGAAGCACACTTGATATCCCTGCTCAAACCCGATAGAGATCCCACGGACATGAGCTCCTATAGGCCTCTCGCCCTACTTAACACCGACCATAAATTATTAGCAAAAGTCCTTGCAGACAGACTTGCACAAGTGGTCCCCACCCTGGTCCATGCAGACCAAACGGCTTTGGGCCATCTCGTAACACCTCACTCAACCTACGCCACTTGTTTCGGGTCGCAACCTATTCCACAAGCACATGGGCAAGGGCGGGCTACCTCATACTCGATCTTGAGAAGGCCTTCGACTCCCTAGAATGAGACTATTTGTTCGCAACCATCGAAAAATACAAACTAGGCCTCGCTTTCCTAAAGTTGACCTGTCTGCTTTACACGAATCCGGTTGTAAGAGTGAAATTGGGCCCGTACGCATCGGACATAGTCCCAGTACGACGAGGGACACGGCAGGACTGCCCGCTGTCCCCCCTCCTCTTTGCGCTTGCGATGGAGCCGCTTGCGGAGTCGATCAGGACACAATTAAATGACGGCATTCCGCTAGGCGATGGCACCCACAAGGTGTCATTATACGCAGACGACCTGCTGGTCTATCTAAGGGACATAAATGACGTGCCGGGACAACTGGCCCAGATCCTACGGGAATGTGTGGCCATATCAGGGCTGAAGGTGAATGTAGGCAAATCTAAATTATATGCCTTCAGCGAAGGAAACCATGACCTGGGCCTTGTACTTAATGGGGAGAGGGTGCAGCGGAGTGCAGACACATTCCGGTACTTAGGCATACGAATATATTGCCAACCGCCGGATCTATTCGATGGCAACCTAGGCAGGGCGCTAACAGCCATCAGGTCCCAGATGCAATTCTGGAGCACACTCCTGCTGGTGTTTTTGCATTTGTCACCCCGAGTGGGACGGGTATGCCCAGACGTGGGTCCCGTGCTCTCCATGCCACTGGAATCAAGCTATCCTGGCTGAAGAGGGTGAAACCCCGAAACCGGTCCTAGGATGCTTGTTTCCAGTCCAGGGAGGACCTGGCTTGGCAGTTCGGGCTGGACTGTTCCCATGAGGCACAGGGTCAAGACTGATTTGCATATGGCTGGGTTCAAGCTGGAATGGCATGGTGAGCAAAAAAACGATGGATTTAGGCCCAGATCTCTGTACTGGGGTGAATGTATGACATTGTTCTGCATTCTGTCCATCAACTGTTGTTTTTGCATTTGTAACAGGCGGAGTAGCACTCGTGAAAATGGTGGCCCTGCCGAGATTCCTTTATTACTTTGCTAACTTGCCCATATATATACCCAACCCCTTCTTCACCACTCTAGAGAAGATGGCTAGAGACTTCATATGGGGTTCCGGTCGACACAGGGTGGCAGCGAAGAAATTATATTTGCCCACGGACCAAGGAGGCCTAGCAGCACCGTGTTTCGAACACTACTACCTGGCAGCCCAACTCCAATGGGTCGCCAGATGGAAGGCAGACCGCCAACGCGAAGACACTGCGACTGCGTGCCCACCATATACGCTACCCCAGCTCCTCAGGCTCTTCCACCCTGGCGCAAAGGCACGACCCCCAGAACCCCTGATACTGAACGTGGCATACAGATGCTACCAAAGGAACCTCTACATAACCCGACGCATAATGCCCTACGGCCCCGCTCTCCCTTTAGAAGGCATCCCTAGAGGTCAGTCCACGCTCACAGCCGTCGAGTTACAACACTGGCACGAAGCAGGCATACAATCCTTGGGAAACCTATATTGCGACGGCTCGCTTGTCCTCTACGCAACACTGATAGAAGATGAAGGGCTCCCCACAGGTCAATTCCTCCTGCATCGTTCACTGGTAGCTACGCTCTCGGTGAAATGGGGCGATCTTACTACCGAGCCACAAACACTTCTCACCATACAATACCTACACGTTATGGGACATAGCAGACACCTTACGCAGTGGTTCGCAGCCTCACTAAGGTAGCACGCAGCGATCAGTCTAGACCCCCTCCGGTACAAGTGGGAACATGATCTGGGCCGGCAATTCCCAGACACAGAATGGGCGCAGGTGCTTGCCAGTCCCGTGAAGATTCCCAGAAACATGAGATTCAGGCAAATACAGTACTACATTACTCAGAGAGCGTATTTCACGCCTGCCAAAATCAACAGATATTTCAACCGTGCTGACTCTGCCTGTCCCAGATGCGCCACCCTTGATGCTGATCTCATACATATGCTCTGGAGCTGCGCCAGCATCAGCGCATATTGGAGGGAGGTACCGGATGCACTCCATAACTGCACCGAGCGAGACATACCCTTTGATTGGCCGACATACCTGTTACACAAATTCCGCAGAACACGTAACACTAAGGTAACCTCCAGATTCCTAGACCTAGGCATAGTGGCAGCCAAAAGGTTAATCACCAGAATATGGAAGGCGACTGACCCCCGTGCATACAAGCATGGAGGCATTCCACACTTGCATGGGCCAGAGCAGAAAGTATAGCGATCCGACGTGAAGAAACCATGGGCCTAAGGAAAATACCGATATCCGCACACTGGGACGCAATCCTGACAGCGCTACAACAGAGCCCAAACCTGCCAGACTCGACCCCACAAGCGACCAACCCGGCCCTGTGACACCGCGCAGACGACCCATACTTCCATACTAACTAAAGGCACTCAGCCTGTGACCAATTAATACACAGCCACGCTCCGGCACGCGCTCTCACCAAGGGCCAAGTAGCAGGGCAGCAGGCAAGGGTAGAATTGGCTATACACACACACAGACAGATAAATGGGATTCTCCAACTCCGCTCCTAGTTTTATGTTCTCTTCCCCCAGTTATCAATTGCACTACTCAATGTGGTCACCTAAAAAGTACCAGCCTTCACTTGTTACTCGTCACACGATAGAACAAAGGTAGTCCAGATGTATCTGATGTATACTACGTGTCTTCTCATGCGCAACTCTTGGGCGCCACCACACAGTAATACCCACTGTATAAGCAATTGTGACGCTGTAACTGCTAAAAAGTGTATATGATGTAGCAAGGTTGATAATACTGAACACTAATGTATGATGTGCCAATTGCTGTTGTTATAAATGAAAAAACAAAAATATATTTAAAAAAAAGAAAATAAGATGAATAAAAGCATATTATATAAAACAATAGCATTTGCGTACTCCTACGATGCGTAGCCTACCTAAATGTACCTAGCCTAGGTATGTGGGTGAAGCCTTTGTATGTAAATGTCAGGATAGATCCTAATGGAGCCAAGAATCCCCCGGGGAAGTTCTAACCCCTCGCCTGATGGTTCTGAATGAAGGACCCCGTCTCTGCGTCGAGGATGGCACCCCGCAAGGGATGTCAGATCTCTGCTTGTCCAAGGATCAGCCTGCAGAGTCTCGGTCCAGCCTGGAAGGAATTCTCCTCTGTCTGTAAGGGGGAGTGAGGGTCTTTTATACTAAAGTGGTCACTCCAGGGTTTTTCCAGAATAGATATGTTTTTAAAACATTCACTAATCCTTTGCTAATCCTTTTCTAAACAAAAACACTCATGCACAGATGGCTGTTGGCCATGGATGAAAAAAGTGGTGACCCTTATACAGACTAAATCTACCGTGCCTGGGGACATGTTTATGTACGTCAGGTACAGGGATTAAGATAGGATACCGAGAGCCTGGTTGTCGAAGAGACAGAAGTAAGCTACTAGGTAAAAGGTCACCTGTGTTTAGGACCGTTATGTCGTGTGGATGGGACACAATGTATGTAATCGGTATGTACATGATGGGACTATCCTAAAGAACATGACACGCACGCTCATCAAAAGGTCAACAAGGTCAGCTAGGTAATGATAGCAAAGCTAAAAAAACACAATCATATATATTAAAATATACGAAAAAGCACTTAAAAAGTTATTTAAAAAATGTCCTTAAAAGCAAGGTCTATAGTGAAAGCCTTCTTCTCTAAAAAGCGTTCATAAAAGGTCCTTTATATGTTTGTTATTGTTTTTCTGAGCACCTTGAAAGCCACTATGTTCAGATAGAGCAGAGAAGAAAAACTAAGTCAGTTCGACCTTCAATTTGATACATGTTTAAAAAGTTGCCAAACGGTTCCCAGCACAGGAGAGGCCAGATTGTTTAAGAATCCTGCGCTGAACACTCAACATCACTGAACATTTCATCCGCAGGAGGCAGTCCTTCTAGCACCTCCAGTATGATATCAAGTGAGCATAGGTGTTCATCACTTGTTCCCACCGCAGCCGTCGGGGAAGAATCAGATGCCTTTGTGCCTGAGACTGATTCCTGCACACCCGTGGTGGAGCCGATCTCCGTTCCAACAGGAGCTGAAGCGTCCCATGGAGGCTCTAGGAACGGCATCATCAAAATGGAAATACGCTGTGGACAACTGTGCACATGGGCCCGCAAAGGCACCAGGAGCATGTCTGTGTCCGGCGGCGCAACCGATGGAAGTGTCAGACAGCGGTCCAACACGCGTCCGAATCCGCAAAAGAGGCAGCGGAATACTGACAGGATGCAGTCAAGCCAGGCCGGTCTGAAAGACGGGAACCAATGCTCACTCAGCTCTCGTAGCCGAGGTATACCCACGAAGAACACCAATCGCTCACGACAATGTCGCTCCAGTAGAGTTCTCTCCATGTCTCGAGTGATGTTGACATCCATTGCGAAGCAATAGGATTAAAATTAGGATACCCGCCACTGAAAGCAGGACCAAAGGAAGTACTCCAAAAACGCTTCCAAGTACGGAGTGTATGAATGATGGAATCACTCCGAAAATGGTTTGAAAGGTGGTTAACAGACCTGATCCAATGCTCTTAAATAAGTGTACCATCCCCCGTTTATCAGACATGTTAAAGATACGATGGACCATTTCTCCGAAATGGAGAGGGAAGTTTGTTCGGACCAGAGCCTGCATCTCTGCCGGGGACCTTGCCACTTGGAGATCGAAGTTCTCTCGGGCTGAAGTTAAGGCCACATTTTGCTGAAACAGCATGGCTTTCAGTCTGCTCAGAGAATCAAACCCTATGTTGGATACATTCAGTGAAGGCCACAGTGGTGCCTCCCTATCTGTGCGAGCTGGGGGAAACAATACTTGCTTACAACAAACAACCCTGGAGTTGACGGTCACTAGATAAGCAATGCCGGGTGTCATACCACAGCAGCCTTGGTCATTCAGCATCAAGAAACTGCCATTGGAAAGTAACTCAATACACCATCTATAATGAGGTTTGGAAAGTCTCTCAACAGGAAGCTACAGTAAAATGCTTCCAAAAACGGAGTGTATAAAGTTTGGTATAACTCAGAGGACCGTCTGAAAGGTGCTTAACAGTCCGGAACCTATGGTCTTAAATAGGTGTACAATACCCGTCGTATCGGACATGTTAAAAATACGACTTACCATTTCTGTGAAATGGAAAGGGCAGTTTGTACGTATAAGTGCCTGTATCTCAGCAGAGGATCTTGCGATCTGGAGATCAAAAGTCTCCCCGGCGGAGGTTAAGGGCACGGTTCGTTGTAAAAGCATGGCTTTCATTCTGCTCAGAGTATCAAACCGTATAAAGGAAACATTTAGCGAAGGCCATAACGGCGCCTCCCTGACTATATGTGTTGGTGGAAACAATACTTGCATACAGCAAGTAACCCTGGAGCTCACGGTGACTAGATATGCGATGCCCGGAAGCATCCCACAACAACCTTGATCATTCAGCATCAAGTAACTCCCATTCGAGAGAAGCCTGAACACCGGATTAATCACAGCTGCCAGGGTACCCCTCAAGTGACAGGACAAGTTCGCAACAGACCCATTACAAGCCCCGTGTAGCATAATATCCTGGCATATGAGAGATCCACTTAAAGCGTTCTCGCAGTTAGTTCCGCTTAGAAACACTTCCAGATCCCCACTCCTGCATCAAAATCTGTATGGTAAATCCCAGGATTCCCTGATGAATTCCTTACCGATCTTTTCATATCTGCCTGCCTGTTGTTCTAGGCAATATTGAAACTGGAAAGTTGCGACCGGTAATGTTATATGGCCGTGGACTAACCATTCTGTGGACGGTGACTCAGCCACAGTAAAGGGTAACCTATCCAGTTTCTCAATACGCAGCATTGTATATTTTGCTCCCCTCTGTGCCGTTTTCATCTGTTTTTCTGTTAGATTGTATGCAGAAAATAATGACGTAATGTTGATAAAACGCCAAGGCACATAACCGGCGCGCAGTGACTGCAGCGTCCAGGTTAGCAAAATAATAGAACGTAACTGCGACTGTCTGTGTTGCAACATGGACAAATCCTGTTCTATTACATCGATAGCAGAAGATACAATGTTGCCTAGTGAATATATCCTGGATGTTAATGTAGTCATACCATTGTCAACTACGGCTAACGCCTTTTCTAGGTTAACTCTATCTATTTCTCTTAATCTCTCTGCAGCTTCTTGTTGAGAGATTTTCCAGAGTTCGTTATAGACAGCATACAAAAAGCGCTTCTGACGTGGTTTCCTGGAACCTAATAAAAAATCCCGTAGGTCCACATCCTCTGAGATTAAGGACAAGTGTTGTTTCACCTGGGGTAGTGTTGAGGTCTTTAGCCAATCAAGGCACAACTTCCCAACACTGTATGATGTCACTACCCACGGATGTTCTCGTACATAACGTGGGTCTGGTCTGTGGATACTAAACCATTCGGTGGTACCCCTGAATCTTTCCCGACATCTGTTTGTGTCAGTAGGCCAATTCAACCATCCTTTCCAATTGGGGACTGATCTATTGTATTGCAATATGTTATCCAACTTAGCCCCTCTTTCTGATGTAAAATTCCCCTTGGTGTTTAAAGGTGTTGGAATTTGAGGTGTGTTCAAGTCCTTATTCTTGGCTATTCCAAGACAGGAAGTCTGTTGCACAGTGTCATTCAGAAAAATCATCTGCTGTGGAATGAGGCATGCTCTAAACAGCGCTTCTGTCCCCTGGACCTGCCAGTCCCTAGAACCCCAGATTGATTTCAAGTCTACAGTGTCCATCCATAAGTCAAAACCCTGTTCAGAGAGCTGGGTGATAAAGGAAGCAGAGTAAATCTGTTTGGTGTTTGTTAACATATTTTTCTGTGCAGATAATGGTGCAACCTTATAGTAGTACGAGGTTGGGTCAGAAGTGTTAAACCCTGAAAAATATGAGAATTTCTGTGCAAATGTTTTTGAACTACTTTTCGGTGGTGTAGGGCAATGTTTCCACTGGTGGTATGTGTAAACATTTCTGGGATTGCTAGATTTATGCAAGAAATGATGACCATAATGTTGGTAACAATACATTTTGTCAAAATCTGATCTATCCTCTAACATTTCAGTGCTAGAAAATGCGGCAGATTGTTCTAAATCGGACAATAAGTTATTAACAGTTTCAAAATCCCAATCATCAGAAAATGTACTGGAGGTAATGATGTCGTTCAATGAAATTTTAAACAAATGTGGAATTTTTAAAAGCTTGGTCGGTCCAAATATATCAAAATTTACTTTGTCCCACACTATACCATCCGGTATAGGAACTGCTGAAATGTTCACGAAGGACAAGTCTCTTTGTTCAAGATGAGATGAAACATGAGGTTTTAAAATTAAGTTTACTTTTGACGTTGCAGAGCTCTGTTGAAGATAAGTTCCATTGATGAGCAAGTGGAAAGTTATTACTAATCCTAACCAGAAAAGAAAAAAGAAAATACCGGTGATTATCCAAAGTTCTAGCCAAGGTGATACTAAATAAGTTTTTCTAAGAAAGTTAAAAAAGTCTTTAATCCGTTGTTTGCGAGAAATTTGGGCTGGCGTCGTTTCAGGTTCACTTGGATCCAATGAAAAGGTATTGAAGTCGATGAAATAGCCAGATGCAGTCCGATCTATCTTTGGTAGCTCAGCAGGTTTTGTTGAACTTGTGGATTGTTCTTGTTGATGCATGTTGACGTAGACATCTTTATTAGCTTGAATTGAAATTTGTCTTTCACTTTGATTTTGAGAGTTTGTGTCAAGGGGAACTAGTTCCATTGCATTGTTATTAATTCCATTGTTTTGTAAAGGTGACTCTTCAAATGTTATGAGTCTTTCTGTTTGAACTTCCTATATTGTAGTGAGAGGAGGACGTCGGCTACTCAGGAGCTCACGAGGCCTACTATTTAGTATCGGCCACATAGTATGGTTTGATCAGATCGATTGAGACGAATCTCTTTTCTTTTCCGGCAAGAGGCGGTAGAAGTACAGTTCTTGATCCTTCAACGGCCAGGACAGGTATCAATCAATCAATCAATCAATCAATCATGTCACTTATAAAGCGCACTACATACCCGCGAGGGTCTCAAGGCGCTGGGGGAAGAGGGGGGTGGTGCTGCTACTGATCGAAGAGCCAGGTCTTGAGGAGTCTTCTGAAGGCCAGTAGGTCTTGGGTCTGTCGGAGGTTGGTGGGGAGGGTGTTCCAGGTCTTGGCGGCGAGGTGGGAGAAGGATCTGCCGCCGGCGGTCGTTTTCCGGATGCGGGGGACTGTGGCGAGGGCGAGGCTGGTCGAGCGGAGCTGGCGGGTGGGGGTGTAGAAGCTGAGTCGTCTGTTGGTACAGGCTTTCGATAGGATGGCCCGAATTCTTTTTTGCCCACAATCTTTTCTCTGACCAGATCCCCAACTTTAGGAATCCAGGCAGATCTTGCCGTGGCTGACTTGACTTCCCCAGTGGCGCTTTTCTTTGTCTCGACGTTACTTAAGGAGGCTCTGGATTCATTCAGATCCTGTAGAACAGCCAAACGTTTATTGATGTCAAACGGTTTTTCATCCGCCACTGTGCCTTCACAATCGAAATCAGGCACCCACATTCTTGTCCCAAACAGGACCTCGTAAGGAGTTGCCCCTCCCAGAGAGCTTCTTGGCTGGTTATTAAGGGCCCGCTGGACCCCAAATAGGTGATTGACCCAACGACCACCTGAGCCTAATTATTATTTTTTTTTTCTTTTTATAAACTTTTTATTGATGACAAAAAGCAGAGACATATCTTTCTTGCAGAAATGTACATAGTATACAACTTCACACACATCATAGCGAAATCAGTACAACATATTATGCATCTTATAACAACACAATGCAATTCTCGTCCGGTTCATTCGTGGAACAGTCCAATACAATCCAGGCCCCAAAGCACAGGTCTAGCCTTTTGGCGCCTCCATTACCACTCTAATCAATCACATCCCCCTGTCCAGAAGCAGTAACCCAAAGTGCCTTGTAAATGGCACGCGCCTTATACTTCTGCTGCTACTGTGGTTTTCTCTTTGAGACTCCTAATCAGGACCCTCGTCCCCTCTTGTCCCAACGTCCTTGGAAGCTAGATATGTTTGGTATAGACCCCAAAAGTTCTTCGGCCGACTAAGAGGGGGAAGAAGGTCATTATAATATTCTGTTTGTGTGCTACAGTACATCATATCATTCGACCAGCTTATCATAGTGGGGGTCGGGCCCCGGGACCAGCAGATCGCCACTCTGCGCTTAGCCATCAGGAGACCCATGTCTACCAATCGTCTAATCGCTTTAGGTAGATGTTTGGAGAATCCCAATAGTGCCAGCATATGGTCTGGCTCTAGCGAGGTATCTGTAATGTCTCCCAGAGTCTTAAATATTGAAGCCCAAAAGGCCGCAATCCCAGGGCATACCAGGCAAGGTGGAAAAAATCTGCTGAGTTAGCGCCACAACGGTCACACACTGCATTCTCACGTAAACCATACCTGCAGAGCCTCTCTGGAGTATAATAGACCCTGTTCAGAAATTTAAAATGTATCAGCCTGTGTCGCCCATTTAATGAAATACGCTTGGTGCTTTCGCAGCAATATCTCCATGCTTTATCATCAATAACCCGGCCCAGATCTGCCTGCCACGATAATCTCGCCTTAGTGTAGTGGTTTTCCCGGTATCCCTGAGCCATGTTGTAAATCTTGGGGACGAGATGCACTGGTGAATCAACCCTAATAACCTGTGTGAGCGGGGCTATATCTGGTGGCTCGTCTAGTTCGCTGCCCAGGAGTTCCTTCAATGCTTGCCTCATCCTGTGGAAGTGGAATCGTGTCAACGGTGTGGCATGCTGTCCCCCCTGCTCAGTTTCGCCCCATGTTATCGCTTTACCCTCCACAAACATGTCTCCTATTGTATGAATATTTATTGAGTTCAAGGCCCTAATCACTCCTTTTTCTTTACATGGTGTCAACCATAGGCACCATTCTAGCGGTGTCCGGGGGGAATATAGGATAACACCAGTTTGTAATTTCAGAAGGTGCTGCCATGCATGAATTGTTGCATTGATGGAGTCTAGGATTCCGGTCCTACGATCCGGAGGCTTAAACAGGAGCGCTGGCAGTGGGGATGGAGCCGCCACAACCTTCTCGATTTGAATATGTGTAGTGTTGGCAGGGCCGTGTATCCAGTGGTGCGCTTGTGCCGCCTGCGCTGCTCTATAGTACAGGTGAAGATCCGGGGCTCCCAGTCCACCCATGCTGTAAGGCAGCGTGAGGATTTCCCACTTAACCCGGGCTTGTTTCCCAGCCCAGGCTAATCGTACTAATAAGGCTGTGAGCGTCCGAAAGAAAAGCTTCGGAAGGACCATGGGAATATTAGTAAATAAAAACAGGAAACGTGGAAGGACCACCATTTTCATAATCGACACTCTGCCCACCAATGACAAGGGCAGTCGTATCCGTCGGTCCACATCTTCTTCTAATTTGGATACCGCTCTCCCGTAATTCTCTTTAAAAACCACCTCTGAGTCAGTATGAACCCTAATACCCAAGTATCGGACCGAGTCAGTCGTCCAGCACGATGGGTATTCAGGCGTAAACGGAGCCGTGGCAGAAGTCAGCGGGAAGATATTCGATTTCTTCCAGTTAACCTTAAGGCCCGACATCGCCCCAAACTTAATCACTTCGCGCAGTATTGGTGAGAGATTCTGGTCAGGGTCTCTAACATATAACAATGTATCGTCAGCATATGTGGATGTGATCAAATTATAGTTCAGAAAACGTATACCTCTATGGCCGTGATACTCGTGCAATGCGCAGGCAAGAGGCTCCGGCACCAGAGCATATAGCAGTGGGGAGAGGGGCACCCCTGACGTGTGCCTCTAGTGATACTAATCGAGTCGGTGACCATATCTCCTATCTTGATCCTGGCTGTAGGGGAATTGTATAGCACTCCCATCATCTGCAAGAATACACCTCCGAGCCCCATCCTCGTCAGCACCTGGGTCATGAACCCCCACTCCACGGAGTCAAATGCCTTCTCCATATCTAGGAAGACAGCGATCGCCTGGGTGTCCTGTCTAGTATGTTGTATAGCCCCAAACACCGTCCTCAAGTTATAGGTGAGATTACGACCAGGGACAAAACCGGCCTGCTCAGGTGATATTAGAAGCGGCACTAGAGGAGACAATCTAGTCGCTAGGATCTTGGCATATATTTTTGTGTCCACATTTAGGAGGGACAAGGGACGATAAGATGAGCATTCTGCTGGCGATTTATCAGGCTGGAGTATTGTAACAATTAGCGCTTCTCGCATTGAGGGTGGCATGTTTCCAGATTCACTCATTTCCTCAAACAATGACTTTAAATGTGGAGATAATAGTTCCCTGTACTCCTTGAAAAAGGAGACTGTCAAACCATCTATGCCGGGGGCACTGCTAGATTTCATCCCCATTAGGGCGGTGGCTATTTCCTCCACTTCTAATGGGCGCATTAGATATTCCCTATGCTCGTTCGTCAGCCAGGGCAATTTGATGTGTGCAAGGTAATCTAAGATGGCTTCGGGGTCCCTCCCACCTCCGGAGGTATATAGTGACGCGTAATATTGTTTGAATCTGTTGGCGATCGCTTGTGGATCCACTAATGGTTCCCCGTCTACATCATTAATAGCTGCCACGCTTGCCTTCTCCCTATGCTTTTTAAGTAGCGAGGCCACAACCTTGCCAGGGCGTTCTCCCTCCCCATATATTCGGGCTGTCGCATATTTGCCTAGATGCTTAATTTCTGCATCCACCGTCGAATGGTATTCTTGAAGTGTCAGGTGCAATTCTTGTGCGACCCTCTCGTCATACTCTGTTTGTATCTTCTGCTCTAGGGTTTTTAAGGTTGTCTCCAAGTCCGATATGCGCTTACGTAGGGCACGCAGTACGCCGGAGTGCTTAGCCATGGCTATCCCTCGGATATAGACTTTGAACGCGTCCCACACCGTGGAGAAAGAATCCACCGACCCAATGTTATTCTCAAAAAAGGTTTCAATGGACTCTGCCAGTTCAGCCTTAAAAACCGGGTCAAGTAACGAGTATGGAGGGAACCGCCAAGTAAAGGGGGTATGTGTTTCTGTGGGGTGTCCAATGCGATCTGTACCGGGGCATGGTCCGAGAGTGTGCGCGGGAGCACAGCGCAGTCTCTAATTTGCGTAAACATATCCCTTGAGACAAATAGTCAATTCTGGTATGTAAGTTATGATATGCTGAGTAGTGTGTGTAACCACCCTGGACTTGCGAGCGTGTGCGCCATACGTCACATAGATCTAGCTGGGTGGCTGCAGCAATGATGGATCGAGCCGCAGCAGTGCGGCGTCGTTCCGGTCCTCCAGACCTGTCCAATTGTGGGTCTAACACACAATTAAAGTATCCCCAGAGTAAAGGGCTCTTATCATAACCCCTCGTTCTTCCCAGTAAGTTTACAAAAAACGCAGGGTTGTCATAATTTGGGCCGTATATGTTAACTAGAATTAGTCCTAGCCCTCTCCCACTGCATCGCAATATAGCGAAGCGACCTTCTGGGTCTGTCTCCAGAGCCTCTAGCTTAAGATCCGACCTCGGGTTCACCCAGGTAATTACCCCCCGGGCATTAGACGTAAACCCCGCAGCGTGCACATTCCCCTGCAGCCCCCTGTGTTGCAGCATTGTACTGTGTGGGGGCAAGTGTGTCTCCTGCAATAGTGCAATATCTATACCACGCCTGTTGAGATATGCTAGGACCTTCCTCAATTTCCTATGGTCATTTAGACCTCGGACGTTCCACGTTAAGATTTTTATCTTACTAAGCTGCGATTGCATCTGAACCGCTGGCAGTTATCTTGGTGTGTTGCATACATCTGCGTCTATTTTCCTGTGCGATACTTGGCATCTACGCGCCCCGCTGTGCTTTGTCAAACCATACATCTCTACATAGAGAACAGCAGGCAATTTAGGTCTCTGCACCCTCCCTCCCCCCTCCCACTTCGTGCAATCCCCAACTTTGCATGAATGAAACAATCGCCCCCCTCCCCATATCAACATTAGAAAAATAACATCTTTCTTTTCCATAAGTCAAACAAAACAAATAGGCAGTGTGCCTTTATGTGGTTCACACACGAGGGCGGATGTTACCTGCTCCTTGACCCTCCCGCTCCCGTAATGCCCTATGGCAAGTACTACTGTTGTCGAGCCATTATTGAAATCATCTGACTAACAATGCCGTAAATGCACTAGGATATAATGGTATCAGCTACTAAAGATAATACACTGTTTGTGCTACCCCAATATCCTCTGTTATGACTGCTATGTCTGGAAGCGAAACGCATTAGTAAAACTTCCATCTCACCCCCCTTTAGCAATCATGGAGTTGCCCATATGAGCAGGTCTCTGCAAGCATAACCAGTTCCTTTCATGCAAACAAATGTCTTATCTGCAAATAAGGAGGTTTCCGCGTTCAGACTTATTGCTCAAAGTCTCCTCCGGCCGCACCCTCCAATTCAGGCGAAGCTACCGTGCGTGCTCCGTCCCTGGACCATTCCTTCAGCGCTTTCTGTAGCTGTTTAGGGTCAGTGAAGATCCGGGAGCGGCCCTGTCTATTCACCCGCAACCGCGCCGGGTATAACATAGCGCAGTCCAAGTTCTGGTCTCTCAGCTGCTTCTTCAGTGGGGCAAAGAGTCTACGAGATTCTTGCACTCGAATAGTGAAATCGGGGTATAATGAAATATTTGAGCCCTCATATTGCAGGGTTTGTTTCTCTCTCGCCACTTTTAGCGCTGCATCTCTGTCTCTATAGTTGAGCAATTTAGCAATGATAGGCCTCGGGGGCGCTCCTGGCGGAGGTCTCGGTCCCAACGAGCGGTGTGCCCGCTCCACCACGAACATTGGGGAGAACTTTTCCCTACCAATTAGAGACACTAGTAGCTCTTCAACAAATAGTTCCATATTTCCCACATTGGTGGATTCCGGAAGGCCTGTGATGCGTATATTACTACGTCGGGACCTAGCTTCAAGGTCCTCCGCCTTATCTGGTAGTGACTGCAGTAGCTTCCCCATCTGTTTTTGATCGGTATCCAGTTCAGTCTGTGCCTCCTCAACTTCCGTGACTCTGCGCTCCGTCATGTCCAGTCTCTCTGCGTATTTGTCCATGCGCTCCGTCATTCGGTCCATACGGAGTGCTAGAGAGTCAATCTTACTGTCAATGGTGGTCAAGCTTTTCTGCAGGCTCTTCTGCATTGCTGCCAAAATGGTTCTTATATCTCCCTCCTCCGAGTCTAGCTCATCAGTTTGCGCTTCCATGCGCCCAGCTGGGGTCGACTCCCTCAATCTGGTCTTCTTTTGTTCAAAGTTCAGCTTCGGCTGCGTTCTGTCTACCTTGCCCATAGTATTACTCTTAAGGGCACCGCACGAGGAGACCACAGCGAAGAGCCTGACTTGCAGTTGGTGCGCACTACCTCCGGCCAGGTTGCAGGCAATCTCCCAGAAATGCGGCGATATCTAGCACGACCAGGCCGGCTGCGGTATATTTGTCAGTGGTGCAGCGTAGGTCAAGACAGGTCTTGTGAGCAAGCAGTCTCCGCATGTAGGAGCCCAGGCCCGACCGACTCTACCACTGCTGCCTCCTCAAGCGTAGCTTACTCCCCAAGGCGCCAGTGCTATGCGAATAAAGAAAAAAAATGGCGTCCGTGTGCGGGCCGACCCAGGGACCAGGTTGCAGCAATTCACGCTCTGTTAATGGTTAGGCCAGGGCATACTGATCATGCCAGCTTTGTACCAGTAATCCCCGGTGATATTGCCACTTCAGTGTAGCCGGTGGGGTCGCGATTCCTGCCCCCTTTATTGTGCATGCCTTAGGTGCTCGGGCCCGGTAACTCCAAATCGGCTTTATGCGTATCACTGCGCCAGCCGCACTACGCGGGGACGTGGGCCCAGGCCAATCAATGCGCACAGGGAAAGCCCACGCCCGGCGCGCAGCACCCGTTGTATTGTCTGGAGGGAGATGGGGCTCACTGGTCGACTGTGTACTCACTGCGGGTGGCACCGGTAGTGCGCATTCAGTTCTGGGAGATCAATCGCGGCGGACGCCGTCAGCCAGGTCTCATCGGTGAACTCTAGGTCGCGGCCGCCGCACGATCCGTCCTCGCTGCCCAGTACACCTCCAGGCCGCTGGTCTGTCGTGTCTCCGCTCCCTGGGGCAACGGCCCGCCCCGCCTGCAGCGTCTCGAGACCCGCAGCCCCACTAGCTGTAGGGAGACGCCGCTTGTTCTCAGTCTGCGCTTCGCTTACGCAACACCTCCGGTCCTGGCCAGCCCACGTCCGGCCTCCGCCCAGGTCCACAGTTTTAGCGCTCGCAGCCGTCCTCAGCACAGCAGGAACGGCTTATTATGTTGCCGCAACCTTAGAGATCAGCAGGCTGTCCGTTAAATGTACCGCTGGTGATGCAGATGCAGGATAATTTCCGGATTGTTAGACGACTCGACGGAGCTCTCTAACTAAGCTGCCATCTTGGAGTCAGGCAAGCTCCGCCCCCGACCACCCGAGCCTAATACCCTAGCTGTTAAAGATTGCTTTAAGTCCCGGTTTTTCCTCTCCACAACCGAATTTCCCTCGAGATGGTACGGAGAGGAGTACCGCAATGCTACACCCAAACTTCCCATGGCTTCCTTGTAAGCCCTAGAGCTGAACGCGGGGCCACGGTCAGAATGTAATGTGCCAACTGCGTATGTCCCTATAAAGACTCGCAAATCTTTTATAACAGTTCGGGCGTCAGCCGAGCGCTGAGGCCATACCCATAAGAATCTTGAACAGGAATCCACTGCAACCATGATATACTTGTAAGCCCCGTCAGATTGTAAGGGGCCGCAGTGGTCCAGGTAAATGCACGCGAGCGGTCTGTCTGATATTAACAATGGTGTCTGCGCTGGGCGAGCTACGGTGGACCCTTTTATCTGTTGACAGATATCGCACTTTAAGACGAAGTCTTTGGTCTGCTTTGTTAACCCTGGCCACCAATAGCGTTGTTTCAGTAAAGAAACTGTCGCCGTAACTCCTGCGTGCGCAGAACCCAGACCCTCGTGTGCAGCCAAAACTAAACCTAACCTGCGGTCCATGTTTGGTATTACTCTATCCCCCACTCCAGGAATCTGAGCAAATGGAACGTTGTTTGCATCTAACTTGTAGGAGTACTTGAGTGGAAAACCTTTAGGTAGTGCTTTGCTGTTGCGTGAAGCAATCACAGCTACCATTGTGCTACCGTCTACCCTCATTTTTTAACGGGTGATTGCAGCTACGGACGCAGTGCGTACTGCCCCCTTTGCGGCTTCATCAGCCAATGAATTCCCTTCAACGTGAGCGCCATCACGTTGATGACTCAGTGTGTGTATCACTTGAGCCCTTGGTAGTTCGTTCTTTAACTCTGCTACCTGTTCCCATAGTTTCCTATGTTTGATTGTGCCACCTTTTGAATCTCTGAACCCATTTTGTCCCCAATATTGGAGGTATTCGTTGTATGACTGGACACAGTAAAAGGAATCACACACTATCAGTGTGGGGAATTCTGGATCCGTATTTATCAGTGCCAGTAGTAGTGCTTTTAATTCTGCCAACTGAGCAGTGCAGTCTCCGAGAGACTGCGTTTTTGTACAGCTTGGACGGAACTTGCCGTCCTGCATCCTACCTTTTACAACGGCGCATGCTGCACTGTATTGTTGCTTACTCCCTATGGCCGGTTGAGCAGATCCGTCAGTATAAATAATGTATTCATACCGATCTAGAGGCATTATTTCATTTGATAGAGGATATTCTTGTTCATATTGCAGGAATGCTTGTGTTTTTAAACTAGGGTCATATCTGTATTCTACATCAGTTGCAGTGAGAGAATTAGCCCATTGTATCCATCTTGGATGTAACGCTTTTGCATTTGGGACACTTGCCTTTGTGGCAGTCTCTAAGGCCGGTACCGGGGTCACGACAATTATTTGTTTCCTCTGAGCCAGTGCTCTTTCTCTCACTACAGCAGTCAATACTGCTGTCAGAATTTTTTCTGTAGGAGCAAAACGCATTTCAGCGTTGGTGTACAAATGCGATTTATATGCAATTGGTACTGTTTCACCTTCATTAAAGGTTAAGTAAGTGTACCCAGATTGACCTGCGACTACGCGGATCACCATGTCGTGTAGTTCCTGTGTCCATTGTCTAACTGAAAAGTCAGGTCTTATTAGGTCGTAGAAAGGTTTTACTCTCTCTGCGTAATCCAAAATGTATGTTCTGCCAAAATTCAAAAATCCCAGTATGGACTGTAACTTTTTTAATGATTTTGGAGGTTGTAGCAGTGCGCACTTTTCTAAAAAATGGGCTGCCAGACTTTTGCCTTCACTTGAAAGCTCATATCCCAAAAATAGGACATTGAGGTGGGCTATCTTTGATTTTTTTAAAGTTAAATTTGTAGTCCTCTGAGGCGAAACCCAAAATAATGGTGCTTACCCTGGTCAAGTGTTCCTCTAAGTCATCATCTGTCAGATAAATATCTACATAGGATAATGCTTCTTCATCCAAATTCTGTAGTAACTCTGTTACCCTCCTTGAGAATAACCCTGGCTATTCTTATACCCTTGGGGGAGTCGACAAAATTGACGCTGGGACCCTAGCGCTGAGAAGGCTGTCAAATATCTGCTTTCAGGCGCTATGTTTTGGCAGAAAATCCATTTGAGATATCTAATGTTGTTTCGTATTTTTTCCGCACAATGTTATTCATTAATGCGGCACTATGTGCATTCTGAACTGCAAATGTTTTTGTGCATGAGTTTGTGTCTGTAATCTAAAACTAGACGATATGAATTGTCGGGTTTCATTACGGGAAACAAAGGATTATTCATTGATGAGGTGCATGGTTCAATTACACCCTGGTATTTAAGTTGATCTAAGATCTCCCTGACCTGTTTTTTAGCTTCTTGTTTTATGGGATACTGTCTTTGTGGAGTTGGGTTTGGTTTTATTGGAATAACGTGGTGGGGTGACTCTTCATCCCACCCTACGTGGTTGCGGTATAATGCTGGAGCAAGGGCTACCGCCCACTCCTGCGCGTATGTATGTCTTAGGTGTGTGGGGACTAGGTCGGAGAAAGCTGGAAAAATTACAGTTTCCCCCTTTGGGCATTCCATAACAATAGTAGGTGGCCAATATTTTCCCGCTAATAGGATGTCATAGCCCGAAGTCAGGTTCTCCCAAAAGAGACCATTAACTTGTCTCGGCTTGTCCCCCTCCATTTGGAGTGTTATTTCATGTAACTTGTGTGGGACACTCACCCTAGTATCAGGTGTTTCCACAGTGATATACTCACTCAACTCCGCTGTCACCAGAAATTCCATCAGGTTCCGGTGAGCTATTGTTACCTCTGCTGCGCTGTCTAGCATCGTCAGAGCTCATTCCCCGTTCAGTAGCTGAGTCCTCAGAATTCTGGGCATGTCTAACTTTGAGACCTGCTACCTTCTTCTTTTTAAATTGAGGGTTTGCTTTAGGTTTTTCTTCTTTCTTTGAAGCGTAGTCTGAAGTGCGTTGCTTGTCTCTGGACTTTGTACGCTCTTCTTGTCTTTGTTCTGACCGTCCTTCCCTCTCGAAGTTTTTTGATGAACCCTGAAAGAAACGAGAGGAATGAGTATCAGTATCCTGATACCTGTCAGGTTTTTAATGTTATCTCTATTCCTAAGATTATATCTCCTTTCTGGGGGCTCCTGCTGAGGAGACCTTCCCTGGAGTGAGATCTGTTCTTTTGTTGTTTATTATTGTCCCATTTCTTCTTTGAAGAAACTGGTGTTTGCTTTGCCTGTTCTTTATCTGAACTCCCCATTAGTTGGGGTTTTACAGGTCTAGCTCCCAGACTGTCTCTACCTAACTCTGCATAAGCAGTTTCAGTTATTTTAGATAGTTCTGTCTCCTGTTGTAATGGAGTGAACTCTCTCAGGCGTTGGCGTATTGCCACTGATGCTGCTTCTCCTTTAATATTCGACAATATTATCGCAGATACCTGGGCAAAGTTATTTAACTACTTCATCCCCAAGTTTAGAGCAGGCTCTGCTCCATACTTGTTCTGTATTTGTCTTAATACATCTGGTATTACAGCTAAAGAACGGATACCATGAGTCCTGGTATATATTGCAGCGAAGACTGTGCCCCAAGAGGTACAATCCTCTATAGAGGGAGCTATCCTCATTGGCAAGCAAATAGTAAGTATTCTATGCTTTTCCTTAGGACCAGTGTGTGGAAACACTGCCTCCAGTTGTGTAATTTTCTGTGCTATCCAGAAGGGCATTTGTTCACGTTTTGTGGGCATTTTACCCATTACTGCGTGCAGTGTCTGTGGTGTAATTTTTGTTGTAGGAGTTTGGACTGGTCCTGGTTGTGTAGCCGGTGTGGGCTGAAGTGTGATTGTTCTCAACACAAACTGTGTTATGTTTCTGTAAAGTCTTATTAATTCTTTATGCTGTACAAGTAAGTCTCCTCCTGGCATTGTGTCAATGTCAGGATGTGGTGTGTATGCTGCTAAAACTGGCCATGTTGCTCCGTCTCTTCCGAGGGTACCGAGTCTTACCCTATTTCTTGTATGGGGGAGGGCGCCTTTAAACCAGTAGAGGTGTTCTTCGTAAGTGAGTGGAATTTCAATGTCCTCATATGGACTATACTCATTTGGTATATCATCTTCTACATAGTAGTGAAATGTTTTGGTTTGTGCATTTGCCTGCGGGAATTTAATCCATGAATAGAATACCTCTGTTCTATATGATTCGTGTGCCTCAATCACGAAAGTCACTTGCCCACCCCTAATTGTAACACCATATGCTACTAGTTTTAGGGTGACGGTATTTCTAACATTATCTGCAATGTATATTGCATCTGCATCGTCTTCTTCGGCTGAGAAGTTTATTGCATTTCCTTCATCTACGTCTCTCTGTTCAGTCACTATTTTTAGAAAGGAGAGCGTTTCAAGGGAACTGAGATAAGGTGTTATGCACAATTAGGAACACTGTATCCTTCAAGCTTGATTAAACCAACAGCCAATACATAGGAATTTTCCTACTCAGCTATGGCGGATTAGTTCCCTCCCACTCCAGACGTCTCTGGGGAAAATGTGAGTAGGGGTCTCTGAGAATAGCACGACTGAACTACTCAGATTTGACTGTTAAATAAGTGCCAGTACCAACGTTGGGCGCCATGTCGTGTAGTTCCTATAAGACCTAAATAGGATCTGCACGTTTAGACAACATACACTGCGGGACTGGTGTCCAGACTGATTCCAGACACCCCCACCGGCTATGTTGGCCTGTGTGCCAGCTAGCTTGCAATGCCACTATAACCTCCTCTTCCCAAGGAGAGAATAGTTCTTGGCAACTATCGAACATGACAACCCTGATCCCTCAGGACCGTGGAAACAGTAACCTACTTTTCGCTCAGTCACTCTTGCTCACTTGTTCTCAGAGAGATACACAGAATAAACGGTTGGGACGTTTTCAATAAGTATTTATTGAACAGTCGTTATTCTAGCGTAAAATAAGTGCACTGAAATCACCAGTAGACAGTAGCATATATAAATGAGTAGCAGCACTAAGAAAGTAAACAGATGGTAGGTTTCTACCATTTTGCTAAAATCATAAATATAGGCGAGTATATAAAATACATGGCAATAAAATGCGTACTCCTACGATGCACCCTAACTAGATGTACTCTAAGTGTACCTAGCATGTGAGTAGGTGTAAAGCCAAGAATCCCTCTAGGATAAAGCCAACCCCATTACCTGATGTTAGCCTGCGGGACCCCGTTCTGGTCTCGAGCTGAACACCCCGCGAGGGATGTCAGACCACTGCGAGCTGGAGTATCTGCATGCAGGAACCTCAGCGTCTCGCGTCAGTGTGTCGGCATGGAAGTCGTGATCTCCTCCCCCTATCTCAGCAAGATGTGGTGTTTATATACCCTAAGGTATCCCCAGGGGTTCTACCTTGCTGTGCCAGTGTCGGACTGAGGATGACGTTGGAAATTAACTTTATACACAGTTATTATGCAGGAGATGATGGTCCTGCTGTGATTCCAAGAAACTAAGAATCCTCATGCATAATTTATGAGGCCAGTGTCCAGGGAAAAACCCTACGTACTTATGTGTAGTATTGTAACTGGGTAAAAGGTCAGTCCTCAAAATCCGAATGTAGGTGAAGGGTTATGATGATACCTAGACCTATATCGGGGTACCTATATGAAATATAACACGCTCTTCGCGTTCTCCCCGTCTGTCGGCCGACTCGACGCAGGTTGCGGACGGTAGCCGCCCGGCTCCGCCCACGGATCCTGTTGGGTCGGCTCCGAGCTCAACACAGGGGCTCCTGTGGATAGGATGATTGCCCGACGCCACCGCCCAGCCCCGGGCGACCCCATTTTCCTCTCCCAACAC